>SAYR01067043.1:192089-251009 GCA_004382745.1 Argopecten irradians irradians | reverse complement strand
CTTCTGAGAAAAAAAGCGGTAAAACTTCAATTATCCAATCCGAAAATGCAAACATGCTCAACTAGGGCCCAAGGAAACATGCATAAAAAGTTTGAGAAACAGATCCTTTCAGTACTTCGACGAACAGTGATATATAAAATTAACTATCAAAATCTAAGATGGAGGCCTATGAGTCTTGTTCAACATTGGTCCCAAAATGCGAATATGCACAACCTAGGGTCCAATGGGAACCTACATAATCAAGATTGAAAAAGATTCCTTTAGCACTTTCTGAAAAGAGGTTACGGACGGACGGCGGAATCGACCTATACACGGAGCAAAAGGCGATCTTGTATAGCCCATCAACCGGTAAAAATCATCATTCTATATTTACTCGTAAAGTAACATAATAAGTCATGTTATACTGTACTCCAATAACTCTGTTAGCTCAGTTTTAGTCATGTTATACTGTACTCCAATAACTCTGATAGCTCAGTTTTACTGTCATGTTATACTGTACTCCAAAAACTCTGATAGCTCAGTTTTACTGTCATGTTATACTGTACTCCAATAACTCTGATAACTCAGTTTTACTATCATGTTACACTGTACTCCAATAACTCTGATAGCTCAGATTTACTGTTATACTGTATATTTGCTAATATTCGTGGGGGTTTTAATATCGGTAAATTCGCAGATCCATCCAAAATCGCAAAATTTATCAAAATCATGGTTTCACTTAATTTAGCCAGTCATAAGAATGAGAATCATAAGAAAGACAAATCGCAAAAATAAACCCTCGGGAAATTTAACAATTATACAGTATATTACGTTAACACAATTACATTACAGAATTAATCATCCATAACTCATATCTGATTATTTTCCTTTCACTTATAAAGTTTATTTCACAAATAGTGAGTAAATAACATTTACTATGATTTTATTCAGAGACAAGATGATGTTACCTGGAAGTACTTGTGTTCCCTGGCCTCTAGCTGGGCCTTAGACAGGGAGTAATTCCAGGGAGGTCGTTTGGGAAGGTCTAGGACTGACCCCGGCTGGTACACTTGATCTATGTTTACTTCCAACGCTTCCTTAAACATACAACAAATACAGTTTTTGGATCCGAATATAATAGCAACAAGAATTACGTATTGATGATTATTTGTCCTGCGACTATCCCGCTTTTCATGTAATTATATGTATATAACCAGTATAAAGTATCAGCCAGGTTCTCCATAGGATCCTGTGTATTAAGTCTCAATGTGATCAAACCTGTGAAAAAGTAGAGTTGCAACAATACACATGCATATGACTTACGATACGATATGTATCACGATACAACAAGGCATGTCATGTGATGTGTATCAGGCCAAAAAAAAAATATGTCTGTTTATAGTTACATTGGCAAAAAAAATAGGGTCAGTAGGTTGGGAGGATTTTTTTTTTAGTGTCTTTCACTCTAAAATAATGGCCGGAACTGGAGTCTGAGATCAAAATCCCGACCTTTATTTTTTTTCGTAGTTAAATTGTGGAAAAAAAATTAGGTTGGTCGGGTAACCCTAAACAGACATATTATTTGTTTTGGCCTCATGATACAGATTTCATTTAATTTAACTGTGAGCAATAGATTAAATCAAATGATCCACTTCATTGTAATATTGGACCATTACAACAAAACACAACCATATACAGGAATTCCATGTAAATGTTTGTCCTGGCTATATCGCTGTTCATGGAATTCTATATAAAGTCCATCTGACAAACTGGATAAAATATGTCTCAGTCAAGTGGAACTCGGTTAATACAAACTCGAAGGGACCGAGACAAAACTTCGAGTTATCCGAGTGTTCGAATTAAACGAGTTCTCATGTCTACTGACGATCTCTTTAGTTGTTATATACAGACTAGTTCTATATCGTAAAACAATTTGAACAAGAGAGATGTCAAAATCGCCGATGTTAGCTGCAAAATTATATAAATAAAACCGAGATATATATTTTGAAATGACGTTCTATTATGATTTATGAAAAAACAAGAGGCCCATGGGCCTTAACGGTCATCTGACTCATTGCACAAAACAACAAAGTCACAGTATAAAGTATTGGTTAAAGATTAATATCAACAATACGAGGAACTCCTTAGTTGAATATGTAAGTTTCTGAAATAGGTGAATGTCATTTGTTGAACAAACTTGGTAGCCCTTCATCCATATATGGTTGTAACTCATTCATGGATTAATATAAGGTGGAGTCAGATTTTAAAGCCAAATTTCAGCAAAGCTTCCATTTTGGACATCCGCCGTACTATCCCCATGGGTCATAGCTCGGTCCTTTATACAAGAGATCCCAGAGGGATCTTGGCGCCCACCAAAGAATGATTTATGTCTGACAATGGAAAGAGGATCTTTTCCCTGCTTTTCAAACTTTTTCAAACACACTACATATAAAATTTGAGACAGATCGCTATAGTACTTTCTAAGAAAATGTGGTAACAAACTTCAACAATGAAATCTAAGATGGCGGCCGGTTGGCCATCTTTTTTACCGATCAGTCCCAAAAAGCATTATGGAGCAGTCCTTAAAGGTACTATGCACAACTAGGGTACAAGGGAAAACTATGCTTGGAATTTGAGAAAGATCCCTTCAGTACTTTCTGAGAAATAGCGATAACAAACTTTAACTATCAAAATCCAAGATGGCCGTCAGTCGGTCATCTTGTTCACCGATCGGTCCCAAAATGCAATACGCACAACTAGGGTTCTAGGGGAACCTACATATGAAATTTGAGAAAGATCCCTTCAGTACTTTTTGAGAAATAGCGGTAACAAACTTAAACTATCAAAATCCAAGATGGCCGCCTGTCGGCCATTTTGTTCACCGATCGGTCCCAAAATGCAATATGCACAACTAGAGTCCTAGGTGAACCTACATATGAAATTTGAGAAAGATCCCTTCAGTTCTTTTTGAGAAATAGCTGTAACAAACTTTAACTATCAAAATCCAAGATGGCCGCCTGTCGGCCATCTTGTTGACTGATCGGTCCCAAAATGCAATATGCACAACTAGGGTCCTAGGTGAACCTATATATGAAATTTGAGAAAGATCCCTTCAGTTCTTTTTGAGAAATAGCGGTAACAAACTTTTAACTATCAAAATCCAAGATGGCCGCCTGTCGGCCATCTTGTGGACTGATCGGTCCCAAAATGCAATATGCACAACTAGGGTCCTGGGGGAACCTGTATATGAAATTTGAGAAAGATCCCTTCAGTTCTTTTTGAGAAATAGCGGTAACAACCTTTAACTATCAAAATCCAAGATGGCCGCCAATTTTCCTTGAGATCGGAGACTGAAACCTGAAAATAGGAAGTGGGTCAGCGGCCAACTTGGAATACCAAAATCTTCACGAAAATGTTTCCATGTTGTTCGGCATCAATTTAAACCCCTATAGACTAATTTTCATTGAGAACAGAGACCGAAACCTGAAAACAGGAAGTGGGCCAGCTAAAATTAAGAAAATTTGCCCTTTTGGGGCCCCACCCCTCAGCCCCTAGGGGTCGGACCAGGCTCATTTATATAAAATATGATTGTCCTTCCCCAATGATGTTTCACACCAAATATGGATGAAATTCATCCAAGGATAAAGGATTAGGATTTAAAAGCTTAAATTAAGAAAATTTGCCCTTTTGGGGCCCCGCCCCTCTGCCTCTAAGGGTCAGACCTATCTCATTGATATAAAATATGATTGTCCATCCCCAATGATGTTTCACACCAAATATGGATGAAATCCATTCAAGGATGAAGGAGGAGTAGGATTTTAAAGCTAAAATTAAGAAAATTTCCCCATTTGGGGCCCCACCCCTCAGCCCCTAGGGGTCGGACCAGGCTCATTTATATAAAATATGATTGTCCTTCCCAAATAATATTTTACACCAAATATAGATGAAATCCATCCAAGGATGAAAGAGGAGTAGGATTTTAAATCTTAAATTAAGAAAATTTGCCCTTTTGGGGCCCCACCCCTTAACCCCTAGGGGTTGGACCAGGCTCATTTATATAAAATATGATTGTCCTTCCCCAATGATGTTTCACACAAAACATGGATGTAATCTGTTAAGGGATGAAGGAGGAGTAGAATTTAAAAGCTTAAATTAAGAAAATTTGCCCTTTTGGGGCCCCACCCCTCAGCCCCTAGGGGTCGGACCAGGCTCATTCATATAAGATATGATTGTCCTTCCCCAATGATATTTCACACCAAATATAGTTAAAATCCATTAAAGGATGAAGGAGGAGTAGGATTTTAAAAATAAAATTAAGAAAATTTGCCCTTTTTTGGGCCCCATCCCTCAGCCCCTAGGGTTCGGACCAGGCTCATTTATATAAAATATGATTTTACTTCCCCAATGATGTTTCACACCAAATATGGATGAAATCCATCCAAGGATGAAAGAGGAGTAGGAATTTAAAGCTTAAATTAAGAAAATTTGCCCTTTTGGGACCCCACCCCTCAGCCCCTAGGGCTCGGACCAGGCTCATTTAAATAAAATATGATTGTCCTCCCCCAATGATGTTTCACACCAAATATGGATGTAATCCGCTCAAGGGTTAAGGAGGAGTAGGCTTTTGTATAAATAGTCTTACGCACGACGCACGGCGCACGACGGACAAAACATGATGACAATAGGTCATCCTGACCTTCGGTCAGATGACCTTCGGTCAGATGACCTAAAAATTGGCAAATTTGGCGATCTCGTTTTCCAAAAAATCCCATTTCGAGTTATAAGAACATTTTATGAATGCTTTTTGTCATTCGTACCCAAAATTTAAACAAAGATAAAGAGAGAATTTGGTCGGGACCGCCAAAGTACTTCGTATTAAGCCAGGTTGTCGAATTATCAACCAAGTTCAACTTTATATGTATATTATCACATAATCCATTTTTGTAACATTTTCAGAATTACAATACTTACAATGCATAAGTTTTCATTTTAAACAGGTGCTCAAAATTATTTTTGACAGTACTGTCAAACATTATTATATTTTTACGTCTACAGTGCATTGATATGAGAAGATATAATGGTCAGACAATGAAGGCAAGTTGTGGTCTACTATTTCATTGATTCTAAAGTGACTTCTGCAGATATATTTTCATCTGAACATATGTGAAGCTTAAAAACATGGAACTTATACAGTGCACAAATTCTATGTTGTAACTAATATTTAAATGGCACTATATATTTTTGCCTGTGTCTCTGAATGATTTTCACAACTTAATTCACCATGTGGTTTTCAATAGATTACTGAACACTAGCATGTCACCCTCTTACGGCACATATAACTGTAATCTTTGTCACTAATATTGCCAACTCCACCATTGAACATCAAAATATCTTATTATTGCCTTCAATCCTGTTTTTTATAGACTTTTTACCTCTGGTAAATGATGTAAAGGTCGTCTCGCCAATTTCTTTCGTCTATCAATCTCTTCATTGTCCTCCTTGAAAAACTGCAGACGGTACCTTAGAACAAATAAAACCCTATTTTAATGTGTCAGTGGATACCTATGGTGTCTTCTTTCATTTACATTAATATTGATGTCAATTATGTGTGATGTAAATAAACCTTAAGCCTATGACAACTTCATTTGGTTAAAATCCATTGAAAAGTTTATGACAAGTAGTGATTTATATGTATTTCCCCTCAGGGGCCAGCCCTCTCCCTCTTCCTCGTCCTGGAAAAGGGGGATTGGGGGTGGGGGTGGAAGTGGGTGTGGTTCAAGTATCATATATACACAATCTCTACCATTCCCCAATGAGGTTTCACACCAAATTTGGTCAAAATCCATTGAGGACTTAACGACTAGTAGCACTTTAAAGATACAGTATAGCTTGTGACATGTAATATCAGCCAAATAAACTGGTTCCAATGACATTCAGTTTTGACTAGTTTTACTATATAATTCTATGACTGATGGACGACAAGAGATGCACATGTACAATGACCCCCAGATGTGACCAGTAGAGAGTCTGTGTATTACATACCTGTTAGGATTAGTCCTCCTATCACCCCTCAGATGTGACCAGTGGAGAGTCTGTCTATTACATATCTGTTAGGTTTAGTCCTATCACCCCTCAGATGTGACCAGTGGAGAGTCTGTCTATTACATACCTGTTAGGATTAGTCCTCCTATCACCCCTCAGATGTGACCAGTAGAGAGTCTGTCTATTACATACCTGTTAGGATTAGTCCTCCTATCACCCCTCAGATGTGACCAGTGGAGAGTCTGTCTATTACATACCTGTTAGGATTAGTCCTCCTATCACCCCTCAGATGTGACCAGTGGAGAGTCTGTCTATTACATACCTGTTAGGATTAGTCCTCCTATCACCCCTCAGATGTGACCAGTGGAGAGTCTGTCTATTACATACCTGTTAGGATTAGTCCTCCTATCACCCCTCAGATGTGACCAGTGGAGAGTCTGTCTATTACATACCTGTTAGGATTAGTCCTCCTATCACCCCTCAGATGTGACCAGTGGAGAGTCTGTCTATTACATACCTGTTAGGATTAGTCCTCCTATCACCCCTCAGATGTGACCAGTGGAGAGTCTGTCTATTACATACCTGTTAGGATTAGTCCTCCTATCACCCCTCAGATGTGACCAGTGGAGAGTCTGTCTATTACATACCTGTTAGGATTAGTCCTCCTATCACCCCTCAGATGTGACCAGTGGAGAGTCTGTCTATTACATACCTGTTAGGATTAGTCCTCCTATCACCCCTCAGATGTGACCAGTGGAGAGTCTGTCTATTACATACCTGTTAGGATTAGTCCTCCTATCACCCCTCAGATGTGACCAGTGGAGAGTCTGTCTATTACATACCTGTTAGGATTAGTCCTCCTATCACCCCTCAGATGTGACCAGTGGAGAGTCTGTCTATTACATACCTGTTAGGATTAGTCCTCCTATCACCCCTCAGATGTGACCAGTGGAGAGTCTGTCTATTACATACCTGTTAGGATTAGTCCTCCTATCACCCCTCAGATGTGACCAGTGGAGAGTCTGTCTATTACATACCTGTTAGGATTAGTCCTCCTATCACCCCTCAGATGTGACCAGTGGAGAGTCTGTCTATTACATACCTGTTAAGATTAGCCCTCCTATCACCCCTCAGATGTGACCAGTGGAGAGTCTGTCTATTACATACCTGTTAGGATTAGTCCTCCTATCACCCCTCAGATGTGACCAGTGGAGAGTCTGTCTATTACATACCTGTTAGGATTAGCCCTCCTATCACCCCTCAGATGTGATCAGTGGAGAGTCTGTCTATTACATACCTGTTAGGATTAGACCTCCTATCACCCCTCAGATGTGACCAGTGGAGAGTCTGTCTATTACATACCTGTTAGGATTTGTCCTCCTATCACTCCGCAGATGTGACCAGTGGAGAGTCTGTGTATTACATACCTGTTAGGATTAGTTCTCCTATCAACCCTCAGATGTGACTAGTTGAGAGTCTGTCTATTACATACCTGTTAGGATTAGACCTCCTATCACCCCTCAGATGTGATCAGAGGAGAGTCTGTCTATTACATATCTGTTAGGATTAGTCCTCCTATCACCCCTCAGATGTGACCAGTGGAGAGTCTGTCTATTACATACCTGTTAGGATTAGTCCTCCTATCACCCCTCAGATGTGACCAGTGGAGAGTCTGTCTATTACATACCTGTTAGGATTAGTCCTCCTATCACCCCTCAGATGTGACCAGAAGAGAGTCTGTCTATTACCTGTTCGGATTAGTCCTGCTATCAAATTTTGACTTCGCTTCCCTCACAGTTGTCTGTGATTGATCGTCTCCTTTGGAGTTAGCCTCTTCATAATCAGGATCACTTCCATCATGAGTGTCTGGAAAGTAAATTACAAAATAAACAAGAGGCCCATGGGCCTTAACGGTCATTTGACTCATTGCACAAAACAACAGTCACAGTATAAAGTAGTGGTTAACAATTAATATAAGCAATACAAGGAACTCCTTAGTTGAATATGTATAAGTTTCCGAAATAGGTAAAGGTCATTTGTTGAACAAACTTGGTAGCCCTTCATCCATATATGGTTGTAACCCATTCAAGGATTAAGGAGGAGTAAGATTTTAAAGCCAAATTTCAGCAAAGCTCCCATTTTGGACCCCCGCCGTTCTATTCCCATCAGTCTTACCTCTGTCCTTGTCCTCACCTAAAATTCCCCCTTCTGAGCCCTGCCCCACTGTCCCCAACAGTTGGACCTAACTTGTTTATATTAAATATGATTGTCCTTCCCCAGTGATGTTTCACACAAAATATGGATGCATTACTCCGCTCAAGGGTTAAGGAGAACAAAAATAGGCTTTTAAAGCCAAATTTCATCAAAATTCCCCCTTCTGAGCCCTGCACCTCTGTCCACAGGGGTCGGACCTTACTTATTTATATAAAATTTGGCAGTCCTTCTCCTATGATGTTTTACACAAAATATGGATATATATCATATTGATCAGCATCACTTAATACTAGAGCTGAAACAAATAGCAGATTTTTATATTCGAATATTCGTTTAATGTATTCGAATATTCGGACCTTAATGTCAAAGATCTTTGAAACTCCCAAAGACTTAGTTCTCATTCAAATTTCCCACTTGCTACTGTACCGAAAATAAATATGGACTTCGTCCTTATGTATTGAGCAAATGCCTGACATTTTAAAGATTGATTAAACAATGTTTTACAACAGCGTGGTGTTTATAACATCGGTATTATGCTCTAAATTACCTAAATTTTACATTCATAAAATTAATTGCTGATTATTTAGTTAAATCACAGCAAGATTGTTTGACAGAATGCCGGGAAAGTCCGATATAGGTGGGGTTGCGCATGCGCGAGTTAAGATGTCGGACTTTTCAGCGCTCTTGGTATACTTGAGAAAATTTGATGATTCTAAATGGTTTGTGGTTATAGTTTGATGTGATATAGTAGTCTGTGTGTGTATAATAGACTTATATTGAACATTGATTGAAATTTTGATTGATTTGATTGATTGATTGATATCTGGAGAAGAATACACTTGGGAATCCAACTATTGGATCCAGAACGAGGAAATTAACCCTAGTGGGCGACAGTAAAGCAGTTAGACTTGAAAGGCACTGTATAGATATAACACTTAAAGTGAATAGTGGAGCAAAGGAAACCAGTCTAAATGCGGTCTTTGGCCTTCCAAAAGTCATTGCATACCATAATGATAGTCAAATTCTGCTTACGGTGTCCAGTTTTGACCATTGAAGTTATGGGGAAGCCCCGTGTAAATTTAGCACAGTTCTCAATATAAATTCGCCTAACTCTTTGAAAACAAGGCTGCGTGGAAATGTCGTTAAGAGTGAACTGCACTGATAGCCGGTCGGGAAGACGTATTAGGATTCCCATAATATATATTAATTTCTTCGTATACAGAGCGATTTAGATGGGAGATTTTATTTTTCTATTTCATAAGAAATTATACTGGATATATTAACACCATTTTTACTGACTTTAGCCTTTGTTTGTCCGACTATTTGCTTTAAGAACGACATAAAGTGGCAATGCCGTGCAGGAAGGAGGACAGCAGCGGCGGTAAATCACATAGTGGAAAATGCGGAGGCACATACTAGGGATTTTGGACATATTTTGGTGGTTCTCTGGACTGGAAAATGCGATCTAACTCAATTTAAAAAAGAGGTAAATTCATAGAACTAAGTGAGACACTACCAGAAGATATAGTTAGGCAATTTGAGAGACTGACCGATCTGAAATCCAGGTATGGAGATAAATTGAAAGTGACTTACTTGGAATGTCCATTCTACTCCATTATAGAATGGAACAAAGGTAAAGGACATAGTAATCCACCGTATTACAAGGACAAACAAGATACTCTGATCGTATTACAAGGACAAACAAGATACTCTGATCGTATTACAAGGACAAACATGATACTCTGATCGTATTACAAGGACAAACAAGATACTCTGATCGTATTACAAGGACAAACAAGATACTCTGATCGAAAGAATAAAGGAGTTAAACATTGGCATCAACAAATTCAACGATCAGAACGGCATTACAGTTCCAAAATTTAGTGTGGATTTGGAGAAGAATAGAGATCCCCGTAAAAGAATAATTTACAACCAGTTGATGGACGGTATACATCCAAATCCTTTGCTTAGCAAGTATTGGGCAAGGAGAATAGGGCTGGTACTGTGGCTAAAGGAGTGCTACGAGAGACAATAGACTGTACTCTCTAGGTCGTGTTGAGTGGAGATTGCTCCACCACATGTCCTAAGAAGTGTAAAGTGCTCTGGATCTGTGAACTAGCTGTCAGATATATTTATACCAACAAATTAATATAGTAACCGGAAAGCACAATACCAACTATTCAAGTAACACCTATATAGCTAGTTCAAGTTTAGCAATGGCAGGTCGAAATAGTGTAAAAAGAAGAGAAAGCGAGGAGAAAATATACTGCCCAAAATGTGACACAATCATTACAAACGATGATATGGCTATTCAATGCGAGGTTTGTGACTTATGGTATTGTTTGAAGTGTTCAAAAATCTCCAAGAAACTATATGAAATGTTGGAAACTAATGGTCCTGATGAACTGACGTGGCTTTGTAAGGTGTGTAAAGAGAACTTCCCCAAATTTGCAAGAATGGAAAATAGCCTAAGACAAATCAAAGAAAACACGGATGAAAGACTTACTGAAGTTGAGGAAAAGATGGATAAAATGCAGACTGAACTACCAAGAAAAATTAAAGACACTGTACAGGAAATGAAGGAGGGCGTATTAGATTGTCTGAAGGAGGAGATAAATGAACTGGTGACCAACAAGATAAAGGAGTCGGATCAACAGAAAAGTAGAGAGTTAAATACAATGCTATTCAACCTAAAGGAATCTGCTTCGGAAAATGTGGCTAGAAGAAAAGATCATGATGTGGAAGAGATAAACAAATTAACTGAAGCCCTTGGATTGGGTGATTTGAGATTTAAGCATATCATCAGAATTGGAAAAAGAATTGAAGGGAAAAACAGACCAACCAAACTCATATTTGAGACTAACTCAGAAAGGAGAAAACTCTTCAAGAAAAGCATCAACATCAAAAACATAAAAAACAAGGACTTAAAGGGCGTAATAGTCACACCAGTGATTACACTCCACAGCAAAGAGAGGACAATAGGAAATTAAGGGATGAATTAAACAGGAGGAAAGCAAATGGAGAGAACGTTATGATTAAAGGAAACAAAGTAGTGGCCAGAACTAAACAAGATTCGCCTATAACTAACGATCGTACAAAGAAGCCAAATCAACAGATAAACAAGAGATCCCAGAGGGATCTTGGCGCCCACCAAAGAATGATCTAGGTCTGACAATGGAAAGAGGGATCTTTTCCCTGCTTTTCAAACTTTTTCACACTATATAAAATTTGAGACAGATCGCTATAGTACTTTCTAAGAAATAGCAATAACAAACTTTAAGTATCAAAACCCAAGATGGCCTTGTTCACCTATCGGTCCCAAAATGCAATATGCACAACTAGGGTCCTAGGGGAACCTGCATATGAAATTTGAGAAAGATCCCTTCTAAACTTTTTGAGAAATAGCAGTAACAAACTTCAACTATCAAAATCCAAGATGGCCGACTGTCGGCCATCTTGTTGAACGATCAGTCCCAAAATGCAATATGCAAAACAAGAATCCTAGCTAGGGGACCCTACATATGAAAGTTGAGACACATCCCTTCAGCACTTTTCGAGAAATAGCGGTATACAAACTTTAACTTTCAAAATCTAAGATTTAGATTTTGATAGTTAAATCTAAAAATCTAAATCTTAGATTTTGATAGTTAAAGTTTGTTACCGCTATTTCTCGAAAAGTGCTGAAGGGATGTGTCTCAACTTTCATATGTAGGGTCCCCTAGGAAAAATCTAAGATGTGCCCGTTGTGGCCGAGTGGTTAAGGCGATGAACTTGAAATCTGAGAAGGTATTCCAGGTCTTGGGTTCGAGCCCGGGCTGCGGCGGTTACGATGGGTGCACATATACAAAAAAAATGTCTTTGTCCTCTATGTTCTATGTTATGTGTCATCATCAGTGGTGTTCTGTGATGTTTATTAAAAAAAAAAAAAAATCAAAATCTAAGATGGCCGCCTGTTGGCCATCTTGTAAACCGATCGGTCCCAAAATGCAATATGCAAAACTAGGACCCTAGGGGAACCTATATATGAAATTTGAGAAAGATCCCTTCTAAACTTTTTGATGAGGAAAAACGGTATAAAGCTAGTATATTAATAATCCGAAATAAAAGGCCAAAATAAATAAATTCAAAGTAAAATCAAAATCATTTCTATGGAATATATATTCAGCCACTATAGGGCCTTCTTCAGTCCGAAATAACACTAACACAACGTGTTCGTCTACATGTTTGTTTACATCTATTGTGTGCAGGTACGAAATGTCTCGGCCCGTTTGATGTATACGGCGAGTTATTTCGACCCAACATGCTATGTGCACTAAATCAACCCCAGTGTTTAAACAATGGTTTTGAGAAAATTTTTGAGAAATAGCGGTAACAAACTTTAACTATCAAAATCCAAGATGGCCGCCTGTCGGCCATCTTGTTGACCGATTGGTCCCAAAATGCAATATGCACAACTAGGGTCCTATGGGAACCTGTATATGAAATTTGAGAATGATCCCTTCTGCACTTTTTGAGAAATAGCGGTAACAAACTTCAACTATCAAAATCCAAGATGGCCGACTGTTGGCCATCTTGTACACTGATCGGTCCCAAAATGCAATATGCAAAACTAGGACCCAAGGGGAACCTATATATGAAATTTGAGACACATCCTTTCAGCACTTTTTGAGAAATAGCAGTAACAAACTTTAACTATCAAAATCCAAGATGGCCGCCTGTTGGCCATCTTGTTCACCGATCAGTCCCAAATTACAATATGCAAAACAAGGACCCTAGGGGAACCTATACATGAAATTTGAGAAAGATCCCTTCTAAACATTTTGAGAAATAGCTGTAACAAACTTTAACTATCAAAATCCAAGATGGCCGCCTGTTGGCCACGTTGTTCGCCGATCGGTCCCAAAATGCAATATGCAAAACAAGGACCCTAGGGGAACCTATATATGAAATTTGAGAAAGATCCCTTCTAAACTTTTTATGAACTTCTTATATGCACAACTAGGGTCCTAGGGGAATCTGTATATGAAATTTGAGAAAGATCCCTTCTCCACTTTTTATGAAATAGCGGTAACAAACTTCAAATTTCAAAATCCAAGATGGCCGACTGACGCCTTTTTGTTGACCGATCGGTCCCAAAATGCAATATGCACAACTTGGGTCCTAGGGGAACCTACATATGAAATTTGAGAAAGATCCCTTCTAAACATTTTGAGAAATAGTGGTAACAAACTTTAACTATCAAATCCTGTCGGCCATCTTGTTGACCGATCGGTCCCAAAATGCAATATGCACAACTAGGGTCCTAGGGGAACCTACATATGAAATTTGAGACACATCCTTTCAGCACTTTTTGAGAAATAGCAGTAACAAACTTTAACTATCAAAATCCAACATGGCCGCCTGTTGGACATCTTTTTCACCGATCGGTCCCAAAATGCAATATGCAAAACAAGGACCCTAGGGGAACCTATATATGAAATTTGAGAAAGATCCCTTCTAAACTTTTTGAGAAATAGCGGTAACAAACTTTAACTATCAAAATCCAAGATGGCCGCCTGTCGGCCATCTTGTTGACCGATCGGTCCCAAAGTATCATGGTTATAATCAAAATTTAAACCCCATTTAATTTGGGAAGTTATTTGACAGTTGTTTGCTTTAAGTACATTATAAAAGTCTTTGGAACCCTTTTTCTTCCTTAGTATTATTTCAAGGTGTAATGGAACAAACGGATATAGTAGTGTTTCAAATGGGAAATGAAAATTGTTCAAGTACTTCTTTAATCTTAGTAATAAACCCATGGTATTCCAAAAAATTTGTTATTGCGTCATGTTTAACACAGAATTCATTAAATGAAAAAAAGGAACAATCTATATTGTTTTTCAATAGATCATTAATTATCATCATTCCCTTTTCAAACCATTTCCGATAAAATACTGCTTTATTTCCAACAGATAGATCATTGTTAAACCATAATGGCGTCTTAAATAAGGATTGGCTACTCTTAACTTATCTATTTTTGTTCTTAAATTATACCATGCATTAAAAACATCTACCCAAAACTGATTTTTAGGGCTTTTCACCATGTGGTGAAAAGACCTATTGTTTTTGTTCTGTTTTTTATTATTATTATTATTCTTCTTCTACACTTTTTTTGTGTCAAAAAGATCTTTAAAATGGTAAGAGGAATGCCAATGGCCTTATTGTTATATTGTATGGCATGAGTTGAAGGGGTGACCGCAACATTTTTCAGTAGGTATAAAAAAACCAAGATGGCCGCCATGACGTCATACCTAAAAAGTTTAAAACAGCCATAACTCAAAAACCGTTTAAGATACAGCAAATATTTTTGATGTTTTATGTAGATCGTATAAAAGACTAACTTTTATTCAATTACAGCAATTAGGTCAAAGGTCAAACAAAAAAGTTCGCTATGAGGTCAAAGTTCATGAATTTTTATTTTTTTGATTTTGCGAAATTTCTTTTTATATATCGATGTAGAATGTCATTCTGATGAATTTGGTGTCTTTTATTTTTCAGTAGTACTTCCGGTTAATGCTGTATGCCATTTTGAACAATCCTTTGATCTTTGCTAAATTCCCGCCAAAATGTTTAACATTATATATTGTCGAACTGAATGACTAATATAGTCTGCAATTGCTATAGAAAAGACCCCTCTAATGTTCTCTAACGTTAGATATGATTTTCATCTTCATCAAAAAAACAAAATGGCCGCTATGACGTCATATCTTAAAATTTAAAAATGCTTATACCTATCTAACAGTTCTTTTCACAGATTTCATCCAATAATATTTTTTGCAGATAATCTTAAGCGTAAAACTTTTTCTCTCTACATGTTATTACAAAAAATGGCAACTTCCGGTTTTCGGTAAGGGTCAAATGTTAAAGGTGCTGTTTTTAACAATAAACTTGAAAACTTTTCTCCTGAAGTTCTATAAGGTCTAGGATCTTCATATTTCATATATAAGATGTCCAGGGGATGGGCTATAAAGTCAGATACTAGGAATGACCTTGACCCATATTCAAGGTCACATGAGTCATATATGTTCAAATCTTTAAATGACTCAACAATAACCTAAATGATAAGAGTCTTCATACGTTAAAGGTCACAGGGGTCCAGAGTTTAAATATACATACCGGGGTATATATACTTAACAACACCGCAAGTCAGATGACGTTAAGGCGCATTCGATCTCGTTATCATTTGCTCAAATGAATTTGGAAATATTGGATTAAGATGAGAGTTCTCTTCGGCTGATCAAACTTCATGCAGATCTTCACTAAAACACTTTTATTCAGGGCTGAAAGTCAAGGTCATTTATTGGTTACAACTTCAAAACCCATGCATTACCTAGTTCTTAACTTACCTGGCAATGACGGTATTGTAAACTAAATATAGTGAAAAGCCCGCCAAATTGTCTATGACAATTTCTAGTTGCTATTTATTTGTTTTAAATACTCTTTGTCAGAATTGGCCAATAAGTTCAAGCTTATATCTGATTCCAGTATACTTAACCACTTACTCTCCGACATAAAAATTCTTCTGATCCAACTTATCTTAAGAGACTCAATATATGATGATAAATGAACCATTTTTAGCCCACCTTCCTGGTATTGCTGGATTATTACATCTCTTTTAATCTTATCAATTTTGCTATTCCATAAAAAGTTGAACAGAATTGTATTCAGTTGCTTAATGAAATTTGCCGAAGGGTTAGGCAAGGAAATAAAAAGGTGATTCATTTGTGATATCAATAGCGATTTAATAACATGTATCCTTCCTATCGGTGTGAGCAAACGTCTACTCCAACTTTTTATAATTGATTCAAGTTTAACTAATTTCTTATCAAAATTCATTTTTGGAATTCTACTAAGATCAACATGAAAATCTATACCAAGAAGTGTAAATTTATCTACTCCCCATCTAAGATTCATATTTGGAATGAGAACGTCTTGGCTATACTTTTTACTACCTATCCAGACTACTTCAGTTTTACCCAAATTTATTTTTAGACCCGAAATTTTCGCATAGCTATTTAATTCATCAACAGCCCCTTTCAAAGATTTTTCTGAACCATCTAATATTATTGAGGTATAATCTGCATACTGTGAGTTCAAGATAGGACAGTTATTAATATTTATTCCAGTAATATTTCTGTTATTTCTAATGCGAATTGCCAATATTTCAGCACATAGAATAAAAATGTATGGAGCGATAGGGTCACTTTGTCGACAGCCACGATTAATTTTAAAAATAGGAGACAAATTACCCCCCTGGTTTATGGCAGAACTTATATTAGAATGAAAAGATTTTTATCCATTTTCTAATATCATTTCCAGAGCCAAAATATCTAAAAACTTCATCTATGAATTTCCAGCTGACAGAATCAAAAGCTTTTTCAAAATCAACCATTAATAGCATTCCTGGAATATTATTCTCTTCAGTATATTGCATAATATCATAAACCAAACGAGTATTCTCCCCTACATAACGTCCTGATATGAAACCTGTCTGATCGGAATTAATTAATTGATTTAAAAATACTTTAATTCTACTAGCAATTGAACCCGAGGCAATTTTATACACAATATTTAACTATGAAATAGGTCTCCAATTTTTTATAAAAATTTTTGACTTATTTGCCTTAGGTATACATGTAATTATTCCTAATCGCTGTGTGATCGATAACTCGTCAATTAAAAAACCATAGTTCAGTGCTCGAGTAACAAAAGTACCTAGTTGTTTCCAGAAGCATTTAAAAAATTCAGAAGTAAAACCATCCGAGCCAGGACTTTTATTATTTTTCATATTTTTCAGAGTCTGTGAAGCTTCTTTTAATGTAATGAACCCTTCCAAATTTGCTGACTCAGTCATGTTTAGTCTCGGAACATCTAATCCATCTAGAAAATCATCTAAAACTACATCTTCAACATTCTCGTCAATGGAGTACAATTGTTCATAAAAATCTTTCACTTCGTTCAAAATATTCCTAACTGTCTATTTTCCAAGTTAAAAAAGTAATTTGTTGGTTTTTCCCCTTCATCAATCCATAATGCTTTAGCTCGTATTATACTTCCTTTTATCCTATAGGATCTAATTTTTTCTAATTCAGTTTTTTTTTCTTGTCTCTTATCTAGATCTAAATCTTTTTTATTTTCCAAGTCTTGTATCTCATTTATTAGATTCATTTCTCTAGCACAACTCTGCTTTTTCTTGTAAGATGAATATGATAGTGACTTACCTCTTATTTCCATAAGTAATGTTTCTAAAAATAACTGATCGTTGATGATGAACTGTAAGTCTGAATTAGGTATTTCATCAATTTGTTCAATGTTATAAATAGGAAGACAATATTGTAATTTAATTTTCTTAATTGTTTCATTGATAGTATTGAGAAATTCAATGTCATATAAGAGCGAGTTGTTAAATTTCCATAATCCCTTCCCCTTTTTAAACTCATTAAATTTTAAAGAATTTGTGCAGCCAAATTTTTTTTTGATAATACGTCAGGATATTGCTTTTGATGAATGAAAAATTAAGTCCCACCCAACGAATCGCCTAGCTTTTAGCGCTATCGGTTGGTTTTGGTCGTGATTTACGGGTAGTGTCGACTACGGTTCAGAGATAATGAGCTAGGTGGTCACGTGGTCTTGTGATGTCAGAGTAGTCCGCGGCTACACAAGGTAAGCCTAGTACTATACATGTATACAGCATATATACGTATACGTTAGATCTACAATTTGAGTTTTTCGAGTAAATGGTTGTTCTAGCTTTATGATGTAGATATTTTCAGTTTCAAAACATTCCATTTACACCACTTCAAAAATTCAAACAAGCATATATATAACTTTAGATTAGATAATCAGTCCAATTTGATAGCGATATCAAAATGATGTTCGGATCAGTCTGGACTGAGATTTAGATAGCATATGATGTAAATTTCAGTGTAATAAAAAAAAGTATAATGTAACACTATCTTTTTACGAGTAAAATCCCAAAATTTAGCATGAATATATCTAGAATCCGTGTTTTTATTTCATTCAAACTTCTGCTATAACGAAGCAAATTAAACACGGCACAGTTTTTGAGTAAAAATAAAATGTGGACGGTTATCAGTTATGTGATATTGGAGTTACAGTACCGAACTTATACCGAAAATAATATGTATATCTATATTGTTGCATTTGAAACTTTATCCATAACGTTTACTAAAAAGCAGAAATACATCAATGGTATTTCTGATATACGTTCCTATATTACAGTTTAAGTGTAGATTTAAATTCATTATTTCAAAATTATACTAAATCCTTAAAATAGTATATTCATTGTCGACCGTTTTGTATATCATACCGAGATTTAATAGTATGATGTATGAACATTTATCGTATAATCCAAAAAGTAACCACATACAGTGTTCAAATGAAAATTGAAATTACTCGTATACAGGCATAATATCTTGTAGATTTAAAAAAATATACTAAGTGATATTTAAATAAGTATATTTAGTGTGATAATATTGTAACCCTTCTTGTATGACTATACATGTACATTAAGATTCGAAACGGTGAAAATACATGCTTAGAATTTTTACTAATACCTTAGAAATTACTGGAGATTGATATATGCCACGATTCCGTAATTACAGTCTAGACTGGAATAATTTTTAAGGTTAAACCTTTAGTTGAACAAGTTCTTAAAACCATTTTTGTTTCTGAATAAGTCACCTTCCATTTTTGTTTTACCTGCG
The DNA here is from genome assembly GCA_004382745.1 of Argopecten irradians irradians. Lineage (NCBI taxonomy): Eukaryota > Metazoa > Mollusca > Bivalvia > Pectinida > Pectinidae > Argopecten > Argopecten irradians. The sequence goes on along the minus strand of SAYR01067043.1, from coordinate 232,008 downwards.
TGCGACATATATATATGTGTATGTAATATGTATTCCTAGGTATGATCAGGTATATTTTATTTCCATTTGCTTTTACATCTTCATTTTAAAAATGGAGGTGACAATAAAAAAACCTAGAGCATAGATGTACGGGGTTTCCATAATTCAAATCACAATCCAATTAACGGATGTCCTAACCTGATTGACAGTAAGACAATAGCAAATACCCGATATAGTCCACCGAATAGCAAATTGCCCGAGGCCAGGTAATTACAGGTGAGTTCGATGAATGGCGTTGTGTACAGGTAAATAACATCCTGGTCAAGGTATTACATAACCATCAAACCAAAGGCATGGCTAATTATATATCTATAATGTCGGTGTATCTACTCGTATATATCGATTAAAAATTGAAAGCGACTGCACGGTCTGAAAAAATAGTTTGTTTTGCTTAATATCTCAATATTTAGATCTTTTATAATATCAAAAGTAAATTCTTTCTACCACATGTTGAAACGTTTAACGGTAATGTAATAAGTGTATCTCGATTTATTCGGTTAGCAACACACAACACAATGTTTGTAATGATAAATCATCGGTGTGTACGTATGTCAAGCATCATATCCTTGATGCTTTAATCAAGGATTTTTTTCAATTGTTACGTAAAATTTCATTCTACAGTCACAAACTTTGCAATTCACAATGTATCAAAGATACAGACTACAGAAAAAATATTATTTAATTAAAGCGTATTCGTTGCTGAACTCCTCAACAAAAAATCGGAAACTGTTATTTCTGTGTGGATTTTCTTTCATAATTACACGAAGATACCTGCAATTAGAGCATAAATTAGAGTATTTGAAACATCGAATTTCACTCTTTTAGTTATTTACGATTAACTTCACTCAAAAGTAATCATAAAAAAATCTTTGATCGGCTTTTCCTGTGACCGTCGATGTAAGTGATAGCACATCAGTTAAAGTACAGCTATAAGCCACGGACTATTGTGACGTCACACGGTTTAGGGCTAGAAAATATGCATAATCGGGCGGTCAGAAAATTTGACCTCGATATGGGCGGTTTACAGGTTATTCCGGCCGCGCGCGGCACGGAGAGGTTTCTACACGGTCTAATAAAGCCATTTTCAGCATAAACTGAAATTATTATTTTTGACTGCACAAATCCTTTAATACAATTTTTGGAAAAGAATGATCAGATCTGTAACCTGGTTCAATGGTTGCCTCCCCTACACTTGATAGTAAATTTCCTGATACTAAAAAGAAATTTTATCTGGCTTGTTTAACAGGTCTATTTCTCCGCCAAGTATATATAGAAATATCAGTATGCTGTTCTCTAAAAACATCAATCAAGTCAAAGTTTTCAATAATATCCAACAATCTCATACGAGCCTTCGGGTTATTAATATTTTTATAACTTTTGTCACAATCTATTTCAGGATCAAGTACTAGGTTAAAATCTCCACAAATAATATAGCTGTCATTCTTGAACTCATAGAGTGTATCCTCTATTCTATCATAAAAAGTGGGATTGTCTGTGTTTGGTCCATACACTGTAATCAAAGTTACATTCCTACCTTCTATGGTCATATCAAGAGCTAAAAAATTACCAGACAAGTCTTTTTTCTCCTTTAACACCTTAAATTCAAAATTGTTATTTATAAGCACTGTTTCCCCCCTTGCATTAGATTTAAAGGAATTAAAAAAACAGTCATATCCCCACTCATTCTGTATTATATTTTCTTGTTCTTGGGTAAAATGAGTGTCTTGAAGACAGTAGATATTATATTGTTTTTCTCTCAAAAAAGTAAAAACATCTTTCCGTTTTAGCCTATCGCCTAGCCCCTGACAATTGGCAGATAATATCTTGATTCCATTCATATAAATATTGTTTATACATAAAAGTCTATTTGAAACCCACAATTAAAAACGATTTGATATTTTCCCCTACTTCCTTGATCTGTAAGCCGTCTTTTTGAAAGTTTAATGGAATTCATGCTTCTTAAATCGTCACATAAAAAATGTAAGGTGGCATGGTTAATCCCATTTTCAAGTTTGACAACACCCCCACCTCGAGAAGAGAAGAAGAAAGAAAGAAATAGAAAGAGAAATAAAAACACATACATAAACATGGGTCAAATAAACAGACCACCACTCAGCACTTACGTCGTATAAAACAGCTAGGAAGCATATTATCACATTAGGCATATCAAAGATCTGCAAAACAATGTGTAAATACCAATTACTCAATACCGGAAGTTCTGAACATTAAAAATCTCGGTTATGCGAACTCTTATTCTAAAGGCCCAAAATAATTTATTTATATTTTTAAAAAAAAGTAGATCTACAACATTATGATGCAGCAGCCTACGATAAGTCTGTATAAACAACTTTGGTACTTAAAGACCGACCGCATGTAAAATAAGTTACTTTATTTCCACATATTTTCAAATATTAAGCAAGATCGCGGAAACGCTTGAAAGAAGATCGGCAGCCGTTGCCCGTTTACGGAAAAACACGAAGGCTACCGATCACCCTTCGGTATTCTTCGCGATTCAGTACTAGGTACTAAAGAAATATAATTTAATATCATAGAAGGAAGACGTAGAAAAACGACAAGAATTATTTTTTGGAAAATTTGCTAAAATCTAAGCAGTCTTACTACGATTTATAATGATAATCGGCTTATCTTATATCAAGAATATTATTTTCCAAATAAAAATCCATTCACACGGAATATATATATATATCCAATCTCACACAATACACACATTATGAAAAGGAAACGAAACACATGTGTTAATATTTACATTCGCGAGGCAAACTGAGTTTATATAACACAGTTGCATGATCGGTAGTCAGAGCATTCTGACGTTTGATGTCCGACCGATCATTCCACACAGTTCCTATACAGTTATTACTCGCGATTACCAGGCTTTCCTTTTACGAAGTTAGCGTCATCTAGGAGATAACTCTCAGTTACGGAGTATCATAAGCGAGTCTGCGGCGAGTCTTTCCGTCTGAGAGAATTACAAATAGCTTGCCATCAACACTATATGAATTCTTGACACACTTGATATGCATCCTTCAGTCTCTGTTGGTTATATCGCGTCAGGTCTTCGTAAACCACTATCTTTGTCCCCTTAAGTCCTTTCCGGGCACGGATGATCTCGCCCTTCTTCCATCTGTGAGTAAATTTGACAATGATATTCCGTGGAGTGCTGCCGTCGAACCTACCGAGCCTATGGGCAATATGTCTGTCACTTTCCCTTAAGGGTAGATTTAGTTTGTCATTCACAAAACCTACTATGGTCTGTACACAGTCTTCCACCGATTCCTTATCTCCTGGCTCTGTAAGTCCGACTATTCTATTCCGACTCCTATTGGATCCAGGAGGCATCATTAATGAAAGATATTGAATGCACAATATACACAAAATGTAAGTCCAAACGCGAGTCACATACATAGAGTAGGCACAATGTACGCCAGGTAACAATACGTAAGTGGTGAGTAGTGGTCGCTCACGTAGTTCACTTCATGGCCTCAACTGTTTTTTCACCAAAAGTTACTTTTTAGGCGAAAGTTCACCAAAATATCGTGGAATATGTTAGCTGAACATATCAACTACATTCTGGTCCAGAAATATTCCATTCAAATATAAATGATCCTCGGAAAAAAAGCGTATTCCCAGGACCGATGTGACAGTCGACTTGCCAGGTCCTCGTGACCTTCTTAATACCCCATTATACTAATTTCATTGAAATCAGAGACCGAAATATAAAAACAGGAAGTTGGCCCAGCAGCCATCTTGGAATACCAAAATCTTTTTGAAAATGTTTGCATGTTGTTTGCCATCCCTAAAACCCCTATAGACCAATTTTCCTTGAGATCGGAGACCGAAACCTGAAAACAGGAAGTGGGCCAGCGGCCATCTTGGAATACCAAAATCTATACATAGAATATGATTGTCCTTCCCTAATGATGTTTTTACACCAAATATAGAAGAAAGTCATGTATAAGAATGAGTAGGATTTTAAAGTCAAATTTCATCAAAGTTCCTCCTTCTGAGCCCCATCCCTCTGTCCCCAGGGGTTGGACCTAACTCGTTTATATAAAATATGATTATCCTTCCCAAATGAAGTTTCACACCAAATATGGAAAAAATCCACTCAAGAGTTAACAAGGTGTAGGATTTTAGTGCTAAAATTAAGAAAATTTCCCCTTTTAAACCCCACCCCTCAGCCCCTAGGGATTGGAGCAGACTCATTTATATGACATATGATTGTCCTTTCCAAACAATAATTCAAACCAAATATGGTTGCCCACCATCCAAGGATATAGGAGTAGAATTTTAAAGCTAAAATTAAGAAAATTTGCCCTTTTTGGGCCCCACCATTCAGCCCCTAGGGGTCGGAGCAGGCTCATTTATAAAAAAATAAAATATGATTGCCCTTTCCCAACAATGTTCCAAACCAAATATGGTTGTCATCTATCCAAGGATGAAGGAGTAGTAGGGTTTTTAAGCTAAAATTAAGAAAATTTCCACTTTTGGGGCCCTGCCCCTCTGCTCCTTGGGGTCGGACCTAACTCATTTATACAAAATATGATTGCCCTCCCCAATGATGTTTCACAACGAATATGGATGAAATCCATCCAAGGATGAAGGATAAGTAGGATTTTAACGCTAAAATTAAGAAAATTTCCCCTTTTGGGCCCCACCCCTCAATCCCTAGGGGTCAGAGCAGGCCCATTTATGCAAAATATGATTGGCCTTTCCAAATAATGTTTCAAAACAAATTTGGTTATCATCCATCCAAGGATGGAGAAGTAGCATTTTTAAGCTAAAATTACCTTCAGTCACATGACCTAAAAAGAGGTCAAGAGGGCCTGTATCACTCACCTTGTGTTAAGTGTTTTAACCAAACTGACCACTTTGGTTTAACCCTCAGGCTCCCAGAGGGTTTGAATCATGCATCTGAACAATTTAGAATCTCAATTGTAACCTTATATACATATCGTATGAATATCCTGAATACCTGGTACTTATTTTCACATAAGAAGTCATTTACGAGTCATCTAAATGAATAGTCTGTTAAATTGACACATTTTGGTCATGTACTTCCCTCAGGCCCCCAGGGATTTGTCCATCCATCTGTGTAATTTTGAATCTACACTCCATAGAGATGCTACAAATGCAATATGAATGCTAGATTCAAAGAAGACGTAAGTCTATATGGAAAAAGTGATATTGAAACCTTTTGGCATTGCCAGCTAGTCTGCTCCTCATGCAGTCCCCCGGGAGTTGGTCAGCCCAAAAAATAGTACAATTGGCAAAATTATATCACCCCATAAGAATTACCAATTCAATATTATTGCTATGTTTAGATGATGGAAATGGCCACAATGACCCCTTTTGGTCCCATCCTACAGAAGGTCAATCTGATCATATGTACATTCTACCCCTTTTGGCCCCATCCTACAGAAGGTCAATCTGATCATTTGTACGTTCTACCCCTTTTGGCCCCATCCTACAGAAGATCAATCTGATCATTTGTACATTCTACCCCTTTTGGTCCCATCCTACAGAAGGTCAATCTGATCATTTGTACATTCTACCCCTTTTGGCCCCATCCTTCAGAAAGTCAATCTGATCATTTGTACGTTCTACCCCTTTTGGCCCCATATCCTACAGAAGGTCAATCTGATCATTTGTACATTCCACCCCTTTTGGCCCCACCCTAAAGAAGGTCAATCTGATTTTTGTACATTCTACCCCTTTTGGCCCCATCCTACAGAAGGTCAATCTGATCATTTGTACATTCTACCCCTTTTGGCCCCATCCTTCAGAAGGTCAATCTGATCATTTGTACATTCTACCCCTTTTGGCCCCATATCCTACAGAAGGTCAATCTGATCATTTGTACATTCTACCCCTTTTGGCCCCACCCTAAAGATGGTCAATCTGATTATTTGTACATTCTACCCCTTTTGGCCCCATCCTAAAGAAGGTCAAGTCCAGCTCACCCCATCAGAATTGATGCTACTGGTTAAATTTGATGAAATAAAGCAGTTATGAAGAAGGTAATTGTTGACGTTCAGATGGACTGACGGACAGATGGACTGACAGAGGGATGGACTGACAGGCAAACGACAAACACCACTGTATAAACCTGCAGGTCTTATAAATCATATTTACACAAACCATCAAATATCAATGGTTATGTGGATTGGCAGTGGCGTGCATATAGGTTGTGAGAGAAGTTAAATCATATACAGGAAGGGTGCAAGTTACTGTATTTCTTTTTTTTTTAGTTTATAGTTATAAGATAAAATACAAACAAACCCCTTCCCCCAATGATGTTTCTGGTAATATTTGGTAATACAATCCATGTATACAGAACTTGTATGACAAGTAGTGATTTCAAGGATTAACCCCTATTTCCCCTATTGGGCCGCGGTGGCACACCGTGAGTCCTGCCTACACATAGTGCATCACTTGAAACAATAAAAAATCACAGTTAATGATAAACTTTGACATACTTTCCTTCTTTCTTTGACGTTTGTCTTGCAGCTGAAACTTCTTTTGCTTTGAACTAAAGGGCTTCTTACGCGGCATGAAAATGCTGAATATAAGGTACCTAGGTCTAGAGGTTTTCGAACTTCAATGCGTCTACGTATATATGTACACATGCACGTGTACTAATCTAGGTAAATGTAATTATATAAATAACTGCCCAGGATCCGCGTGTTGTCGATTTCCGGTGTTTGTAACCACACAGACTTTGGTCGCATTCAAGCCACATTCACGAAGTGCGTTTATCTAGAGGCGTGAATCATTCAGGTTCAACCAACACACATGTGTTGTCATGTTGAAGTGAAACTAGTCTAGAATCTATAGGCCTACTATAGTTGCCGCTTTGACCGGTTTGTGAAAGTTATATATACCTTGGTCCATTTCCGAAGATTTCATTTCGATCCTTTTACAAAGAGGTAAATAATGTTACCGATGTTATTGAAAACAACTACGTATACGTGACGCTACAAATTTTGAACACTTTCTGAAGATAAGTCTTACATCTTGTATTTGTAAACATTTTCTAGCGTGCGCTTGAATCCAGATTTTTCTCTCAAAGATAATACTATGCGGCCCTCGTGTGTGATTTTATTCACGTGTAGAATGCGGCATAAACTAAAGAAATAAACAGAATGTCCTTGGTATTCCCCCGTCGTTGCTACAATCCTGATTATATATATATATACAGATAACTGTTACCGGACAGAAGTATTCGGACAAAATGGCCGCCGTAACGTCATGTGTACATCTCGCTAGGAAAATAAAACTCTTTATAAAAAATATATGTGCTTTGATACTGACCTAATATTTGGTGATCTGACCCTTGGACTTTCGTACTTCCTTCAGACGATCGGGAATCGATTGGTATAAACCTTGAATGTATTCTACATCAATGCCTTGCCAGATGATTTGTATTGCGTCAAAAAGTTCTGTTTGATTAGTGATGTTGTTGACCACTGATTTTAGTCGTATTTTAAGTTTTAACCACACATTTTCGATGATATTTAAATCAGGACTTTGTGGGGTATGGCACGCCGTTTTGTCATAAAGATTTGACCTTAAGTATTATAGATCTATGTATTTTATGACAAAACGGCGTGCCATAGTGGGGGCCATTCTAAAACGGGAATACCATGGTTTGTAAAATATTCAGACACAACACGAGCCTTGTGAACCGGAGCATTGTCCTGTTGAAAAATGTAGTTTTGGTTTGCGAAGTGTCTCGCTAAAACTGGCCACAAATTCTCTTCCAAAATTTCAATATATTTTAGTGAATTGATGGTTCCATTTACACTGCAAACAGTACCAACTCCATGATGGGTAATACACCCCCAAATCATCATGGAAAGTTTCTGGTGTGACCGCGGACAGATGCAGGCTGGCCGGTATGCCTCGTCTTTTCGCCTCCATATAAAAATTCTGTTGTCATTACCGATCACGATTTGACTTTCATCAGAAAAAATAACATCTTTCCAATAGTTTTCTACAGTCAGATTTCTTTTATCAAAGCAAAATGTCACACGTTTCCTCAAATTGACTTCACACACGACCATGGTTTTCTTCACTACCCTTCTACGGTATCCCTGATTTTTTAAATTCCGGTCAATCGTTTTACTACTATTGACCTGTACATCATTTACAGTGTTCCTGTAGTCATTTAATTCGGCTGTTACTTCATCCAACGTTTTTCTCCTATTTCCGCGAACAACTTTTAAGAGCCTTCTCTGGTCCCGATCTGTCAAATATGGCGCCCTTCCACATCGATGTGTATTTTCAATGTTTCCTTGTCTCACATATCGTTTCCAAATATCAGAAATTGTAGATTTTGGTATGCCTAACCTATCTGCAACAATTGTTTGTTTTATCCCACCTTCTATCATCGCTACGACCGCTTTTCTTAAGCCTGATGTCACTTCTTTACCACGACGACCCATGTTATTTCCGTGAATTCCTGCGATTCCGTCAGCAGACGACGTTATTTATTTTTACCGCCACAACATTACGCATGACGTCATCTTTCCGATGACGTATACGATGACGCGAACCAAGCCTCCAAACTGGATTTATTTCGATTTTGACGCGCCGCACGAAATTTAGCGGTATACATCACGACTCGTTTGTCCGAATACTTCTGTCCGGTCTCTGTATATATATATATATTTATATATAACTACAGCTTAACTTAAGAAATATCCACATTTAAGGTTATCAACTCTGTCATTTTATAAGATTTGGTATTTTTTATTAATTACCATTCAAATCATTTTTACCAAAACATGATAGGACTTATGCTTCGATCACCCTTAAATATGCTAAATATATGAGTTAGGAATGGACTCATATTGGACTGTATATCATATGAAGCTATATTTACATGTATTGGCAGATATTATACATGTCATGTTGTTTATGTGAACTAATTGTTTCAGTCATTGATATGAAGTTTTACTTACACTCAATTGAGCATGGGTTCACGATGGTGGTGAAGTGTGGGGAGAGCTACAAGGGAACGCTTGAGGATGTCGCCACGGTAAGTCAACTTTTATTCCACATTATTTCACTCATTTCATCATTCTTTGTTTTCCAATTTTTAAACTTGTCTTTCTGTCCTTTTTGAAAGAGGTTGACAGAAAAAATGTTAAAATTTAAATGTAACCAATTGCATGCCAATGTCATTTGAGTGACATGAACAAACAATATTACCAGTCCCTATAGTTGCTATGCTTCTTTGACACCAGAAGTTAGCTGACTACAGGTAATTGGGGCACATCTTTTTCTTGTAACTGGTTGTGGTGACTTGGTTTCTCACTTAAATATTTATTTATTTGCTGAATATTTTTTTATATAACAAAATTCTTAGTCTACCAACTAACCTTCATTTCTTAATGAGTAAATTAGTAAAAGAGTTAGTAAAAGCCATGTAAATATTAATCAGCGAATTTTAACTATAGATTTAAGAGGACTAAAGCATCTGCATCTATATCTGATTTTCAGATATTTATCAAAGAGTTGAAGAAGAAGCTACCATCAGCATGTTTGGATAATGTTGCAGTAGAAGTGAAGAAAAGGTAAGCAGAGTGTTTTGTACAACAGAGCAAAATCTACTCAGTGTCAACAGCATGTACAGAGGACTCCACTTAATCAAATAACGGTTATTCAAATATTTCGGTTACATGTATAAAATTCTGCAGTCCCGATTTTTCCTTTCTTTATCTTTGTTTTTCAACTCTGTGTCTTTGCATCAACATCTTACATTGTACATGACCTCCAGTTATTCGAATAAAATATCTGGGAAATTCTTAAAATAAAATAAAATATTTTCCAATTTTGCAATGTATTTTCAGCGAAATTCGCCGATATGTTTCAAGATACATATGTACTTCACTTTTACTAGAAATCAGCATGGTGAAAGATTAACGTATGGCTTCCTACCATAACCGCCATTCATGGGTAGTCTTGTATAGGTATTGTCAGGGTCTTTTTCTGTTACTTTTTGAATAATGGGACCCTTAATTATGGCTCTGATGTGGAGCAATTAGCCACAAAATCAAGATTTAAGAAAAACAATAAAATTTTACTTGTACTTTGAATTAAATCAAAACGTATAAGATCTCTGGTTGAATGTAGCTTTCTGAAGAAAATACATAAATATCTTAAATACCTTGCTAATTACTTAGTTGATTGTAATGATAAAGACATAAATTACTTACCAGTATTAGGATTTTATAATGCTTTCTCTTTGACAGTCAAACAGTTTTAGACTTAAGAGAAGAAGTGAAGAAAAAAACAAAGGACAAAGATGACCTGTTTGTTAGTTTACATTCCCAGACTACACCAAAATCTGGTAAATATGACCAGTTTGATCTATAGACATATGATGATAGTATTTCTACCACAATAGGCGGTGTTATTCAACTCTCAGGGTATCAAATACACGATGCAGCTGTTGATAAACAATTTATTTTACCACACGTGGTATAAACTCTGTACGCATTCTGATTGGCTGACACGATGAACTTTGACCGAACTACGTCTTTCTCAGTGTTGTGTCATCATTTGTCAACGTCATCAATAATTGAGTGACGTCATGCTATGCCGCTTGACGCCAAAACTGTTGTTGGTACTTATCCTCGTCTTATTTCTATCGGCTAAAGACAGATATTATTGTGGTAGAAGCAGGTCACACGACACATGGTTGTTGGACATGGAATTTATTCCACACTGGTAAGTTATTTTCTAAAAGTTACAAAAGACAATCGCTAAAGCTCATGTCTTTTGTAACTTTAAAAAAATAACTCACTCATGTGGAATAAATTCCATATCCAACAACCACTTGTTGTGTAACCTCTATTTATCACATACCTGTCATGTTCAGCCAATATCATATGGCCATATGTTGTAAATATTGAAGACACATGCTTATTACACTATTGTGACTTCACAGGTAAACGTACATCATAGTGTAGAACATACAGTTAATATGTGATCGCAGAAAGTACGAAAAACAGCGTGTTCACATCGCACATTGTGTGCCCAACTTTGTGGTGTGTGATACAGACTGTATATTTATGCAATTTGTATAGCACACTGCACATTTTGGAATGTTGGGTTGATTAATATTACAAAATAATTAGCTGGCGGAATGTCTTATTGTAATTAAATCACATAATAACTTTCTAACGAGATGAGGGTGAACGATAACATAGATGACATGCAGTGAAATTTTAATTGTTTGACTGGGTCAAAAGGTCATCTACCAAATATCTCAGTTTCTCACATGTAATTTCACTTTGTTATCATTCATCTTTAGCTGTTAGCAGCGAGACAGAGATTTTGTTCTTTATCAAGGAAATGTTCATTTTTCCAGGTTACATACATTTTGCTATAAAATTATTTATTTGTAATGTAACAAAAATGCTTTCAAAATCTAAAATTTGTCCACTTTTTTCAGTTTTTCTTGATTTTTCTTTTTTCATTTTTTTTTTATATCCGATGAGTTTTATGTATTTGCAGATTCCAAGAAAACTGCTGAGACTGAAGAGAACAAATGTGCCGATACTAAATCTACCAAAACTAAAGGTAAACCTAATGTTGTGTTGTTAGGAGGATATTGCTCAGTTACTTCACTCAGCATCATTCATATTCTGATCATTAACGAAATCGAGTTTTCATTGGCTCAGATTCATTCAGACATGTTATTATTACTGTGTATCTAAAACATGTAATATTGGCTAACTAATTATTCTCTTGTCACTTAGTACACATAGTATTCCTGTCATTGTCGGAGACACACAGATGATTGCACTTTGCTATGCTACACTTATCACTAGCGGGTCAGCACGGCCAAAAAATCTTGTTTCATTAGATTCAATCTGAATGGTTCTGTTACATTTTCTGATGGGATTTTTAGCCAACAAGATTGAATGTTACATATGGTGTATGAAAGGTGCACATAATCAACATTGATTACTGCTGTAAACTGAGTTTATATTGATACACAACATTACTTACTTCAACCTCTTCTTATACAAAATGTACAACATTACTTACTCGAACAAAATGTACATTACTTACACGAACCTCTCCTCATATGACAAACTTATGCCTGTTGATTTCCTTTTTCCTTACTTAAGTTTGCCTGACGATTACCTTACTTTAGTATACCTGTTGATTTCCTTACTTAAGTATACCTGTTGATTTCCTTACTTAAGTATACCTGTTGATTACCTTACTTAAGTATACCTGTTGATTTCCTTACTTAAGTATACCTGTTGATTACCTTACTTAAGTATACCTGTTGATTTCCTTACTTAAGTATGCCTGTTGATTTCCTTACTTAAATATAACTGTTGGTTTCCTTACTTAAGTATACCTGTTGATTTCCTTACTTAAGTAAACCTGTTGGTTTCCTTACTTAAGTATACCTGTTGATTTCCTTACTTAAGTAAACCTGTTGATTACCTTACTTAAGTATACCTGTTGATTTCCTTACTTAAGTATACCTGTTGGTTTCTTTACTTAAGTATACCTGTTGATTACCTTACTTAAGTTTGCCAGTTGATTTCCTTACTTAAGTATACCTGTTGATTTTCTTACTTAAGTATACCTGTTGATTTCCTTACTTAAGTTTGCCTGACGATTTCCTTACTTTAGTATACCTGTTGGTTTCCTTACTTAAGTATACCTGTTGATTACCTTACTTAAATATACCTGTTGGTTTCTTTACTTAAGTATACCTGTTGATTTCTTTACTTAAGTATACCTGTTGATTTCTTTACTTAAGTATGCCTTTTGATTTCCTTACTTAAGTATACCTGTTGATTTTCTTACTTAAGTATACCTGTTGATTTCTTTACTTAAGTATACCTGTTGATTTCCTTACTTAAGTTTGCCTGACGATTACCTTACTTTAGTATACCTGTTGATTACCTTACTTAAGTATACCTGTTGATTACCTTACCTAAGTATGCCCGTTGATTTCCTTACTTAAGTATACCTGTTGGTTTCCTTACTTAAGTATGTCTGTCTGATTGTGAGTTTGACCTATCTGTTGTACGCATGGGCTTTTTAAATGATTGGTATTTTGCAGATGACAAGCCGATGTCGTCTGAGAGGAAATCTAACGGTAGAGCAGACGCGCTGATGCAGTTAGCAGTCCAGTACATTACCAAGGGTAACTTCCATCAAGCAATCAAGACACTCGAGGAAGTTACTCGGATTGACACAAGCAACATTGAAGCTCATCTCGGTTTAGGTGAGATTATCAGGGCTTTCATTATCTTTCAGGAGAGCCGATACAATATACAATTTTAGGGGGTACTTTTCTGCACCATCTGTATGCTATCTTATGTATTTTAGCCCCAAATCAGGCAGTGCCACTGCCAGGTTTAACCTGCAAAAAGTATCTGGTATCGCCTGATATTGAAACCCCTCGATCATGAGTACATGAACTCTGATCTTTCCTCTCTCATCATCTCCAACACTTCTTTTACCACTTAAAAACTTCTATTAAAGTACCATTTCAGCTAAGATAATATATTATACAGATGTACCAAAATTAGGTCACTTTGACCTACATTTTGACTTCAGACATCATATAAATCTTTGCTCATCAGATGACCATAAGTAATTGTAAAACATACATATATATTGATAAAACATACCTGTTACCTGTTACCTCTTCTTAGACAACGTAGTTAGCTGGTTCCAGCTAGTTGTGGCGCGTTTTGTTCAATTACTAGGTTATCGTCCGGTTGTGCCATATAAAAACTGGGGTAAAATTTACATGGTACTGAATTCCAGTGAGTGTTCAGTCGGTTTTTAAACGAGTTCAGAGTAGGGGCTTCTACTACGAAGTTTAGAAGGGAGTTCCACGAATCTACCACTCGCCGACTAAATATACTTTGTGTGACTTTAGTCCTGCTCTGTTTCTTAAAGAGTTTTAAACTATTACCTCTAGTACTAGCTGAAGACATTGTAAATAGCTTGTCTTTATCTAGTTTATCTATTCCATTCAGAATTTTATAGACTTCGATCACATCGTTCCTTTTACGTCTATATTCTAAGGTGGGAAGTCCCAACTTTTTAAGTCTTGAATGGTATGGTAGATCTTCAATAGAGTGAACTCTTTTAGTAGCTCTTCGTTGGACGTTTTCAAGAGCGATCTGATCTTTTTTTAGCAGTGGAGACCATACCTGGGTTGCATATTCTAAGTTAGGTCTAATTAGGCTTTTGTACATGGTTAAGAACATAGTTATATCTATATAGACAAATGTCCTGAATATTAGCCCCAGTATGCGATTTCCTTTGTTAACTGCTTGACTAACATGCTGACTAAATTTAAGTTTGTTGTCGAAAAGTACACCTAAATCTTTCTCACACTGTACCTTCTCTATTTGTTCATTTTGTGGGAAGGAATAATGCGTATCTTGTTCTAGATTACCTATATTGAGGTGTTTGCATTTTTTAGTGTTCAAGGCCATTTTCCAGTCTCTAGTCCAAGTGACTACACTGTCTATGTCTGCTTGAAGTTCTTGAGACTCAGTAGGGTTATTGTTGTTTCTAAAAATTTTAGAGTCGTCAGCAAATAATTTTATTGTGCTATGTTGGACTACTTCGGGTAGGTCATTGATATATATCAGAAATAGAACAGGACCTAAGACACTACCTTGTGGTACACCACTAGTCACATCTACAAGTCCAGAAGTTTCAACATGAATAACAACTCGTTGTTATAGGTTGGATAAGAAGTCTTCTATCCACTTCAGTACTTTTCCAGTGATATCGTAACCCTTTAGTTTTTTAAGTAGATGTTTGTGAGGGACTTTGTCGAAAGCTTTACTGAAGTCTATATAAATCGAATCGACATTACTCCCTTTGTCTATGGCTTATTCCCAGTGTTCAAGGACCTCCAATAGATTGGTAGTACAGGATTTACCAGATCTATAAAGCCATGTTGATGTTCTGTGAAGAGATGATTCCTGTCCATATGATCTACGAGCTTGTCCCTAATGATTCTTTGGAGAATTTTGCCTGGGATTGAAGTCAGACTTATTGGACGGTAATTCTCCACTTTGTTGTGATTCCCACTCTTGTATAAAGGAGTCACATTTGCAATTCGCCAGTTGTCAGTTTCCTTCGTCTTAAGATTTCCTGAATAATATTTCCAAAGGTTGTGATATTTCATTTGAAGTTTCAACAAGAAGTTTAGGATGAAAGATGTCAGGCCCTGGAGATTTATTAGGGTTTAATTTCTTTATAGTTTTTTTCAATTAAACTCCTGTGGAATTCAATATCATCAAGTTCTGTTTGATATGGTCTCTCTTGGAAGTGTGGTGGGTCTTCACTTTCTGGTGGGTTAAAGACTGATCCAAAGTAGTTATTCAGCTCATTGGCGGTATCATAGTGGTTAGTGGTGTTAGTACCATCCTCTTTTACCACGTTGGTTATAGACATTCCTGTTCGTGTTTTTTCTCTGACATATTTCCAAAAGAGCTTGCTGTTATCTTTAATGTCTTGCACTAGTTTCTTTTCATAATAATAGTGTGAATGTCAAATCTGTCGTGTTGCAGTGTTCCTGGCTCTCTGATACACTTTAAAGTTATTTTCTGTTTTACAATGAAGGTATCGGACCCACTTCCGCCTTTTTTGTCGGATTGACTGCTTGGCTTCGTTGTCAAGATGGGGCTTCCAACGCTTCCTAGCTGGGAATGTCTTGTTCACGGGTATTTTATCTTCAATTAGTTTGGTTATGGTTTCAACAAGAACATTCCATGCTTGGTTCGTTGACATGTCCTCAACCTGAATGATGTTTAGCCAGTTGACAGAGGTTAGTTCTTCGCGTATACCGTCGTAATGCCCTTTGTGATAATTCCTCCTCTCCTGTTTAGTATGATGGTCACAATGTAATACACTCAGTTTAAAAGGCAATAAAATATGGTCACTCCTTCCGATACTTGGAAGATAGTTAACATCATTGACAATCTGTTCGTCGTTGCTAAAAACTAGATCCAGTACAGATGGATTTTGACCTTCCCTATATCTGGTAGGCTTTTGGATATGTTGATATAAAAAAGTGTCTCAAACACACTCCAAGAAACGAGTAGATATATGGTTTTCTGACGTACTAGTTGTCCAGTCAGTCCAATTTATTTCAGGAAAGTTGAAATCTCCAGTGATCAGAACATGTTTTACGTTTCTATTTGACACTTCTCTCATTAAATTTGTTAGGTAGGTGAAATTTTCAGCTGTACTGTTGGGGCTACGGTAGATATTTGCATTAAGTAGCTTGTCACCATTACTCAACTTGATTTCAACAGCTAGGTACTCTTCAAAGGTTGTTGTAAATTTTACTTGCTGGACTGTGATTTGTTCCGAGATATAAATGGCTACTCCACGTCCTTCACTGTTGTTGGTGAAGCATCTAAATCCAGGTATTTTATAGAAACTGTTGTCCAGAGGGGTGAAGCATCTAAATCCAGGTATTTTATAGAAACTGTTGTCCAGAGGTGTGAAGCATCTAAATAGAGGTATTTTATAGAAACTGTTGTCCAGAGGGGTGAAGCATCTAAATCCAGGTATTTTATAGAAACTGTTGTCCAGAGGTAGTATCTTGTTCTTTTGGTGGATTTCAGTGAGTAGGATTATACTGGGTAACGATTTTTCTACAAGTTCCTGAAGTTCATCCATCTTACTAGTAGATAAAATATCTACATTTGAATAAAATACGAGAAGGTCGTTACACATATATTCATAAAACCACTTTGCTTTCATGACTTCTTTATTTTCCACACATTTGCTAATACATGTACATGTATTCGCGATCAAGTGCTCTTTTAGACAACTGCACTTTTATCAATTCCTTTAATACAATTATTCACAAAGCATTGTTATTCACATTCAAGCTCTCTTACGAAATTGCATGAAAAGTTGTATTTTACATGTTTATAATGAATTTCTATAACACACTGCTTAAGTTGTTAAGTCCCAAAAAGTTTGTTTTAACCATGTTTCTCTTTCAACTTTTATTTCAGTTGATATCTATCTGAAGGCAGAACGACCAAAAAAAGCCTTAAAATGGTGTAAGAAAACCAGAGAAAACCACAACGACAAAGAACTAGCACTCAGGTCTGTCAAAATTCTTATTTTCTATGGATTGTGTACACATGGTTTTTGGGTGTACATTATTAATTATTATTTCTTTACAAGTTAACAAATATTTCATATTATCATTTTTTACAGAAATAAAACGAGCAGCCACCAAAGAATATGTGAAACGTCATGTTTAATTACTTGATTGCGAAGAAGCCAAGTGTTACCTCCCATGTCTAATTCTATGATTAAAAGGAAGCCCAGTGTTACCTCCCCTGTTTAATTGTGATAACAGGGAAGCCCAGTGTAACTCCCCTGTTTAATTTCATGATTACATTTAAGCCCAGTGGTACCTCCCCTGTTTAATTGTGATTACATGGAAGCCCAGTGTTACCTCCCCTGTTTAATTGTGATTACATGGAAGCCCAGTGTTACCTCCCCTGTTTAATTCTGTGATTACAGTGACGTCCAGTGTTACCTCCCCTGTTTAATTGTGATTACATGGAAGCCCAGTGGTACCTCCCCTGTTTAATTGTGATTACATTTAAGCCCAGTGGTACCTCCCCTGTTTAATTGTGATTACATTTAAGCCCAGTGGTACCTCCCCTGTTTAATTGTGATTACATGGAAGCCCAGTGTTACCTCCCCTTTTTAATTGTGATAACATGGAAGCCCACTGTTACCTCCCCTGTTTAATTGTGATTACATGGAAGCCCACTGTTACCTCCCCTGTTTAATTGTGATTACATGGAAGCCCAGTGTTACCTCCCCTGTTTAATTGTGATAACATGGAAGCCCACTGTTACCTCCCCTGTTTAATTGTGATTACATGGAAGCCCACTGTTACCTCCCCTGTTTAATTGTGAATACATGGAAGCCCAGTGTTGCCTCCCCTGTTTAATTGTGATTACAGTGACGTCCAGTGTTACCTCCCCTGTTTAATTGTGATTACAGGGAAGCCCAGTGTTACCTCCCCTGTTGAATTGTGATTACAGGGAAGCCCAGTGTTACCTCCCCTGTTTAATTGTGATTACAGGGAAGCCCAGTGTTACCTCCCCTGTTTAATTGTGATTACAGTGATGTCCAGTGTTACCTCCCCTGTTGAATTGTGATAACAGGGAAGTCCAGTGTTACCTCCCCTGTTTAATTTCATGATTACAGTGACGTCCAGTGTTACCTTCCCTGTTTAATTGTGATTACATGGAAGCCCAGTGTTACGTCCCCTGTTTAATTCTTTGATTACAGGGAAGCCCAGTGTTACCTCCCCTGTTTAATTGTGATTACATGGAAGCCCAGTGTTACGTACCCTGTTTAATTCTTTGATTAAAGGGAAGCCCAGTGTTACCTCCCCTGTTTAATTGTGATTACAGGGAAGCCCAGTGTTACCTCCCCCTGTTGAATTTTGATTACAGGGAAGCCCAGTGTTACCTCCCCTGTTTAATTCTGTGATTACAGGGAAGCCCAGTGTTACCTCCCCTGTTTAATTGTGATTACAGGGAGGTCCAGTGTTGTTACCTCCCTTGTTTAATTCTGTGATTACAGGGAAGCCCAGTGTTACCCCCCCTGTTTAATTTCATGATTACAGGGAAGCCCACTGTTACCTCTGTTTAATTGTGATTGGGTAGCAGTGTACAGTAAGACCGAATGGCCATGGGTGAGATTTTTATTAAGCAGAAAGCCCCTGTTTTATTATATGCATAAAAAAATAAAAAATGTATATATCCTAAAATTGGTGAATTCAATCTAGAGAATTATATGCAGGCTTCACATTTGCATAAAGAAATTCCCCAAAACGGGTTCGAGATTAATGGTTTAGAGGGTATCCGAATGTGCGTCTCAGATGGAAAAACTCAATACTGTAGCAGCAGAAATTGATAGCCGGGGTACGAGGTAAGATAGCTCAAAAGTTTAATGATATACCTATGTCGAAATAGGCTCAGTTCCGCTATCACGGCAGTGATGCTTGGTTTTAAACTGTGCCCAAGAAAAAAAATTCTCCTAGAGGGGGTGTAATTTTGGGTTGAAAATCCCAATTTTTAGCATTTTTTCAAAAAAACAAATTTGGTTACCATGGTTTTTACAGGCTCACAAAACCACAAGAAGCAGACCTGTCCAAAAATGAACTCTGCATAACAATTGCAAATGTTGTGTAGATTAAAAATATATATACTTTTATATAGATGTCATTTAAGGTTAAAAAGCTGTGTGTACATAATTAAAGCCTGCACTTTATTTTGCTGAATTTTTCAAATCTACTGTACACTGCCACCTTGCAGGGAAGCCCAGTATTACCTCCCCTGTTTAATTGTGATTGCAGGGAAGCCCAGTATTACCTCCCCTGTTTAATTGTGATTGCAGGGAAGCCCAGTATTACCTCCTCTGTTTAATTGTGATTGCAGGGAAGCCCAGTATTTCCTCCCCTGTTTAATTGTGATTGCAGGGAAGTCTAGTGTTACCTCCCCTGTTTAATTTCATGATTACAGGGAAGTCCACTGTTACGTCCCCTGTTTAATTGTGATTACAGTGACGTCCAGTGTTACCTCCCCTGTTTAATTATGATTACAGTGACGTCCAGTGTTACCTCCCCTGTTTAATTGTGATTACAGGGAAGTCTAGTGTTACCTCCCCTGTTTAATTGTGATTGCAGGGAAGCGCAATGTTACCTGAACATGAAGAAGTCAGATAAAGCTATTGAACTTCTACTGACATACTGTAAGGAGATGAGATCTTCAGGAGGGGGACCCAAAGGCATTAAATATGATGTACAGGTACAGTTCAAGTTCAAAGGTCATAGGTCACGGCTACTCAGGGGTTAATAATCTGCCGTAATCCTATAGTCTACATTGTAAGTTTTTATGTTTAAGGTACACAAATAGGCAGCCATTAGCACATCAACTGATCTCTGTACAAACTAATACAATAATAAAATCATTTGTTGGAGGACTTAAAGCCATCATACTTAATTCGTTTTCATGGGCAAATTCAACTCACTTTGCAAATATCTACTCAAGTTCCACCAATTTTGAAAGAAGTTTACATCAGTTTTAAGGCAAGGAAAAACTAACACAGTTTCGGAAAGCACACTTACGCATTTCATACTCAGGAAAAGCATACACATACATTTTATCTGTTTCTTTGTTTTTCACAGGTGATGTTAGCAAGAGCATATCTACAGAAGGACCAGAAGGATATGGCTATCACAGTATTGCAGGTAAATATAGGTCTATGTAAGGTCATCACAATATTACTGGGAATTATAGGTCTATGTAAGGATATCACAGTATTACAGGAGAATATAGGTCTAAAGAAGGATATCACAGTATTACAGGGGAATATAGGTCTATAGAAGGATATCACAGTATTATAGGGGAGTATAGGTCTATAGAAGGATATCGCAGTATTATAGGGGAATATAAGTCTATAGAAGGATATCGCAGTATTACAGGGGAATATAGGTCTATAGAAGGATATCACAGTATTACAGGGGAATATAGGTCTATAGAAGGATATCACAGTATTACAGGGGAGTATAGGTCTATAGAAGGATGTCGCAGTATTACAGGGGAATATAGGTCTATAGAAGGATATCGCAGTATTATAGGGGAATATAGGTCTATAGAAGGATATCACAGTATTACAGGGGAATATAGGTCTATAGAAGGATATCGTAGTATTACAGGGGAATATAGGTCTATAGAAGGATGTCATAGTATTACAGGGGAATATAGGTCTATAGAAGGATATCACAGTATTACAGGGGAATATAGGTCTATAGAAGGATATCACAGTATTACAGGGGAATATAGGTCTATAGAAGGATATCACAGTATTACAGGGGAATATAGGTCTATAGAAGGATATCACAGTATTACAGGGGAATATAGGTCTATAGAAGGATATCACAGTATTACAGGGGAATATAGGTCTATAGAAGGATATCACAGTATTACAGGGGAATATAGGTCTATAGAAGGATATCACAGTATTACAGGGGAATATAGGTCTATAGAAGGATATCACAGTATTACAGGGGAATATAGGTCTATAGAAGGATATCACAGTATTACAGGGGAATATAGGTCTATAGAAGGATATCACAGTATTACAGGGGAATATAGGTCTATAGAAGGATATCACAGTATTACAGGGGAATATAGGTCTATAGAAGGATATCACAGTATTACAGGGGAATATAGGTCTATAGAAGGATATCACAGTATTACAGGGGAATATAGGTCTATAGAAGGATATCACAGTATTACAGGGGAATATAGGTCTATAGAAGGATATCACAGTATTACAGGGGAATATAGGTCTATAGAAGGATATCACAGTATTACAGGGGAATATAGGTCTATAGAAGGATATCACAGTATTACAGGGGAATATAGGTCTATAGAAGGATATCACAGTATTACAGGGGAATATAGGTCTATAGAAGGATATCACAGTATTACAGGGGAATATAGGTCTATAGAAGGATATCACAGTATTACAGGGGAATATAGGTCTATAGAAGGATATCACAGTATTACAGGGGAATATAGGTCTATAGAAGGATATCACAGTATTACAGGGGAATATAGGTCTATAGAAGGATATCACAGTATTACAGGGGAATATAGGTCTATAGAAGGATATCACAGTATTACAGGGGAATATAGGTCTATAGAAGGATATCACAGTATTACAGGGGAATATAGGTCTATAGAAGGATATCACAGTATTACAGGGGAATATAGGTCTATAGAAGGATATCACAGTATTACAGGGGAATATAGGTCTATAGAAGGATATCACAGTATTACAGGGGAATATAGGTCTATAGAAGGATATCACAGTATTACAGGGGAATATAGGTCTATAGAAGGATATCACAGTATTACAGGGGAATATAGGTCTATAGAAGGATATCACAGTATTACAGGGGAATATAGGTCTATAGAAGGATATCACAGTATTACAGGGGAATATAGGTCTATAGAAGGATATCACAGTATTACAGGGGAATATAGGTCTATAGAAGGATATCACAGTATTACAGGGGAATATAGGTCTATAGAAGGATATCACAGTATTACAGGGGAATATAGGTCTATAGAAGGATATCACAGTATTACAGGGGAATATAGGTCTATAGAAGGATATCACAGTATTACAGGGGAATATAGGTCTATAGAAGGATATCACAGTATTACAGGGGAATATAGGTCTATAGAAGGATATCACAGTATTACAGGGGAATATAGGTCTATAGAAGGATATCACAGTATTACAGGGGAATATAGGTCTATAGAAGGATATCACAGTATTACAGGGGAATATAGGTCTATAGAAGGATATCACAGTATTACAGGGGAATATAGGTCTATAGAAGGATATCACAGTATTACAGGGGAATATAGGTCTATAGAAGGATATCACAGTATTACAGGGGAATATAGGTCTATAGAAGGATATCACAGTATTACAGGGGAATATAGGTCTATAGAAGGATATCACAGTATTACAGGGGAATATAGGTCTATAGAAGGATATCACAGTATTACAGGGGAATATAGGTCTATAGAAGGATATCACAGTATTACAGGGGAATATAGGTCTATAGAAGGATATCACAGTATTACAGGGGAATATAGGTCTATAGAAGGATATCACAGTATTACAGGGGAATATAGGTCTATAGAAGGATATCACAGTATTACAGGGGAATATAGGTCTATAGAAGGATATCACAGTATTACAGGGGAATATAGGTCTATAGAAGGATATCACAGTATTACAGGGGAATATAGGTCTATAGAAGGATATCACAGTATTACAGGGGAATATAGGTCTATAGAAGGATATCACAGTATTACAGGGGAATATAGGTCTATAGAAGGATATCACAGTATTACAGGGGAATATAGGTCTATAGAAGGATATCACAGTATTACAGGGGAATATAGGTCTATAGAAGGATATCACAGTATTACAGGGGAATATAGGTCTATAGAAGGATATCACAGTATTACAGGGGAATATAGGTCTATAGAAGGATATCACAGTATTACAGGGGAATATAGGTCTATAGAAGGATATCACAGTATTACAGGGGAATATAGGTCTATAGAAGGATATCACAGTATTACAGGGGAATATAGGTCTATAGAAGGATATCACAGTATTACAGGGGAATATAGGTCTATAGAAGGATATCACAGTATTACAGGGGAATATAGGTCTATAGAAGGATATCACAGTATTACAGGGGAATATAGGTCTATAGAAGGATATCACAGTATTACAGGGGAATATAGGTCTATAGAAGGATATCACAGTATTACAGGGGAATATAGGTCTATAGAAGGATATCACAGTATTACAGGGGAATATAGGTCTATAGAAGGATATCACAGTATTACAGGGGAATATAGGTCTATAGAAGGATTCACAGTATTATAGGGGAGTATAGGTCTATAGAAGGATGTCACAGTATTATAGGGGAGTATAGGTCTATAGAAGGATGTGACAGTATTATAGGGGAGTATAGGTCTATAGAAGGATATCACAGTATTACAGGGGAATATAGCTCTATAGAAGGATATCACAGTATTATAGGGGAATATAGGTCTATAGAAGGATTCACAGTATTACAGGGGAATATAGGTCTATAGAAGGATATCACAGTATTACAGGGGAATATAGGTCTATAGAAGGATATCACAGTATTACAGGAGAATATAGGTCTATAGAAGGATGTCATAGTATTATAGGGGAGTATAGGTCTATAGAAGGATATCGCAGTATTATAGGGGAATATAGGTCTATAGAAGAATATCACAGTATTATAGGGGAGTATAGGTCTATAGAAGGATATCGCAGTATTATAGGGGAGTATAGGTCTATAGAAGGATATCGCAGTATTATAGGTCTATAGCTGTGTAATATAAGCCTTCCACAATAGCCATGAATGTACTTATATTACATAACTGTAAACACCTGTAAATGTTATTACATTCCATCAATATTTCAATATTATCATAAGTTGTATGGCAACTAGTCATATTATGTTGTATGTTCACAAAAGGTAATAACCACTGGGTATGACTCGGTAAAAGGCTTACTTATGGGAAGACTTGATGGAGATATAATGACTATTATAATTATACACACAGGGCGTTTTGCGTGAAGATGAGAAGAATGTTGATGCCCTGGCAGAGTTTGCTCCCCTGATATTCCCCTATGCTCAGCCCAGTCAGAAGGATAACACTATGTCAGTGGTTCTCACACTCCTGTCAAATAACAAAGGTATGGTCATAACAATGTATGGTCCAACAACAAAGGTATGGTCATAACAATGTATGGTCATACAACAAAGGTATGGTCATACAACAAAGGTATGGTCATAACAATGTATGGTCATACAACAAAGGTATGGTCAAACAACAAAGGTATGGTCAAACTACAAAGGTATGGTCATAACAATGTATGGTCAAACTACAAAGGTATGGTCAAACAACAAAGGTATGGTCATAACAATGTATGGTCATACAACAAATGTATGGTCAAACAACAAAGGTATGGTCATAACAATGTATGGTCATACAACAAAGGTATGGTCATAACAATGTATGGTCATACAACAAAGGTATGGTCAAACAACAAAGGTATGGTCATACAACAAAGGTATGGTCATAACAATGTATGGTCATAACAATGTATGGTCATACAACAAAGGTATGGTCATACAACAAAGGTGTGGTCAAATTACAAAGGTATGGTCAAACTACAAAGGTATGGTCATACAACAAAGGTATGGTCATAATAATGTATGGTCATACAACAAAGGTATGGTCAAACAACAAAGGTATGGTCATAACAATGTATGGTCATACAACAAAGGTATGGTCAAACAACAAAGGTATGGTCATAACAAGGTATGGTCAAACAACAAAGGTATGGTCATACAACAAAGGTGTGGTCAAATTACAAAGGTATGGTCATAACAATGTATGGTCATACAACAAAAGTATGGTCAAACTACAAAGGTATGATCAAACTACAAAGGTATGGTCATAACAATGTATGGTCATACAACAAAGGTATGGTCAAACTACAAAGGTATGGTCATAATAATTAAAGGTATGGTCAAACAACAAAGGTATGGTCAAACTACAAAGGTATGGTCATACAACAAAGGTATGGTCATACAACAAAGGTATGGTCACACAACAAAAGTATGGTCATAATAATTAAAGGTATGGTCAAACAACAAAGGTATGGTTATAACATTTAAAGGTATGGTCAAACATCAAAGGTATGGTCCAACAACAAAGGTATGGTCAAACAACAAAGATATGGTCAAACAACAAAGGTATGGTCATAACAATGTATGGTCAAACAACAAAGGTATGGTCATACAACAAAGGTATGGTCATAACAATGTATGGTCAAACAACAAAGGTATGGTCATAACAATGTATGGTAAAACAACAAAGGTATGGTCAAACAACAAAGGTATGGTCATAACAACGTATGGTCAAACAACAAAGGTATGGTCAAACAACAAAGGTAAGGTATGGTCAAACAACAAAGGTATGGTCATAACAACGTATGGTCAAACAACAAAGGTAAGGTCAAACAACAAAGGTGTGGTCAAATTACAAAGGTATGGTCATAACAACGTATGGTCAAACAACAAAGGTATGGTCAAACAACAAAGGTATGGTCATAACAACATATGGTCAAACAACAAAGGTATGGTCAAACAACAAAGGTATGGTCAAACAACAAAGGTATGGTCATAACAACGTATGGTCAAACAACAAAGGTATAGACAAACAACAAAGGTATGGTCATATAACAAAGGTATGGACAAACAACAAAGGTATGGTCATACAACAAAGGTATGATCATAATAATTACAGCCGTGCTACCCCAACTGAGAACAATGCGTGTATATAAACCCCTACCGCTCTGTCGCTGACTTGTATCAATGTATTGAATGAGTGAAGCTAGTTATTTATAGACTTGAGTACTGTCGCCAATCCACAGGTAAATCGCGTGCGCTCTGGCTACATCAGCTGTACCAAACACAATCGTAAATGTTACAAATACCGTAAAATCTTGTGTTACTTACACACCAGTGTACTTTGCACATGTATTTTTTCTTATGGCTTCAAATGCTGAAAAAATCTTCTATCTACTAGTATCGGTATATTTTGCAATTTTGGGGAAAACGATGTCCGGGGAACCACAAATTCAGTGTTATAAAGGTGGTAATTTCATTGCAAAATATTCACAATAAATACTTGACAAATTGCACAAAAAGTGTTGTATTTAGAAGAAATAACAATAATTGCACTGTGTTTGTTTTCTTTTATTGGCCACCGTAACTGAAACAGTGAAATATATCTTGCAGAACATGTCAAAAACATTGGCAGTCTGCCGTACTCCGTACACATGTCAATGTCTGGAGATATTACACATGAATAGTTATCAGAACTATTTGAAAATATTATAATTTAGTTACTTTAAAATTGCCACAATAAGTTGTAAGTGTGTTTGAGATCATTAACAAACTTTAAAGAGCAATCCGATAGCATTTACGTTGGCTTGCAATAATCACATTGTGAGTAAACTAACTACCTGTACGGCACCAGATCCAAGCTGATGGCTAATTATATATAACAGTACGGTTAAAATGCCACTAACCTTGTAGCTTGTCAGTTTTGCTGTAATAATATTACAAACCACTTATTGAAAATCCTAAAATAAATCCCACGTGTGTTTTGACTTTTTGCACACGGCCTGCAGCCGGGACATGTTATGGCGGTTCCCTACGTAATGAGCATAGCTAGATCTATAAGGAGTTTCATATGCAGTTTTACTAGAAATATGAAGATTTGTTAAAATATCTAAAATAAAGAAATACTAGTCAAGTGAATTTTTATGCAATTTGAAGAATATTTGTTTTGTTTTTAAGTAGATACAGACGCATTGTTGATAATATATAGATCGGTTAAGCTAACTAGCCATTCAGTTTCGTTAAGCTGGATGAGAGGCCCGAGCGTACACTCATTCAATACATCGATACAAGTCAGCGGTAGAGCGGTAGGGGTTTATATACACGCATCCGTTCTCAGTTGGGGTAGCACGGCTGTAAAGGTATGGTCAAACAACAAAGGTATGGTCAAACAACAAAGGTATGGTCAAACAACAAAGGTATGGTCAAACAACAAAGGTATGGTCATACAACAAAGGTATGGTCATAACAATGTATGGTCAAACAACAAAGGTATGGACATACAACAAAGGTATGGTCATAACAATGTATGGTCAAACAACAAAGGTATGATCATACAACAAAGGTATGGTCATACAACAAAGGTATGGTCAAACAACAAAGGTATGGTCATAAAGGTATGGTTATACTATCACAGGTATAATCATTCCTACAATTTACGGGTCCTGAAATTGGCTCAACAAAAAGTCTATAAAAAGACGATATATAGAACCGCAGAATAATGCATGTACGTACCCTTGTAAAATTTAAAGTTTTAGAAGATATTCAAATAGCAGATTCCATATATTTGCAACATTAACCAAATGTTAGCATTGTTTTCACACTCTTGACACTTTGACTACTGCATCAATACTGATATACAGCACAACAAAGTATACTCTTAAACAGTACTTCAATACAAGTCAGCTGTTGAGCGATAGTGGTTTATATACCTGCATCATTCTCAGTTGTGGTAGCACAGCAGTGAGGTTGTTGACTAGAATGGCCTTGACCTTCTTGACCTTTTTTCATGGTAACAATGTTAAAATTTATCCAAAACTAACAGCTTGTACTGGAGAATTCTGAGTATATATTCAGTGTCTTTATTGTTAGTAAAAGGTGATCATTTTCAGCCTATTGGATCTTTTATATTTTATCCAAAGACTGACTGCAGTATGATACTTCTGCCAATAGTAAGATGAGTGTAAATGCCATGGGCCTCACATTCTGCTAGAATCAAGGGCGTAGTCACTGTTGTATAACTCCCATATCACAGTAGGCCATTCTACAGTAAGTGTATAATAAGGCTGCGGTAGTCGAGTGGTTAAGATGTCTCAACATATTATATCCAGCCCTCCACCCCTGGGTCACAAATTCTAATCCCATGTGCAGCAATTGCCAGGTACTGGTCGCTGGTCGGGGGTTTTCCTCTGGGTACTCCAGCTTTCCTCCACCAACAAATCTGGCAGTCGTTACATGACCCCTGGCTGTAAATATGATGGTAAACTGATAAAAAACAAAACCAAAACAAAGTTATGTAGAAAAAATGACTTGTTGTTATTCTGCCTGCTAACCTTCAGATTAAAAACCAAGTTACTATTAGAATTTTTTTGATAATATATATTTTTTATGTATGAAAGAATTTTCCAATATTATATACTGTGATAATTTTTTGTTGTTGCTTTTTCTAAAGATAACAGCTACATCAAGGAGAAATTTGCATCAATGTGTAAAGCTGAGCATGGACTGGAGGTGTTGGAGAGGTAATGCTTTGATTTTAAATATTCCGTTTGAAAATGAAATAATGAAATATCTCCTGTAATCACTTCAAAGTTACAGGATTAGAGTTACCTCCCCTTCTCTAATCCCCAGTGTATCAATGTAAGTTATCTCCCCTTCTCTAATCCCCAATGTATCACTATAAGTTACCTCCCCTTCTCTTATCCCCAGTGTATCAATGTAAGTTATCTCCCCTTCTCTAATCCCAAATGTATCAATACAAGTTACCTCCCCTTCTCTAATCCTTAGTATCAATGTAAGTTATCTCCCCTTTTCTAATCCCTAGTGTATCAATGTTAGTTATCTCTCCTTCTCTAATCCCTAGTGTATCAATATAAGTTATCCCCCCTTCTCTTATCCCTAGTGTATCAATTTAAGTTATCTCCCCTTCTCTAATCCTCATCAGTGTATCAATATAAGTTACCTCCCCTTCTCTAATCCCTAGTGTATCAATATAAGTTATATCCCCTTCTCTAATCCCAAATGTATCAATACAAGTTACCTCCCCTTCTCTAATCCCTAG
Source organism: Argopecten irradians irradians (assembly GCA_004382745.1). Classification (NCBI taxonomy): domain Eukaryota; kingdom Metazoa; phylum Mollusca; class Bivalvia; order Pectinida; family Pectinidae; genus Argopecten; species Argopecten irradians. The sequence continues at coordinate 202,777 of SAYR01067043.1, read as the reverse complement.
TGTATCAATATAAGTTATCTCCCTTTCTCTAATCCCTAGTATATCAATATAAGTTATCCCCCCTTCTCTAATCCCCAATGTATCACTATAAGTTACCTCCCCTTCTCTAATCCCTAGTGTATCAATGTAAGTTATCCCGCCTTCTTTAATCCCCAAAATATCACTATAAGTTACCTCCCTTTCTCTAATCCCCAGTGTATCAATGTAAGTTATCCCCCCTTCTCTAATCCCTAATGTATCACTATAACTTACCTCCCCTTCTCTAATCTCCAGTTTATCAATGTAAGTTATCCCCCCTTCTCTAATCCCCAATGTATCACTATAATTTACCTCCCCTTCTCTTATTCCTAGTGTATCAATGTAAGTTATCCCCCCCTTCTCTAATCCCCAATGTATCACTATAAGTTATCCCCCCTTCTCTAATCCCCAATGTATCAATATAAGTTACCTCCCCTTCTCTAATCCCTAGTGTATCAATATAAGTTATCCCCTTCTCTAATCCCAAATGTATCAATACAAGTTACCTCCCCTTCTCTAAACCCTAGTGTATCAATATAAGTTATCTCCCTTTCTCTAATCCCTAGTGTATCAATATAAGTTATCCCCCCTTCTCTAATCCCCAATGTATCACTATAAGTTACCTCCCCTTCTCTAGTCCCTAGTGTATCAATATAAGTTATCCCCCTTCTCTAATCCCCAATGTATCACTATAAGTTATCTCCCTTTCTCTAATCCCCAGTGTATCAATGGAAGTTATCCCCCCTTCTCTAATCCCTAATGTATCACTATAAGTTACCTCCCCTTCTCTAATCCCTAGTGTATCAATATAAGTTATCCCCCCTTCTCTAATCCCCAATATATCACTATAAGTTATCTCCCTTTCTCTAATCCCCAGGGTATCAATGTAAGTTATCCCCCTTCTATAATCCCCAATGTATCACTATAAGTTACCTCCCCTTCCCTTATCCCTAGTGTATCAATTTAAGTTATCTCCCCTTCTCTAATCCCCAGTGTATCACTATAAGTTACCTCCCCTTCTCTAATCCCTAGTGTATCAATATATGTTATCCCCCCTTCTCTAATCCCCAATGTTTCACTATAAGTTACCTCCCCTTCTCTAATCCCTAGTGTATCAATATATGTTATCCCCCCTTCTCTTATCCCCAATGTATCACTATAAGTTACCTCCCCTTTTCTAATCCCCAGTGTATCACTATAAGTTACCTCCCCTTCTCTAATCCCCAATGTATCACTATAAGTTACCTCCCCTTCTCTAATCCCCAGTGTATCACTATAAGTTACCTCCCCTTCTCTAATCCCTAGTGTATCAATATATGTTATCCCCCCTTCTCTAATCCCGAAGGTATCACTATAAGTTATCTCCCTTTCTCTAATCCCCAATGTATCTGTAAGTTATCCCGCCTTCTCTAATCCCAAATGTATCACTATAAGTTATCTCCCTTTCTCTAATCCCCAGTGTATCAATGTAAGTTATCCCCCCTTCTCTAATCCCTAATGTATCACTATAAGTTACCTCCCCTTCTCTAATCTCCAGTTTATCAATGTAAGTTATCCCCCCTTCTCTAATCCCCAATGTATCACTATAATTTACCTCCCCTTCTCTTATTCCTAGTGTATCAATGTAAGTTATCTCCCCTTCTCTATCCCCAGTGTATCAATATCAGTTATCCCCCCCTTCTCTAATCCCCAATGTATCACTATAAGTTATTCCCCCTTCTCTAATCCCTAGTGTATCAATGTAAGTTATCTCCCCTTCTCTAATCCCCAGTGTATCACTATAAGTTACCTCCCCTTCTCTAATCCCTAATGTATCACTATAAGTTATCTCCCCTTCTCTAATCCCTAGTGTATCACTATAAGTTATCCCCCCTTCTCTAATCCCTAGTGTATCAATGTAAGTTATCTCCCCTTCTTTAATCCCCAGTGTATCACTATAAGTTACCTCCCCTTCTCTAATCCCCAATGTATCACTATAAGTTATCTCCCTTTCTCTAATCCCCAATGTATCAATAAGTCTCCATTTTTCATTTCATTGTGTTAATTTAGAATTATGTACCCTTAAGTGTATTAAAGATACTGTATAATTCAGCTGGCTAACTTTGACATTCTGATCTGTTACAGTGTATCTGGGGGTGCCTGGAAAAACATTTCAGCTCTCATCTTTATGGCCACATCTCTACGTGATTGCGGAGGTAAGTACTGATCGTGTCTTCACCAATCAAAACGTCATTTCAGACGGATCTAAACACCAATCAAAATGTCATATCAGACGGATCTAAACACCAATCAAAACGTCATATCAGACGGATCTAAACACCAATCAAAATGTCATATCAGACGGATCTAAACACCAATTAAAACGTCATATCAGACGGATCTAAACACCAATCAAAATGTCATATCAGACGGATCTTAACACCAATCAAAATGTCATATCAGACGGATCTAAACACCAATCAAAACGTCATATCAGACAGATCTAAACACCAATTAAAACGTCATATCAGACGGATCTAAACACCAATCAAAACATAGTATCAGATCGGTCAAAGCACCAAACAAAACGTCATATCAGACAGATTTCAACACCAATCAAAACGTCATATCAGACAGATCTAAACACCAATTAAAACATCATATCAGACAGATCTAAACACCAATCAAAGTGTCATATCAGACAGATCTAAACACCAATCAAAACATTTTGTCTCGCCTGAGACAAGAATCTTGTATTCCTATTGGTTAAAATGACGTCATGTGATATCCAAGATATAGTCATATCAGGTTAGTAGAAATTGTATCAGGTTTGGTTATCGTTCTTTGCCCCTAACATCATTAGTTACAAGGTGACCGTCAAGTAACGCTTCGCGACGACGTCACTCAAAAGAGATGGAGGCAAAATGTTCGAATGATAGCGCTGATGACCACTTTCAAAGCAAACCGAAATCAACAACACTTATTTAGGACTATTTAACAGAAATGGACCATGACAACGCATTCGAGTCTTCAATGAGGTGAAAATTGTCTACATTTTGAGTCATCTTGGTTTCCATACATAATGCATTTTGCAGTTATTTCATTGAAAGGGTCTTTGATGGGATAAATTTGCTACACAGTTTGTTAGTGGCTTAATATGGTAAAATCTTAAGTAAACATGTATCAGACTTGGCTTCCCTCGCCTCATACAAGTTTATTTTTGACCCAATATTTTTCCGTATTTGCCACTAACAAACTGTGTAACTAATAATATCAGACAGATCTTAACGAACTGTATTTTTAATTGTGGATACATTTAAGACATGTTTATACGAATGAATGTAGACATTGATTAAATACATTTTTTCTCAATATCAATCGGTTCATGTATGTTTTGATTTAGGGAAATGTTTCCTGATGTAGTCCAAAGTTAGAGTCTAGTAGGCATGACTGTTTCACTATACATTTGTATGTATTTGCAGCCGTGAAGGAGGCGTTGAAATTACTGGAACATGCCTACAAGCTGGAGCCATGTAACAGTCACACACTGCTAACATACGTCCACACCATGGAGGTAAGGAGAAATACAATACAAAATATATAGTGTATCAAAAGATAGAGTGTATCAAAAGATAGAGTGTATCAATAGAGTGTATCAAAAGATAGAATGTATCAAAAGATATAGTGTATCAAAATATACAGCGAATAAAAAAATACAGTGTATCTAAAGATAGAGTGTATCAAAAGATAGAGTGTATCAATAGAGTGTATCAAAAGATAGAATGTATCAAAAGATAGAATGTATCAAAAGATAGAGTGTATCAAAAGATAGAGTGTATCAAAATAGTGTATCAAAAGATAGAGTGTATCAATAGAGTGTATCAAAAGATAGAGTGTATCAAAAGATAGAATGTATCAAAAGATAGAGTGTATCAATAGAGTGTATCAAAAGATAGAGTGTATCAAAAGATAAAGTGTATCAAAAGATAGAATGTATCAAAATATAGAGTGTATCAAAAGATATAGTGTATCAAAAGATAGAATGTATCAAAAGATATAGTGTATCAAAATATACAGTGAATAAAAAAATACAGTGTATCTAAAGATAGAGTGTATCAAAAGATAGAATGTATCAAAAGATAGAGTGTATCAAAAGATATAGTGTATCAAAATATACAGTGAAGAAAAAAATACAGTGTATCTAAAGATAGAGTGTATCAAAATATACAGTGAATAAAAAAATACAGTGTATCTAAAGATATAGTGTATCAAAATATACAGTGAATAAAAAAATATAGTTATCAAAAGATACGGTGTATCAAAATATAGTGTATCAAAAAATATAGTATTTCAAAATACATCTGTATATAGTGTATCAAAAGATAGAGTGTATAAAAAATATATAGTGTATCAAAACATACAGTGTTTCAAAAGATAGAGTGTATAAAAAATATATAGTGTATCAAAAATACAATGTATCAAAATATATAGTGTATCAAAATATACAGTGTATCAAAATATATAGTGTATCAAAATATATAGTCAAAAAATATAGTGTATCAAAAAATACAGTGTATCAAAAAATACAGTGTATCAAAATATATAGTGTATCAAAAAATACAGTGTATAAAAAAATACAGTGTATCAAAATATACAGTGTATAAAAAATACTCACACAGTGCATCAAAAGATAGAGTGTATCAATAGAGTGTATCAAAAGATAGAGTGTATCAAAAGATAAAGTGTATCAAAATATAGTGTATCAAAAGATACAGTGAAACTACAGTGTAACTATCAAAAGATACAGTCAATTATTGCAGTGTATCATTGTCAGAACAAAAACTTCTGTTACTTGTATTTCCAGCTTGTAGAAGAACACACCAAGGCAGTGAGGCTGATCAAGGAGTTTGTGGAGAAGTTCCCTGACCAGGCTGCTGGTTGTTTTACTTGTGGGATGGTGGTACCTATCCTTAAAGGTTTTACAGGAAATGTCTACTGTAATGGTGAGTGAATATCCCCAGAATGTCTACTGTAATGGTGAGTAGATATCCCCAGAATGTCTACTGTAATGGTGAGTAGATATCCCCAGAATGTTTACTGTTATGGTGAGTAGGTATCCCCGGAGTGTCTACTGTAATGATAGGGAGATATCCCCGGAATGTCTACTGTAATGGTGAGTAGATATCCCCAGAATATCTACTGTAATGGTGAGTAGATATCCCCGGAATGTCTACTGTAATGGTGAGTAGATATCCCCAGAATGTCTACTGTAATGATGAGTAGATATCCCCAGAATGTCTACTGTATTGCTGAGTAGATATCCCCAGAATGTCTACTGTAATGGTGAGTAGATATTCCCAGAATGTCTACTGTAATGGTGAGTAGATATCCCAAGAATGTCTACTGTAACGATGAGTAGATATCCCCAGAATGTCTACTGTAATGATGAGTAGATATCCCCAGAATGTCTACTGTAATGGTGAGTAGATATCCTCGGAATGTCTACTGTAATGATGAGTAGATATCCCCGGAATATCTACTGTAATGGTGAGTAGATATCCCCGGAATGTCTACTGTAATGGTGAGTAGATATCCCCAGAATGTCTACTGTAATGGTGAGTAGATATCCCCGGAATGTCTACTGTAATGGTGAGTAGATATCCCCAGAATGTCTACTGTAATGGTGAGTAGATATCCCCAGAATGTCTACTGTAATGGTGAGTAGATATCCCCAGAATGTCTACTGTAATGGTGAGTAGATATCCCCAGAATGTCTACTGTAATGGTGAGTAGATATCCCCAGAATGTCTACTGTAATGGTGAGTAGATATCCCCAGAATGTCTACTGTAATGGTGAGTAGATATCCCCAGAATGTCTACTGTAATGGTGAGTAGATATCCCCAGAATGTCTACTGTAATGGTGAGTAGATATCCCCAGAATGTCTACTGTAATGGTGAGTAGATATCCCCAGAATGTCTACTGTAATGGTGAGTAGATATCCCCAGAATGTCTACTGTAATGGTGAGTAGATATCCCCAGAATGTCTACTGTAATGGTGAGTAGATATCCCCAGAATGTCTACTGTAATGGTGAGTAGATATCCCCAGAATGTCTACTGTAATGGTGAGTAGATATCCCCAGAATGTCTACTGTAATGGTGAGTAGATATCCCCAGAATGTCTACTGTAATGGTGAGTAGATATCCCCAGAATGTCTACTGTAATGGTGAGTAGATATCCCCAGAATGTCTACTGTAATGGTGAGTAGATATCCCCAGAATGTCTACTGTAATGGTGAGTAGATATCCCCAGAATGTCTACTGTAATGGTGAGTAGATATCCCCAGAATGTCTACTGTAATGGTGAGTAGATATCCCCAGAATGTCTACTGTAATGGTGAGTAGATATCCCCAGAATGTCTACTGTAATGGTGAGTAGATATCCCCAGAATGTCTACTGTAATGGTGAGTAGATATCCCCAGAATGTCTACTGTAATGGTGAGTAGATATCCCCAGAATGTCTACTGTAATGGTGAGTAGATATCCCCAGAATGTCTACTGTAATGGTGAGTAGATATCCCCAGAATGTCTACTGTAATGGTGAGTAGATATCCCCAGAATGTCTACTGTAATGGTGAGTAGATATCCCCAGAATGTCTACTGTAATGGTGAGTAGATATCCCCAGAATGTCTACTGTAATGGTGAGTAGATATCCCCAGAATGTCTACTGTAATGGTGAGTAGATATCCCCAGAATGTCTACTGTAATGGTGAGTAGATATCCCCAGAATGTCTACTGTAATGGTGAGTAGATATCCCCAGAATGTCTACTGTAATGGTGAGTAGATATCCCCAGAATGTCTACTGTAATGGTGAGTAGATATCCCCAGAATGTCTACTGTAATGGTGAGTAGATATCCCCAGAATGTCTACTGTAATGGTGAGTAGATATCCCCAGAATGTCTACTGTAATGGTGAGTAGATATCCCCAGAATGTCTACTGTAATGGTGAGTAGATATCCCCAGAATGTCTACTGTAATGGTGAGTAGATATCCCCGGAATGTCTACTGTAATGGTGAGTAGATATCCCCAGAATGTCTACTGTAATGGTGAGTAGATATCCCCGGAATGTCTACTGTAATGGTGAGTAGACATTCCCAGAATGTCTACTGTAATGGTGAGTAGATATCCACGAAATGTCTACTGTAATGGTGAGTAGATATCCCCAGAATGTCTACTGTAATGGTGAGTAGATATCCCCAGAATGTCTACTGTAATGATGAGTAGATATCCCCAGAATGTCTACTGTAATGGTGAGTAGATATCTCCGGAATGTCTACTGTAATGGTGAGTAGATGTTATAAGTATGTACAATCTTGAAGCTTCCATACAAAAGAGGAAAATCTACAAATGATTAATACATTCATCAATTCTGTGTTGCAGTTCCTCCAGACATGTCTGACCTTGACCTAGCTCATGTTGACCCTATCATTGGCGACTACACAGAGGAACAACGCTACCTTCTGGCTCTCATGTTTACACTCGTCAAAGTCCTTTTCATCAAGGGCGCTCTTAGCTACATTCCAGCCCTTACTAAGTTACTTGGTAGGTTTATAGATATATCAACATTTACAAAATTGAAATTATTGATTCCACTTCTACTAGAATGAATATACGTACCCGGCCTGCTATACCTTTCGGCCGGGTATGAAATGGTTCCTATATGTCGTAGTGGAGCACTGCCTCAGACAATCACTCGGGCACAGTTTTCTATACTTTTTTTGTAGGTTTCCAATTATTTTATGCGTATACATGCATTATTATTTTTGTCCAAAAGAAACATAACGACCATTCTTATTATATATTTTACCACTCATAAGACATCAAATTCATAATTTGTAGACTTGCTGTATAATTTTCCTGCTTTCTCCACAGAGATCAAATACTATTTACTAATGTCAATGTGTAGCACTACTTACATGTATATAGAGAACTAAGTATCGTTATATTACCTGCTCTGTTGTATCCTCAGATCCCTGCTGTGAGGGCCACAGTCTACATGAGACAAACATTAGGAATGAGTATGCTTATTACACCTGTATTGCAAAAGTAAGTCTACTAATTACCATATAGCTGTTTATTTTTAGGGGTCAATTTTACTATATTCATATAGATGACTTCTTGTTTATGTACAGTGGAACCTCCCGAAACCGATCATGGTCGATGCACATAATTTCGGCCGGTTTAGAGAGGGTTCGGTTTGGAGAAGTGAACCGAATACCGATCATTACGATCCAGATTTAATCGATCGGAAGTCGTTTTTTACACTAGTGTACCGCATGTAATGGCTAGTGTTCGTTAAAACCGACCGATATTGATTGTTAATGGGAATGTTATCACAAAGGAGAGAATCATACGTTTAAAAAGGAATGGATTACAACAATCTTGACTTTGTTACCGCTTTTAAACGTAGTTTAGTTAGTTAGTTGCGTGAATGTTCTTGGGGACGTTCTCGTCTGCACTAACCTCCACTACGATCGCTTCCGCGCGGTTACGTCAAGAATCAAATTATATGGTCTAATTACACGATGATCAGTCGATGCCGGTCATTATATGACATAGTCATTTTCTAAAACTATACATGGCTTCGGCTTCTTCATACAGATAATTTACGTTATCCGACAACTACATATGTAAATAAAAAATCCATGTGATTTGAATACGAAACTTTCACTTTATTACTAGCTCTGCTTGTTTTCCTACAGTAAACAAACCGCGTGCACATGGTAGACCTTCGTTAAATATCTAAACAATAGACATGATTAAATAATTACACCACCATCTCGGGTATAATTACCATGTACCTATAGCCTTCACATCTGTATACATGCCCAAGGACATAGCATGCAACAACTATGGTACAGGTACGTGTGTATTTCACGGTCGGTTGATCAGACCTCAATGCAATCTATCGGTGTCGCTCAGGTAAGGCCAGTTTTCAGAAGTGTATTTAGTTACATTTGACTATTCCGATCTCAAAATCGGTCCGGTATTCGGAATTGGGAGGGATCGGTTTTGGGAAAATTTATATACTATTAATAAAGAGGAATTCATTCCGTACATGACATCCATGTTCGGTTTCTAGAGGTGATCGGTTTTGAGAAGGTTCGGTTTTGGGAAGTTCCACTGTACAATATTCATATTTGACTTGTTGCTCAGCATTCCTTTGGGTTGTGAGTTTGAATCCCATGTTGGGCAGTTGCAAGGTACTGACCACTGGTCGGTGGTTTTTCTCCAGGTACTCCGGCTTTCTTCCACCAATATACCTGGCATGTCCTTAAATAACCCTGGCTGTTAATAGGATGTTAAAAACCAAACATCTATGGTGCCAGAGGGTCAGTGCTAAAAGTGCTCAGTTTAGTTTAGTTGATGTTTAATAAATAAATGCATTTGTCTGTGAAACTGAGCAATGGATATCACCCATTTTATGATACAATGTATTTACTAATTTAACCAAGTGAGTGATACAGGCCCAGAGGTTTCCATCTATGGTTATAATTTTATATTGCTTCACTTGTTTCCTGTGCCAGGTACTGAGAGACGGAGTCGCCCTGCCCCAGCCCACACCGGACACACCTTATGTATACTTTGTAGGGGACAGTCACTGTGTTACTCCTGCCTGGCAGAAAATCATCTACCAAGTAAGTATATCAATTTATCAAAACTTTTCATGGTGCTTTTTTATTTCATCAAACAAATTTGTCTTTGGCCTAAGATTAAACTCTTGGGTCCTGAATATTTGTGTGACCAAGTAACTTTCTAGTTGTAGCCACTTGAAGTTGTTTTCTCAATGGGTCATTAGTCATAACCCAGTTATACCCGGGGTTCAAATAGCCCATGACTATTCCCTGGGGTTTAAATGGCCCATGATTATTCCCCAAGGTTCAAATAGCCCATGATTATTCCCCAAGGTTCAAATAGCCTATGCTTATTCCCCAGGGTTCAAATAGCCCATGATTATTCCCCACGGTACTCCCCAAGGTTCAAATAGCCCATGATTATTCCCCACGGTACTCCCCAAGGTTCAAATAGCCCATGATTACTCCCCAAGGTTCAAATAGCCCATGATTACTCCCCAGGGTTCAAATAGCCCATGATTATTCCCCACGGTACTCCCCAAGGTTCAAATAGCCCATGATTATTCCCCAGGGTTCAAATAGCCCATGATTATCCTCCAAGGTTCAAATAGCCCATTCTTACTCCCCAGGGTTCAAATAACCCATGATTATTCCACACGGTTCAAATAGCCCATGATTACTCCCTAGTAGGGCTGTAACGAGTATCCGAGTACTCGAGTATTCACGAATTATTGAGAAAGATCGGATACGAATATTCGTTACTCCTGATATTTGTGGATCGCGATCTTTCAAAAGCAAAACATAATACCTTCTTTAATGCTGTCATAGCTCAAAAATGTGAATGAATGTACACTAAAGTCTGAATATCATCGATGTTTTCACTTTGAAGTAGACCGGAAGTACACAAGAGCTGCGTGAAGTAAAGCTAGCAACATGTTATTTTCGTACCCACGCTTCGATGCAATGTTGTAAATTCTTCATTAAGTAATAATGATAAATCATAATTATTGACTTCTAGAGATGTAAAAGATTATTATCGATTTAATTTTCA
>SAYR01067043.1:151997-192064 GCA_004382745.1 Argopecten irradians irradians | reverse complement strand
GAGAGTTGTGTGCATTACGGGTCGGAAATATGAAAAATACGAATTATATATATTAGGCAACTGAGTACTGTAGATGTGAACCACATGTCAAAAACGAAATAGGCTTAATTATGAGTCAAAAATCATAAATCACCCGATTAAAAAACTATAGGCCTAGAACCAAAGTAAATTGTAACTTCTTATAGATTTTAAATATTTTGTTTTTTCTTAATTTCAATGTTTTTCTGTATTTGACCAAAATAAAAGTAAACAATGAAATGTTTTGATATGGTAGATTTATGCCCTTACCATGAAATTATATTACAGTGTACCTGTTCACAGATGGATTGACTTTGATTTATGCCGTAATTGATGTGCAGCAGTATTTTGAGATAAGTTATTTCAGAATTCAAATGATTTGATTTTTTTACAGTTACAGTTGACTGAATCCTACTGTACTTCACCTTAACTCTATTGCTTAATGACAAGAGCTGTTGGAGAACAGCAAAGCTCGCCTATTCAGAAGAAGTTGATGTTCAAGTATTTACTATTTAAACATGGAAATATGACCAAATTAACAGACTCAAAAAACCCCTAAAGGGCCCAAAATTGGTTGATTATCACGTTCAGCCATCCATACACATTAGGTAAAATAAAATCATAAACATTTATGATGACTTATGCTTAAAGGGCCACACCTTTCCGAAACGGCTTTTTAATTTTTAAAGATGGAAAGTAAAACGAGATCGATATTTTTGTATAGTTGCTAACGCACACGTGTTCATCAACTTTTCTGAACAATAATTTGATTGAAATAAATAAAATTGTAATTTTCATAACGCGCGGTCGTCTTATGTTTCCCCGCCGTCGTCCTAAAATACCGCGCGTATGTTGACTATCTCACTGCGGCAGACGGCAAAAACCAGCGAAATAACTCTCCACTGTTATCAAACATTACGCAGGAAATCTTGCAATATGTGTTGGTTTTTCTAACCTCAACGCTTAGGCCATCATGCTATTAATATTTTCTGATGTTATTAATGTTTTAAGAAACTTTTATGTTTTTTTCTTGGAAGGTATGGGCCTTTAAACAATTGAACAAAATAGAAACTTGCTCAAAAACTTTAAAAGATTCTCCACCGCTGACAAATGTTATTTTTTTCACTATCAAAGACAGGATCAGCCACGATTTAGCATTTTTCTTCAGGACAAAAGTTTACTTACTTTACACCATTCCTACCCACCTTTGAAAAGTTGAGCTTCTAATTTTTACTCTAAGTATTAAAAAGTGCTCCATGGAAATAAGAAAAAATAGAAAAAAAATAATTAAATGCATCATTCCGAAAAAAAAAATCTTTCTAGGTGTTCTCACTTTATCCCTATAGCTCTGGAATGATTTTGTACTGTAACCTTTCGCGCATGCATCAAAGGGAGGGTCGCCAGGGGAGTGAAAGACAAAGAATTATTTAATTTTATTATTTTTCATCGTTAAATTAGACCGCCAATCATCAACTTTGATAAAACCTCAATAAAGAAACTCACATACACCAGATAACAAACATCAATCTATTATTTAAATTATCGTCTCATCCTGGATACAATATGAAAGTAGCAATGAAAACCATATTTAATCATTTTTTTTCCAGCCACAGTTTAAGCATGAAGGAAAGCTATTATGCCGAGTCGATGTATGCGTGTCGGGGTGTGTGAATAAATTAACAGACTCAATATTACTCCCTAAAAATGGCAGGCGGACACTGCGCAGTTATAGCTCGCCAATGGTGTTCTTGGGTGTGTGGGTGGGTCGTTGACTCGAGGCCCCCGTTCCAAATTGGTTTGATTTATTCGATCAATGCTATATTTCAATCAGCTATCTGATACCAGTACACATTAGAGGGGAACAACAATAAAAAATTAAAATACTTTATAAAAGCAGAAAACCATTATATGATGAAACTTTAAAGCTTGTGTTAAACCACATAACAATATTGATGCCTGTCATGTCATGATCACGGAAACACGCATAACGTCTTTGTAAACTTGTGAAAACATTTATACATCGTGCAAGATTGAATGCATAGTGACAACCAACACTGACCGCTCGAGAGAACGCCGGGATTGATAACTAACGAAACAACATGTAGAAACGACCAAAAGCAAAAGCTGAGGATAACAAGAGAGAGAAGTAGGCTGGGTACGCAATAGTAATTCTCACGTTTCGTGGGTCGTGATGCGCACTCAGCCAACCGCGACGCAACACACATAACCCACAGAGCTATTAGGATAAAACATATTTCTGATGCTACCAGACAGGCGTGTAATGCCCTTGTACTGGACATTCTGTTGCCACGAGGTTCCGCAGATCTACGCACATGAAAGTATGGATGTACTGTTTAGGGAGGTGTGAATAGTAGTGGGGTGTACGCTGTTTTATCGTGAGTTTGACTGCTTATCTGCATGGAAGCATCTTTTTTTCTATAATAAACGTAATGATTGTTTGAGAAGGTTATAGGTTTACATGGTGAATTCAATCATAAATTTATAACTCTACCCAAACCTCTATTTTCTTTGTCAACTATCGGAACTAGGTCGAACAAATTGTTTAACAGGACCAGCCTCACAACTTAAAGCAACAAAGACTACGCGTTATCCTTATAGAGAATAAGAGTAACATTCAAAAAGTTTTTAAGACGAACCTTTACAAAACTAAAAAATTGCTATTAATTTTATACATACTATTAAATTAAACTCCATAATTCAAATAGTATTTATACCAATGAGGCCTAAGACTGTCGTAAATAGAAGTTCCCAGAAAAAACCTCACAAACATAGCAAGTATTTCAACTGCGAATCGATTTCCGATAACACTAGTGTACGTAGTATGTATTTCGCTATTTTTATACTATATACAACAACTGAACCGGAGTTGCCTAGATCTCCAGGACTTGGCAATCTGTTGAAAATCTCCGCCAATGATGAGGTGGACTTAGTCATGTTATCTAACTGTGTACTAGCCGCGGCCTGATAACGTGCCGTCACCGATCTGTGAATCGTCAGACACGGAATCGTGGATCAGGACCCCGGATCGCCACGTATGTTAGACAGATTCACAGCCATTGCCTACTCCCATAGATGGTTTTCCAAAGTAGCCCGATGATTATCATTAACCACAAAGGTTCAAAAGCACCCTTTTATGAATAAGTGGAGTCATCCCGCAAGTTTCAAACTAGCCCATATTGATTAACCTCTACCGCAGGAACTTGCAACGATGCAAGGGTGACCCGAAACATAAGATTAAGCGGAGTTACCTTCACCCGCCCCTCGGCATTATTGAACAAAGATTAAAGCCAACCGCAATTTTAGAATTAAATACTTTCTCTATTTCCAGACCTATGCGAGAAAGTGGTTTCAGCACAGTAAGCACAAGTCTTTGGAAAAGATCTACGCGCCGTAACGTTCAAATATAGCCCATGATCTATTCCCCCTCCGATTTCTAAATATAGTCCCAGTGATCTAGGTCAAACGGAGGTGCAAAATTTCATCTCCGCCTATTCGAATACTCCGGTTATTTGCATATTTTCTTCTGGAAAATGACCTATGCAAATAAGCGGAATCCTCTGTATATTATATTAGGCAACTGAGTACTGTAGATGTGAACCACATGTCAAAAACGAAAGGTAGGCTTAATTATGAGTCAAAATCATAAATCACCCGATTAAAAACTATAGGCCTAGAACCAAAGTAAATTGTAACTTCTCTTATAGATTTTAAATATTTGTTTTTCTTAATTTCAATGTTTTTCTGTATTTGACCAAAATAAAAGTAACAATGAAATGTTTTGATATGGTGATTTATGCCTTACCATGATAATTTATATACAGTGTACCTGTTCACAGATGGATTGACTTTGATTTATGCCGTAATTGATGTGCAGCAGTATTTTTGAGATAATGTTATTTCAGAATTCAAATGATTTGATTTTTTTTACAGTTACAGTGACTGAATCCTACTGTACTTCACCTGTAACTCTATTGCTTAATGACAAGAGCTGTTGGAGAACAGCAAAGCTCGCCTATTCAGAAGAAGTTGATGTTCAAGTATTTACTATTTAAACATGGAAATATGACAAATTAACAGACTCAAAAAACCCCTAAAGGGCCCAAAATTGGTTGTATTATCACGTTCAGCATCCATACACATTAGGTAAATAAAATCATAAACATTTATGATGACTTATGCTTAAAGGGCCACTACCTTTCCGAAACGGCTTTTAATTTTTAAAATGGGAAAGTAAAACGAGATCGATATTTTTGTATAGGTGCTAACGCTACACGTGTCATCACTTTCTGAACAATTTGATTGAAATAAATAAAATGTTAATTTTCATAACGCGGGTCGTCTTATGTTTCCCGCCGTCGTCCTAAATACCGCGCGGTAGTTGACTATCACTGCGGCAGACGGCAAAACAGCGAAATAACTCTCCACTGTTATCAAACATTACGCAGGAAATCTTGCATATGTTTGGTTTTCTAACCTCAGCTTAGGCCATTGGTATATATTTTCTGATGTTATTAATGTTTTTAAGAAACTTTTATGTTTTTTCTCTGGAAAGGTAGTGGGCCTTTAAACAATTGACAAAATAGAAACTTGCTCAAAAACTTTAAAGATGCTCCACCGCTGCCAATGTTATTTTTTTCACTATCAAAGACAGGATCAGACGATTTAGCATTTTTCTTCAGTTACAAAAGTTACTTACTTTACACCATTACCACCTTTGAAAAGTTTGAGCTTCTAATTTTACTCTAAGTTAAAAATATGAAAAATAATTAATTGCATCCCGAAAAAATTCTTGGGTACTTTATCCTATATGGAATGATGTACTAATTGCGCATGCATCAAAGGAAAACAAATTATTTATTTTTATTTTTTTCTGTTAATTAGACATATATATACACGATAAGACATCAATTATTGTTAAATTGATGAATATCATTTTTAACATGGAAATATGACAAATTAACAGACTCAATACTCCCTAAAGGGCCCCAAATTGGTTGTATTATCATGTTCAGCATCCATACACATTAGGAAAATAAAATCATAAACATTTATGATGACTTAAGCTTAAACAATTGACGAAACAGAAACTTGCTTAAAAACATTAACGTGAAATGGGACGCCAACACTGACGCCGACGCCGGGGTGACAACATTAACTCCCCCTATTCTTCGAATAGGCGAGCTAATAAGGAATGTAAGACTGCTAAAATTGGTTTTATTATCAATCAAATATTTATCAATATATAAGACCATTATTGATTTATCAATAAAAACAGTTTTACTGCAATTGAATCTTTTGCTTGTATCTAACTGGTGATTCGTGGTCCGGTCTGTGAATCGTCAACCTCGAATCGTGGATCGGACCGGATCGCCATATGTTAGACAATTCACAGCCCTACTCCCTAGGGTTCAAATAGCCCATGATTATTCCCCAAGGTTCAAATAGCCCATGATTATTCCCCAAGGTTCAAATAGCCCATGATTACTCCCCAGGGTTCAAATAGCCCATGATTATTCCCCTCGATTCAAGTAGCCCATGATTACTCCCTAGGGTTCAAATAGCCATGATTATTCCCCAAGGTTCAAATAGCCCATGATTATTCCCCTCGATTCAAATAGCCCATGATTATTCCCCTCGATTCAAGTAGCCCATGATTACTCCCTAGGGTTCAAATAGCCCATGATTATTCCCCAAGGTTCAAATAGCCCATGATTACTCTTTAGGGTTCAAATAGCCCATGATTATTCCCCAGGATTCAGTGAAATTAATTAATAAAGAACTAGCCCGTTAGGTATTGCTTACAAGTTTACCACTTTAACTGAGTGTGTCATTTTCAGGAAAAGCCAGTGACTGTCCATCCAATTCTCTCCACTGGCACCAAGATCTGGCATCTGCGGGAGGACAGTGTCTTTTACCCTAAAACTAACTTTGAGTCGGCAGTGGACACTGTACCTAACAATGCTACAGTGATGTTCTGTTTCGGAGAAATTGACTGTCGCGAGGCTCTCTTATACTGTGTAGAGCAGGCAAGATATGATGTGAGTTAACCATTTAGAGACTGTGACTTTCTGAAGAGGGTAGGGGAGCATAAAGGTTCCTATTTGGGCCCAACATCACTCTGTCTGTCTGTCCAAAATTACGCCACATTTACAGCAGCTAAGGGTCAACGAAATAGGAGTTGTCTAGTTGAGAAACAATTTAAGTAAACAGAAAAAGTTTCCACCAATTGTTACATTGTATTATATATTATGCAATCTATGTACTGTAGTGAGAGGAAACTCGCTCTCAAACTTACACACTTTTTTGAAACAACAAACATGTCCGTCCAAATCTTTATCTCAACAGTTCATGTTACAAGAAGAATTACAATCAATGGGATATAAATCTTTATTATCATTATTTCCTTTATTTTCTCCAATATTGAAGAGTTTTCAGAAAATAATAGATTCATAAACAAAGAAACAGTGGTCACTCTAACAAACACACATTACACATATATACTCATGTAACATGTTCTAAAAGTTACATAAAGTAAGCATAAACTCACAATCTCGCTTTGAATTCTCCTCCATGTAGTGTACTAGTAAGAGGCGTTGGGGAACTAGCTCTTAAAGTTACATATTGTATTGAGTATCAGACTGTCAAGGGGAAATAACTCTTTATACGTCCAAACTAAATTATCTCCCTTAGACTGCTACACTTATCTTGCAAGTTTCATAATCATGATAGAAAATTGCATTATAATGAAACATTTTCATTATTCCTACCCTGACAAAGGAGTGAATGGTACAGGTTAACATAGTTAATGTCTATTTGCTGTTTTTGACAATTTAATAACAAGATTCGGTTTTGCTCTGACTTATCTAAATATAAAAAGAACTAAGTTCCACTATTTGTCTTCCAGACTCTGGAGGAGGCTATAGAATCAGTGATAGATATATACCTTGAGAAGCTGTCGAGCTTGAGGAAGGAGAAGAGTTTTGACGTCCATGTCCACCCAGTGATGCCTATCTTGGAGCCTACAAGGTATACCTGACAAGTAATGAGTTTTGCTTTTATTTTATGAGCAGTAAGAACTCCAGGAATATTTATCAAACGACCAAGTACAACAATATACATCAAGATTTTTTTATGTATAGGGTTTATATGTCCTGTTATCAGCCAGGGGCATTTAGAAAGAGGGAGACCCAGTAGATCTACAGTCAGTGTAGAGTGGTAATGTGTCAGCTCAGGCAAAAATAAAAAATATGTCTGCTTAGGTTTACATTGGCAAAAAAATAGTGTCGGGAGGTCGGGATTTTTTTTTTGGTGTCTTTCACTTGAAAATAATGGCCGGAACCGGAGTCTGAGATCAAAATCCTGACTTTTAAATATTTTTTGTAGAAAAGTAGGGGAAAAAATTTAGGGTCGGTGGTAAACAATTAGGGTCGGTCATGTAACCCTAAACAGACATTTTTAGCTCACCTGGCCCGACGGACATCGTCCATCCATCCGTCCGTCCGTCAACATTTCCTTTAAATCGCTACTAGTCATAGAGTTCTGCATGGATTGTAACCAAATTTGGCCACAAACATCCTTGGGGAAAGGGGAACAGAACTTGTATAAATTTTGGCTCTGAGCCCCCTGAGGCAGAAGGGGCGGGGCCCAATAAGGGAATTTTAGGTAAATCCTATAAATCGCTACTTGTCCTAGAGTTCTGCATGGATTGTAACAAAATTTAGCCACAAACATCCTTGGGGGAAGGGGAACAGAACTTGTATAACTTATGGCTCTGAGCCCCCGGGGGCAGAAGGGGCGGGGCCCAATAGGGGAATTTGAGGTAAATCCTATAAATCACTACTTTCCTAGAGTTCTGCATGGATTGTAACCAAATTTGGCCACAAACATCCTTGGGGAAGGGGAACAGAACTTGTATAAAATTTGGCTCTGACCCCAGGGGGGCAGGAGGGGCAAGGCCCAATAGGGGAAATAGAGGTAAATCCTATAAATCGCTACTTATCCTAGAGTTCTGCATGGATTGTAACCAAATTTGGCCAGAAACATCCTTGGGGGTTAACAGAATTCGTATAATTTTGGCTCTGAACCCCTGGAGCAGAAAGAGTGGGGCCCAATAGAGGAATTAGAGTTAATATTCAAATATCTTCAGAAAAGAAACAATGAACTTGTATTCAGAACATTTCTAGGCATTACAAACCAGGTGAGCGATACAGGCCCTCTGGGCCTCTTGGTTTGTTTTGCTTCATTGTTATGATGTACTGTGGTGTTTTACAGGCCTGTGGTGATGCAGTTTAACAAACAGCTGGCTACACGAGTAAACAAAACCAAGAGACTACACTGGCTGGGGTTTGTGGAGGAGCTCCTGGTGGATGGTGATCTGAAGGCAGAGTTTGGTGAGTACAACTCAAAATAGCCAAAGGCAGAGTACGGTGAGTTCAATCATACACTCTGTCAAAATCAAAATGGCCAAAGGCAGAGTACGGTCAGTCCAATCATACACTCTGTAAAAATCAAAATAGCCAAAGGCAGAGTACGGTGAATTCAATCATACACTCTGTCAAAATCAAAATGGCCAAACGCAGAGTATGGTCAGTTCAATCATACACTCTGTACAACTAAAAATAGCCAAAGAGAGAGTATGATCAGTTCAATAATATATCAGTAAAACTCAAAATGGCGAAAGAGAGAGTACGATCAGTTCAATCATACATCAGTACAACTCAAAATGGTCAAAGACAGACAGAGAACGATGAGTTCAATCATACACTCAGTACAACTCAAAATGGCCAAAGAGAGACTATGATCAGTTCAATCATACACTCTGTACAACTCAAAATGGCCAAAGAGAGACTATGATCAGTTCAATCATACACTCAGTACAACTCAAAATGGCCAAAGAGAGACTATGATCAGTTCAATCATACACTCTGTACAACTCAAAATGGCCAAAGAGAGAGTATGATCAGTTCAATCATACACTCTGTACAACTCAAAATGGCCAAAAGCAGAGTACGGTGAGTCCTACATTCAGTACAACTCAACATGGCCAAAGGCAGAGTACAGTGAGTTCAATCATACACTCAGTACAACTCAAAATGGCCAAAGACAGACAGAGGACGGTCAGTTCAATCATACACTCCGTACAACTCAAAATGGCCAAAGACAGACAGAGGACGGTGAGTTCAATCATACACTCAGTACAACTCAACATGGCCAAAGACAGAGTAGGGGGAGTACAATCATACACTCAGTACAACTCAAAATGGCCAAAGACTGACAGAGTACTATGAGTTCAATCATACACTCAATACAACTCAAAATGGCCAAAGACAGACAGAGTACGGTGAGTTCAATCATACATCAGTACAACTCAACATGGCCAAAGACAGAGTACAGTGAGTTCAATCATACACTCAGTACAACTCAAAATGGCCAAAGACAGACAGAGTACTATGAGTTCAATCATACATCAGTACAACTCAACATGGCCAAAGACAGAGTACTATGAGTTCAATCATACATCAGTACAACTCAACATGGCCAAAGGCAGAGTACTATGAGTTCAATCATACATCAGTACAACTCAACATGGCCAAAGACAGAGTACGCTGAGTACCAAATCAAAAACTCAATATAACAACCACAAGATGGCCAAAGGGTAGAGATCATTCTCTGTAAGAAAACAGTTCCCTCATTATCATTAGAGGGAACCCTTCATGGTTCAGAACAGGGATTATTCATATAGGCTTCCCAAATCAGGAACTCCCAAAAATAAATCTTATACTTTCATAAAAACATCCAGGACTGGTACTGTTAATCCTTCTGTCTTTTATCATTAGTGTGAAACCATCCTTAAACACACAAGGTTTAAGCCTAGATAGATAAATTCATTAAGGCGAAAATAAAAGAAAGTGTTTTCTTTATGCATGATTTGATACTTTAATATTAGCCATACATTGAATGTTTATGATTTAGTTACCATTAGCCATACATTGAATGTGTATGGTTTAATTACCATTAGCCATACATAGAATGTTTGTGATTTAATTACCATTAGTCATACATGGAATGTTTGTGATTTAATTACCATTAGCCATACATTAAATGTTTGTGATTTAATTACCATTAGCCAAACATGGAATGTTTGTGAATTAATTACCATTAGCCATACATGAAATGTTTGTGATTTAATTACCATTAGTCATACATGGAATGTTTGTGAATTAATTACCATTAGTCATACATGGAATGTTTGTGAATTAATTACCGTTAGTCATACATGGAATGTTTGTGATTTTATTACCATTAGTCATACAGGGAATGTTTGTGATTTAATTACCATTAGTCATACATGGAATATTTATGATTTAGTTACAATTAGCCATACATTGAATGATTGTGATTTAATTACCATTAGTCATACAGGGAATGTTAATGATTTAATTACCATCAGCCATACATGGAATGTTTGTGATTTAATTACCATTAGCCATACAAGGAATATTTATGATTTAATTACCATTAGCCATACATGGAATATTTATGATTTAATTACCATTAGTCATACATGGAATGTTAATGATTTAATTACCATCAGCCATACATGGAATGTTTGTGATTTAATTACCATTAACCATACATTGAATGTTTGTGATTTAATTACCATTAGTCATACATGGAATGTTTGTGATTTTATTACCATTAGCCATGCATTGAATGTTTGTGAGTTAATTACCATTAGCCATACATTGAATGTTTGTGATTTTATTACCATTAGCCATGCATTGAATGTTTGTGATTTAGTTACCATTAGCCATACATTGAATGTTTGTGATTTAATTACCATTAGCCATACATGGAATGTTTGTGATTTAATTACCATTAGTCATACAGGGAATGTTTGTGATTTAATTACCATTAGCCATACATTGAATGTTTATGATTTAATTACCATTAGTCATACAGGGAATGTTTTATGATTTAATTACCATTAGTCATACATGGAATGTTTGTGATTTAATTACCATTAGTCATACAGGGAATGTTTGTGATTTAATTATCATTAGCCATACAGGGAATGTTAATGATTTAATTACCATTAGCCATACATTTAATGTTTATGATTTTATTACCATTAGCCATACAGGGAATGTTTGTGATTTTATTACCATTAGTCATACATGGAATATTTATGATTTAATTACCATTAGTCATACATTGAATGATTGTGATTTAATTACCATTAGTCATACAGGGAATGTTAATGATTTAATTACCATTAGTCATACATTGAATGTTTGTGATTTAATTACCATTAGTCATACAGGTAATGTTAATGATTTAATTACCATTAGCCATACATTGAATGTTTGTGATTTAATTACCATTAGCCATACATTGAATTTTATGATTTAGTTACCATTAGCCATACATTGAATGTTTATGGTTTAATTACCATTAGCCATACATTGAATGTTTATGATTTAGTTACCATTAGCCATACATTGAATGTTTATGGTTTAGTTACCATTAGCCATACATTGAATGTTTATTGTTTAATTACCATTAGCCATACATGGAATGTTTGTGATTTAATTACCATTAGTCATACAGGGAATGTTTATGATTTAATTACCATTTGTCATACAGGGAATGTTAATGATTTAATTACCATTTGTCATACAGGGAATGTTAATGATTTAATTACCATTAGTCATACAGGGAATATTTATGATTTTAATTACCATTAGTCATACATGGAATGTTAATGATTTAATTACCATCAGCCATACATGGAATGTTTGTGATTTAATTACCATTAGCCATACATTGAATGTTTGTGATTTAATTACCATTAGCCATACATTGAATGTTTGTGATTTAATTACCATTAGTCATACATGGAATGTTAATGATTTCATTACCATTAGCCATACATTGAATGTTTGTGATTTAAATATCATTAGCCATACATGGAATGTTTGTGATTTAATTACCATTAGCCATACATGTTTATTGTTTATGATTAATAAAGTTTTTTTTTTGTTTGTTACAGAGTTTGATGGGACACATTGTCATCCAAGTTATGTATCACTGCTCGAGAAAGCACTTGCAGGGAACGTCTCAAAGGTAGCTTAGAGCTGATGGGGGACATCTCAGAGGTAGCTCAGAGCCGATGGGGACATCTCAGAGGTAGCTCAGAGCTGATGGGGACATCTCAGAGGTAGCTCAGAGCTGATGGAGGACATCTTATATCACGAGGCAGCTCAGAGCTAAGACAATTACCAGTGCACAATTTATTTCTAACTTAAAAACGAATGGATACAAAACATCCAACGTTATGAAAGTGTAATTGGAAATGTTTGAAGTTTCAGTTGAAGCTCATTAACAAAAACCTCCTATTATACAAGCTCAGTGTACTTACCAGTACTCAAATTTGAGTCAACAAACTTCATATGTACTTCTGATGCACATCAAAATTGTCATCTCCAACAAATCTGTGTTTTAGTTAAACTGTTAGCCCTTTATCAGTTCATGTGTTGATTTATACCCAGTATAATAAAATAATCTTATAATAAAAAGTATTTGTTTAATTTATAACTGGTGAGGGGACATACATATAACAACAGTTTTCTACTTTACAGATTAAGGACACAGAATGGATGATACTCATGTAATACACATTATATTTCAGTTGGTGGCATTCACATTCTCACAATTTAATGGCTGTGACTTCATCATTGTTGCTGTTTGCTGGATCTTCTGTAGCCAAGGCATCTGATCTGTTTGACAGTCTGGTTTTTTTTACTATATAATTTTTGTCTAAGAAACATTAGAGTGCAGTCTTGGACGAACCTTAACGAAATCTATTACCTGTAAGTGATAGAGATAGGGTTATATCAGTGGAGAGTTCAGATTTTGTGACATAATCCCAACCTTGGCTAACGCCTCGGTTGGGATATTACAAAATCTTAGTCCGAGAGTGAGATACCTGATCTCCATCACTTACAGGTAATTGATTTTTTTTCTCGCATCACTAATAACAAAACCCATGTATATATGCGTTCAGAGTGTAAAATTATCCTGTCTTGTGTCTCTTGGTTTAAAGCTGATTAAACATTTCATCTGCCCTTAGAATTCAGTCATTCCACATAAAACTATAGTTCGGTTATATCAAAGAAAAACGATGATCAATCCGTACATACATGTACAGTTTTAATAATTAAAAATAACCACCCTTACAATGCATGGTAAATGACTGAATGTACATATTTCTTATAATATTCATTATCTGAAGCATGTAACATCACGGATTTGAGAATATGACGTGCGTCACATGTGCGGACTGTTACAAGGATGGCATAAAATTCCGCCAAAAATCATGTAAAGGTACCAGACAGATTGGATGAGATAGAAAAATCTAGCACCGGGTATCATGTGAGATTTCCATGTCCGAGGTGTGAGAAAATATTTACTGTGAATATGTAGGCACTTAAGGTAGGTCCATACTATTGAAAACTGTGGTAATTTGTAAACGCTACAACGGAAGCTGCGGTGGTTGTTTCGAAGTCCAGAATGGTTTCAAGTGAAAATTGCCTACATATATATTGAATATCTAAAAATTATTAAATAAATCAAATAAAAGCAGTAAAGTGAAAATTAGATGATATCTCAGAGGTTTTGCTTTCTTTATCGTAAGTGGGAGTGGAATTTCAAACAACAGAAGTAATGTTGTTCACAATAAATGGTAAAAGGGGACCCATCTAGACTGAAATTAAAAAAATATAAAGAAAACCCAACAAGGACATAGTCATTCAGATCCCCCGCCAATGGAGATATCAAAGCTGAAGTAAGTTTGATTGTGGAGACTTATGTGTATGAAAAAAACAGGAAAAAGGAAGTTGAGCTAAAGAAAGATGGAGTATAATTCAAGTAGAGCGGGGCTGCAGTTGTTGAATCAGGTATACAGCCTTGACATTTATATTAGACTATATACACAAAGATGGGTGGAGTTTTGCAAGGTAACATTTACCATTTACCATGATATTTTCAGCAATGTTTCCATGGCAACGGAAAAAGTGCAAAAAATGAAAACCTAAAAATAGCAAAAGGTACTACTAGACCATACAAAGAATGTGTCCCTATGAAGTTCATAAAATACCTCTGCTGTTTTAGAGTTTATGCCCGGAAATAACCTGCCCGCTAACAAAAAAACATATGTCTCAGCAATGTTCTATGGTTTACAGAAAAAAAGCACAAAAAAGCTGAAGAACCTAAAAATAGGCAAAAGCACTGAACAGACGCCATAAGCCACAATTGGTCTTATGAGTTTCATGGAAAATATCCTCTGCTGGTTTTAGAAGTTGTGCTTTCCGGAAACGATTCTTTACAAACAAAATCTGCGCCATTTTTCAGCAATGTTTCCATGGTTACAGAAAAAAAGTACAAAAAATGAAAAACCTTAAAATAGCAAAAGGCACTACTAGACCATAAGATTAATGTGCCTATGGGAGTTCCGTGCATATATCTAAACCGGTTTTTCCAGTTTATGCTGCGGAAACGGAACCTCGGTACAAAAAATATGATTATTTTCCAGCAATAATTTCCATGGTTACGAAAAAGTGCAAAATAATGAAAACCTAAAAATTGCAAAAGGCCACTACTAGACCATAAGCACAATGTGTTCTATCGAAGTTTCATGGAAAATAGTCTCTGGTGGTTTTAGAGTTGTGGCTTCCGGAAAACGATTTCTTACACAAAATCTTGCCCATTTTTCAGCAATGTTTCCATGGTTAACAGAAAAAGTACAAAAGGTGAAAAACCTTAAAATAGCAAAAAGGGCACTACCTAGAACCATAAGAGCCAAATGTGATCTAATAAGTTTTCGTGAAATATCTCTACTAATTTTAGAGTCATGCTCCGGAAACGAACCTGGTACAAAAAATATGATATTTTTCAGTCATATCTTCGGTTACGAAACAAGAGGGCCCAGAGGGCCTGTATCGCATCACCTTGGTTTGTAATTGTTCTAAATACTGGTTCATTGCTTCTTTTTCTGAAGGAATTCGAATATTACTCAAATTCCCCAATTGGGCCCACCCATCCTGCCCCTGGGGGATTCAGAGCCAACATTTATGAAGTTCTGTTCCCCTTCCCCAGGGATGTTTTTGTTGGCCAAATTTGTTACAATTCCAATGCCAGAACTCTATGAAATAGTAGCGATTTATAGATTTAACCTCTATTTCCCTATTGGGCCCCGCAATCTCCTGCCCCCTGGGGGGTTCAGAGCCAAACTTTATACAATCTGTTCCCCTCCCAAAGATGTTTGTTGCCAAATTGTTTACAATCCATGCACGAGAACTCTAGGACCAAGTAGGATTTTATATGATTTACCTCTTTTCCCCATATTGGGCGCCGCCCCTCCTGCCCCCAGGGGTTAGAGCCAAACTTTATTACAAGTCTGTTCCCCTTCCAAAGAATGTTTGTGGCCAAATTTTGGTTACAATCCATGAAGAACTCTTAGGGCAAGTAGCGATTTATAGGATTCACCTCTATTTCCCCTATGGGCCCCCGCCCTCCTCCTGCCCCCAGGGGTCAAGAGCCAAACTTTATACCAAGTTCTGTTCCCCTTTCCCCAAAGATGTTTTGTGGCCAAAATTGGTTCACAATCCATGCAGAACTCTGAACAAGTAGCGAATTTATGGATTTTACCTCTATTCCCTATTGGGCCCTGCCCCTCCTCCCCCCAGCGGGTCAAGAGCCAAACGTATTTACAAGTTCTGTTCCCCTTCCCCAAAGTATGTTGCTGGCCAATTTGGTTTCAATCCATGCAGAGCTCAGAACAAGTAGCGATTTATAGGATGTACCTCTTATTTCCCCTATTGGGCCCCGCTCCTCCTCCCCCGTGGGGGGTCAGAGCCAATTTAACAAGTTACTGTTCCCCTCCCCCTATGGGATGTTTGTGGCCAATTTGGTTACAATCCATGCAGAGCTCTTGAAGCAAGTAGCGATTTTAGGATTTTACCTCTATTTCCCCCTATTAGGCCCCGCCCCTCCTGCCCCGGGGGGTCAGAGTAAACTTTATACAAAGTTCTGTTCCCCTTCCCCCAAGGATGTTTGTGGCAAAAATTTGATTACCAAATCCATGCAGAACTCTAGACAAGTTAGCGTTTTATAGGATTTACCTCTATTTCCCTTATTGCCCCGCCCCTCCTGCCCTCCCGGGTCAGAGCCAAACTTTATACAAGTTCTGTTCCCCTTCCCAAGAACGTTTGTGGCAAAGTGGGTTAACAATCCTGCAGAACTCTATGAAAAAAGTTTTCTTTCCCCTTCCCCAAGGAGTTTGTGGCCAAATTGTTACAATCCATGCAGAACTTTAGTGACAAGGAAGCAATTTATAGGATTTTACCTCTATTTCCCCTATTGGGCCTCGCCCTCCTTGCCCCGGGGGTCAGAGCCAAACTTTATACAAGTTCTTTCCCCCTTCCCCAAGGATGTTTGTGGCCTTTGGTTACAATCATGCAAAAACTCTATGAAAGTAGCGATTATAGGATTTACTTCATTTCCCCTAGGGGCCCTTGGGCCCCTCCTGCCCCCGGGGATCAGAGCCAAAACTTTATTAAGTTTCTGTTCCCCTTCCCCCAAGAGTTTGTGGCCAAATTGGTATCCATTGCAGAACTCTAGGACAAGTAGCATTTTATAGATTTTACCTCTATTTCCCCTATTGGGCCCTGCCCCTGCTGCCCCCGGGGGTTAGAGCCAAACTTTTATTACAAGTTCTGTTCCCCTTCCCCCAAGATTGTTGAGGCCAATTTTTGGTACAATCAGTGCAGCCAGGAAACTCTAGAACAAGTAGCGATTTATAGGATTACCTCTATTTCCCCTATTGGGCCCCGCCCCTCCTGCCCCCGGGGGTCAGAGCCAAACTTTATACAAGACTGTTCCCCTTCCCCAAGAGTTTGTGGCCAAATTTGGTTACAAATCCATGCAGAGCTCTTGAACAAGTACGCGCGATTTATAGATTTACCTCTAGTTCCCCTATTAGGCCCCGCCCCTCCTGGCCCGGGGTCAGAGCAAACTTTATACAAATTCTGTTCCCTTCCCCCAAAGGTATGTTTGCTGGCAAAAATTTGATTACAATACATGCAGAACTCTAGACAAGTAGCGATTTATAGGATTACCTATTCTCCCCTATTGGCCCCCGCCCTCTGCCCCCGGGGGGTCAGAAGCCAAACTTTATACAAATTCTGTTCCCCTTCCCCCAAGGATGCTTGTGGCCAAAATTTGGTACAATCCATTGGTAGAATCTAGGACCAAGTCGCGATTTATAGATTTTACCTCTATTTCCCCTATTGGTCCCCGGCCCGTTCCTGCCCCC
Source organism: Argopecten irradians irradians (assembly GCA_004382745.1). Classification (NCBI taxonomy): domain Eukaryota; kingdom Metazoa; phylum Mollusca; class Bivalvia; order Pectinida; family Pectinidae; genus Argopecten; species Argopecten irradians. Next base: position 174,651 of record SAYR01067043.1, on the reverse strand, counting down.
CGGGGGTTCAGAGCCAAACGTATACAAAAGTTACTGTTCCCCCTCCCCCAAGATGTTTGTGGCCAAATTTTGTTTACAATCCATGCAGAACTCTAGGACAAGTAGCGATTTATAGGATTTACCTCTATTTCCCCTATTGGGCCCCGCCCTTCCTGCCCCCGGGGGGTCAGAGCCAAACTTTTTACAAGTTTCCCCGAAGGATGTTTGTGATCAAATTTGGTTACAATCCATGCAGAACTCTATGACAAGTAGCGTTTTAAAGGAAATGTTGACGGACAGACGACGGACGCCGTGCCATGACATAAGCCAGGGCCAGGTGAGCTAAAAATGCAAAAAATGAAAACCTAAAAATAGCAAAAGGCACTACTACACCATAAGACCATTGTGTGTATGAAGTTTCGTGGAAATATCTCTACTGGTTTTAGAGTTATGCTCCGGAAACCATTCGTACGGATGGACAGACGGACGGACGGACGGACGGAACCCATTTGTATATCCTCCGCCAACTTCGTTGGGCAGGGGATAAATAGACATAAACCAGATGTAATATCATAAAAACATGTGGAATGGTGTTTTGCGACTTGTTTTTTTTGCTTATTCATTCGATTGGTTTACAAGATGGCCGACAGACTGCCATCTTTGATTTTGGTGGTTGAACTTTGTTACCGCTATTTCTCAGAAAGTACTGAAGGGATCTGTCTGAAATAGCATATCAGATAGGCTCTACATGGGTCCTAGTTGTGCATATTGCATTTTGGGACCGATCTATCATCAAGATGGCTGACCGGCCGCCATCTTGGTTTTTGATAGTTGAAGTATGAAAAGCAAAGAAAAGATCCATATCTCCTTCCCATTGTCAGAGATCATTCTTTGATGGATGCCAAGATCCGTCTGGGATCTCTTGTTAACTATAAATGGACCATTCTGTGTTGGAAGATATACTTTTATTTTTGTGCAAACCAGTTTTTTCAACAAACTATCAAAATCCAAGATGGCGGCCTGTCGGCCATCTTGCTGACCAATCAGTCCCAAAATGCAATATGCACAACTAGGGCCATATAGGCTAATAAGGGAACCTAGACATGAAACTTGAGACAGATCACTTAAGTACTTTCTGAGAAATAGCGATAACAATGTTCAACTACCAAAATGGCAGCCTATTGGCCATCTGATGATGGTGGGCTAAACAAGAGGCCCAGAGGGCCTGTATTGCTCACCTAGTTTGTAATGCCAAGGAATGTACTGAATAAAGTTTCATTGTTTCTTTTCGGAAGGAATTTAAATATTTGCCTTTAATTCCCCTATTGGGCCCTGCTCCTCATGCCCCCAAGGGGTCAAAGCCAAAATTTATACAAGTTCTGTTCCCCTTCTCCCAAGGATGTTTGTGGTCAAATTTGGTTACAATCCATGCAGAACTCTATGACAAGTAGCGATTGAAAGGAAATGTTTAGGGACAGACGACGGACGACGGACGCTGCGCCATGACATAAGCTCACCGGCCCTTTGGGCCAGGTGAGCTAAAAATGACTAAAAGTTTTGAGTATATTGTAAAATAAGGTTTATTGTTCAAAAACAATAGAAAGCTGTTACTCAAAATTGTCCTTTCTATATACGTACAGGCTGTGTAGGAATAAGGTATCAAAGAGGCCAAGAAGGCCTGTATCGCTCACTTAATTCCTTAACTATGACAAATCATTTTTCATATGACAAACACTTACTCTATCTGGCTTACAAAACAGTGTCATGCAATGCAATGTAATAACACAAACCTGTCTCATTTAAAAGAAAACCAAATAATTAAATTTATATAAATAAGAGAGATTTATGATTTTCCGAGAAATGTTTTAGAAATATGACCAAACTTGATTAAAACAAGGCAGCCCAACAATTTGACACAAGTACAAATTTGAATTCCTACCCATTAGAGATGCTACCAGCCAAATTTGGTGAAATTCCAATCAAAGGTTTTGAAGAAGTAAGTTTTTACTGATGGACGACGGATGCCTGACACCACTGACTGTCACGGGTCAGTGACTGTCACAGGTCAGTGCACAAGTACAAAACTCTTGTTACACTGATTCTGTTCAGTGTACAATCCCTGTGATATGTCGCTGTTTTGTAGTATTTTGGTAACCATAGCTACCTGCAGGTCACCACATGTACACCACCTCCTATTGGTGCAGTCTTCACTGTTCGTTATCATCAATCACTTCTATACCTTATACTCAGGCACCACTCCATTCCTCGACATGAGACAATAGTGCCCTCACAACCAGGCCATATCAGATAAATATATCTGTCTCGGATGTCTTCATTCTCCACACTATTGGACATGTTGTTGTGATATCACAGACATCTTTGTTTCTATATACCAATGTGTGTGGATTGTTGGATCTGATGACAGTTATGTACAGAACCGGACTGAGGTGGTCAAACATTGAGTTCTAAATCTTAAGCGCCACAAAGCTGGACTGTTGGAGGCTCCAGTGGAATGACGCTGCTTCTCCTTGATATGTATATCCTGTGGCAGAAAGATATGATCCACATCACCAAACTAACACTAATGGCTAACCATGGCTAAGTCCTTCACTTTGGTGTGTCCAGAACTTCAGGTGTTGCTCTGTCTCTGACGTATCCAAAACCGTTTAACATCGTCATGTCCTGCCCTTGATACCACCATTACACGTTTGGACGGGTTCTCCCAAGTCAACACATCCAAATCCTTTCAAATAAACAGTTAACACAGACATTACATACTGGAGTCAAATACACAAATACTAGTTAGCGAGAAATTATGTAATTATGTTCAGGACATGTAATATTTGTAATTTATACCAATGTATTATGAATAACAGAGTTGTAGTGATAACAAGAGCTGTTGGAGAACAGCAAAGCTCGCCTATTCAGAAGAAGTTGATGTTCAAGTATTTACTATTTAAACATGGAAATATGACAAATTAACAGACTCAAAAACCCCCTAAAGGGCCCCAAATTGGTTGTATTATCACGTTCAGCATCCATACACATTAGGAAAATAAAATCATAAACATTTATGATGACTTATGCTTAAACAATTGACAAAATAGAAACTTGCTCAAAAACTTTAACATGGAAATATGACAAATTAACAGACTCAAAAACCCCCTAAAGGGCCCCAAATTGGTTGTATTATCACGTTCAGCATCCATACACATTAGGAAAATAAAATCATAAACATTTATGATGACTTATGCTTAAACAATTGACAAAATAGAAACTTGCTCAAAAACTTTAACATGGAAATATGACAAATTAACAGACTCAAAAACCCCCTAAAGGGCCCCAAATTGGTTGTATTATCACGTTCAGCATCCATACACATTAGGAAAATAAAATCATAAACATTTATGATGACTTATGCTTAAACAATTGACAAAATAGAAACTTGCTCAAAAACTTTAACATGGAAATATGACAAATTAACAGACTCAAAAACCCCCTAAAGGGCCCCAAATTGGTTGTATTATCACGTTCAGCATCCATACACATTAGGAAAATAAAATCATAAACATTTATGATGACTTATGCTTAAACAATTGACAAAATAGAAACTTGCTCAAAAACTTTAACATGGAAATATGACAAATTAACAGACTCAAAAACCCCCTAAAGGGCCCCAAATTGGTTGTATTATCACGTTCAGCATCCATACACATTAGGAAAATAAAATCATAAACATTTATGATGACTTAAGCTTAAACAATAGACAAAATAGAAACTTGCTCAAAAACTTTAACATTGAAATATGACAAATTAACAGACTCAAGAAAACCTAAATGGCCCCAAATTGGTTGTATTATCACGTTCAGCATCCATACACATTAGGAAAATAAAATCATAAACATTTATGATGACTTAAGCTTAAACAATTGACGAAACAGAAACTTGCTCAAAAACTTTAACGTGAAATGGGACGCCAACGCTGACGCCGACGCCGGGGTGACAACATTAGCTCCCCCTATTCTTCGAATAGGGCGAGCTAACAAAGTAAGTCTATGATTAATAGTTATGAGAGTACAGTAAAAATATTCTCTAATACTTTAGAGATATCCCGTGGTTGCCAAGAAAAAGATAACTATTTCTTTCATACCTACACATGTAGTACTGGCTGGTCTAGGGCAATACACTCATGTCGCCTGAGGCTGTATTGCATGGCTACCCATGCAATAAAGCATCGTGACGTCACGGCGTCAACAAAATCTCTATTTCCTTGGTAAATTTTCAACACTTTTTTCACAAAATTCACTGGTTTTACTATAAAAGATGCAAGCAACGGAATTTGTGTTGAAATTTTTCATGTATGGAAATTGACTTCCAGTCGTGGATTTCTTCGAATTTATTTCAAAACGGCAAGATATTATAGTTGTAAAATTGCAATAAAACTTCGTGGTATGAAAGAAAAATACTCTTTCATAAGTGGATATGAAGGATAGGGATATTCTACCCTCGGGATTACAAAATGTTGCAAAACCCTCGACAAGCCTCGGGTTTTACTACATTTTGTGACCCTCGGGTAGAATATCCCTATCCTTCATATCCACACATGAAAGAGACTTACAATCTTACACAGGAGGGTGTAATACAGCTCACACGCGCTACACAATTTCGTGACGTCATCAATACATGCGACGTAACTGCAATTTGCATTGTCAATGACGTAATCAATTTTGACGTAACATTCTTGTGATAATGGCACGATGAAAAAGCATCACACATGGATCTGTCAAGTGGACAGGGATATCACAATCATGAAAGATTTTGGCCGTCAACCCTCAGCAAGCTTCGAGTTGACAAGCCAAAACCTTTCACTTGAGTTCAGATATCCATATCCGCTTAATAGACGTGTGTAAGATACTATTAATGCGTCACTCACTTTTGCATAATCCCTAAGAAGTTCAAAGTCTGTCTGAGAGTTGAACTGACTATATAGAACACCGTCCGTGAACTTGAACCGGTCTCGCTCCATCTCCCACAGTCGAATCTGATCTGTGATGGTAGGGGGCAGTACAGGATTCTAAAAAATGGGCACAAATGTTAATTATCCTCTAAGTATACAACAGACCCGTCACAAATGTTAATTATCCTCTTAGTATACAACCGACCTGTCACAAATGTTAATTATCCTCTAAGTATACAACAGACCAGTCACAAATGTTAATTATCCTCTAAGTATACAACCAACCAGTCACAAATGTTAATTATCCTCTAAGTATACAACCGGCCCATCACAAATGTTAATTGTCCTCTAAGTATACAACCGACCAGTCACAAATGTTAATTATCCTCTAAGTATACAACCGACCTGTCACAAATGTTAATTATCCTCTAAGTATACAAAGACCTGTCACAAATTGTTTAATTATCCTCTAAGTATACAAGACCCGTCACAAATGTTAATTATCCTCTAAGTATACAACAGACCTGTCACAAATGTTAATTATCCTCTAAGTATACAACCGACCCGTCCCACAATGTTAATTATCTCTAAGTATACAACTGACCCGTCACAAATGTTAATTATCCTCTAAGTATACAACAGACCGTCACAAATGTTAATTATCCTCTAAGTATACAACCAACCAGTCACAAACGTTAATTATCCTCTTAAGTATACAACAACCAGTCACAAATGTTAATTATCCTCTAAGTATAAAACCAACCCGTCACAAACAGTTAATTATCCTCTAAGTATACAACCGACCTGTCACAAATGTTAATTATCCTCTAAGTATACAACAGACCTGTCACAAATGTTAATAACCTCTAAGTATACAAACGACCGTCACAAATGTTAATTATCCTCTAAGTATACAACAGACCGTCACAAATGTTAATTATCCTCTAAGTATACAACCGACCCGTCACAAAGTTTAATTATCCTCTAAGTATACAACAGACCTGCTCACAAATGTTAATTATCCTCTAAGTATACAACCAACCAGTCACAAATGTTAATTATCCTCTAAGTATAACAACCAACCCGTCACAAATGTTAATTAATCGAAGTATTAATGTTTTAATCATGCTTATTAAGATAGGCGGATGGGAGCCAAGTATATTTTGTAACATAAGCTATCAGTGTAGTGAATGTACCACCCACCTTCTATTCCCTGCTCCCTTAGGGGATGCCGAGGAAAGGGAGATTGTATCAGGAGTGCCTTTGCACCTTAGAGTTGAATGGGTTATTACCAACGATTGATCCACCCCTCCCCCATGGTGATGGGATGGGGCGGTATAGGCAACTTGGAGTGAACAGTGGTAAAGAGGCCTATCAATGTTTGTGGTTCATTCACTACACTGACCCAATCAAATCCTGTGGACGTAAATGTGAGTTTAGACTCAGGGGTCCATCTTAACAACGAGGGATCACTCTATAGCAGCGAGGCGTGGCCAATAAAGGCGTTTTTTCATAATGGCGTGGCTACCCTGATAGAGTAAAAAATTTTGGCTTAAGACTCTCTAAAAATAAAAACCAAGTAACCCCTAAACCAAATAATGAGTGAAGTAGACTCAGATGACGTTCATTACCAGTTGAACCATTGATGATTCAAACCAGAGTACGCATTTTGGCGGGCATTAAACAGATAATCATCTCAACTGGGAAAATTTATACTAGAATTGGGATAACAAGTTTGAGAGGGCCGCTTGCTAATATACAAAGAAAAAGACTTGCAGAAGATCTGTAGGTCTGACCTATTGGACAAGTACCCGTTTCTTATCATAATATAGCTGAACAGACTTTTCCAGCCAAAAAATCCACGGATGGAAAAAACCTGTGCTTGGAAAAGATGATTGATTCGCCTGCTACATGCTAGACTCCCTACATACAAGAGGTTCTTAGGAAATCTTCATGAAGTACAAGTCTGGCAGTTTCAGGGACTCTACCAGCAGCAGACTACGCGGTTACAGGTAACAGGCGCTTTTAAATGCAGACCATTTTCTCTTGGCAGATCCCCAAATTTATTTTAAGCTCTTAAAACCAAGGTCTAGTAATCACTGTTCTTGATATATGTGATTTTGTTGAGACATTGAAATGGCACTCCAACTGATGTGATTGTCTCTGAGGGCGAGGGGGAAAACATAAGTTTTTAACACAGGACCAAGCTCCGTCTCCAAAATTGAAAATAATCAACCAAGCACAGTGGGCCAATAGCTAATATGGGCATTTTAAATAAACTGTTAGAGGATAAAACCCTGCGATTGCACACTGAGGATTGACTTGATTATTTATCGTATACCAACCCGTATACACAATTTGTTTTTAAGTCACGAGCAAGTGTCTGTTTCCTGTATGATCGGAGAGTACAGAAAACTCCAGCATTCAGTTACTGCTGTTCCCGTTGGGGAACAGATGGGTTCCACATCTGATGGTAGTACATCTAAAGCAGAGACAAGCACGTTCAGATCTGGATAACCAATCTGTTTAAAATCGGGTGGTCGACACCATGATTTTGCAGGTTGCTTATCAGCGGGGGACACATAAGGATGTTGGCAATTCCTGTTAAGTATGTCACCTCATGTATAGATGTACAGAAATGTGTAAGAGATATAATGGCTCAAAGCAGGTGCTCCTTTGTGAACGTAAGTTTAGCCAATTGTTGGGGTGTACCTGGTGTGGCGCAGAAGCACACAGCTTTGACCCACACTAGGCAAAAAAACTTGTAGTTCCGAAAGCAGTCACAACCAAAAGCCCTTATGCCTTCCTGCCTGGGACGAAAGATTGATGATGATATTGGACATTGGAGTACCACTCCTTAAATGGTAATTCTGATGGCTTTGACATCATAGATCCTGATTCTGCTTCCTTTACAGTTTGAAATGCATAATCATAAATCTTGCTCATCCAAATGCGTCCGCTATATGCTGTACTCAACAACAAAGCAAATTCAAAATGAAATTGGACAATTGAAAATTACAAATTTAAGACGGATAAAAAAGCCGTGTATTGTTAGTCCCATGGGCGTCATACCTAAACCTGATGGTTGGTTGTACGTCTTATTTCAGTGATGTTAGCAGAACCATTAGGACAAGCTTGTAAATGATTATGTATCAGGTTTTGATAAAACAGTCATTGTCAAACTTTAGATAGTGCTAAGGCTCTGATGACCCACAAGAGTGTTTTATGGGCAAAAAATTGATTAAAAGCAGCTTACCGAATCAGTAATATCAGTAAGCATAGTCAATCAGTCGACAGGATAATATGAGAAACTTAGATGGCAGTATTCAATACTTGTATTGATTCAAAATTCCTTTTGGGTCCAGAATTAGGACCAGGCATATTTAATCGCTTAAACCCAGGCAGTAGGGCGTATGCAGAAGCGGCTGGGATTTTCATTGTGGCATATATAGATGATTTCTTTCTGTAAGTTGAGAAGAGCGATTAACCGTTGTCAAGAGGCTATGATTTTCTTGTTGTATCTTTTGGCGGTCAAGCCTTGGGATTTCAAATTAGCTGGTCAAAAATGGCTGGTCTTCCCCCAAACGGCTAACATTTTTGGGTGTGGAACTTGATTCGTACATATGGAAATGCGGTCTTCCTCCGAGAGAAATTAGTTTGCTTAAGGGCAGAGTTGGAAACAATTTTGCAAGGCGAAAGCGGTGTCTAAAACGACAGTTACAATCATTGGCGGGCAACTTAGTTGGCAGCAACTGCGCGTGATCGGCGGGTGAGTATTCCTCCGCAGAATCACTTGATGCTTTTTGCACCCTTCGAAATGGCGATCACAAAATGTATATGCGAGGCCACATTTTATCTGATGTTAATTGTTCGTGGCTTGCGTGTTAGCAATTGGTGAGTCAAGCGTAAGCTATGCTGTTAGATCAGGACGATTCCTCCTCTGCGCGTACATTATAAAACAGAGCTGCGTGCAAGTGGAGCTCACTGGCCGGGAATGGACTGCGTTTTATTGTAACTGGATATTTGACCTTACCTATCATGTTATTCTTGCCATATAAACCAAAAAGAAATTCTGTTTGTGGTTAATTGGAGTCACAGCCGATGGGACATTTAGGTGTAATCCAAGCGTGTTTTTGCTTTATATCTGATAACTCTGTAACAGTGCCGTTCGTAAATAAAGGTTCATCGCGAAATCCTTTTGATCATGGAAATCGTATCACGTTAAACTCTTCTGGTTATCTGTAACAATATACAACTTTAGGCTCAGTTGCTCGTTCTATATACCTGGAGATATAAATGTTAAAGCTGACACACCATTTTCCCGTCTGACTGAGGGAATAACCCTTTTTGAGGCAATGGGCAATATAATGTCCCATATTCTGTTCATGCATCAATGAGTTATGTTGGCTCACCTCTCGGTCAGCCGGTCCTTTTCTTATTTCTTCTCCCGGTCGCCTCTACAGCATTGGGAGCAGTGCCTGGCCGTCAAATCTAATTTGGAGTAGAAACAAGTATTCGTTCGTGTGCTAGAGTTCCAGTGGGTAACAGATTTGGCAGAATCTACAAAACCGTATATCGAACATATTTATCTAGCATATTTTGCGGTTCTGCGCTTCCTCTATCATATTGCCTATGTGGTCCCAATAAGTTAACAAAAAATTTTGGCGCGATATGTTTGCCTATTTAATCCAACACATGTTGCCTTTCTTCTCTTCGCAATATTTGGCGATTGTTCGTCTTGTTCACCTTGAAGCAGGCTACTAATAACCTGTAGATTCTTATTATCTCAAGAGATATACTTGCGCGGGGCAAGGCGTGTTCTTAGGTGATAGCACAAAGCAAAGATTACCTTTACTGTACAGATGCTTTTAGTTATTTTTCATCAAAACTAGGACCTCACTCAGCATGTTGACATTACATTTTGGGCGATATAACTTGACAGTTTTTTCTCTTACTTTCGAAAGTCCAATTTACTTGTTGATTCAATCAATAGCTATGACTTCCTCTAAGGCATCTTAGTAGACATCACATTACTTTTCTCCAGATAAGGGATTGAAGAGAAGTGAATGTAACATGGTCAAAAAAACTTATTCCAATACCAAAGAGAGAGTTTGTGTTATCCCAGTTGCCACGCCATACCTAATGTCCGTTATGTCCAAAGTCAAAGCCCCTACTCCTGTCACAGCGTCTCTGCCCATCCATTCCATGCAGAAAAACACCAATGTTTGACATATTCATAGAGGTAAACCATGTTCAAAAGCAGGGAGGTGTACCTCGCGCGGCTTTTCATACTCGCTTAAAGCATGTTGCTTACCGCCGCAGGGTATAATTGTAATCGAAGTATGCTTGACACAGCTTTCGTCGGGGTGGTCTAGATGGCAAACATTAGCCAACTGGAATATGGGTTGGCCTACGCAGACTCCACACTTAATACTCAAGATGAGACTGCGTTAGTGGACTGGTTCCGGCTATTTGCAGCCAACTGTGACATATTGGATCAACAATTGGGCCTTTCAGTTTTTCTCAGAAGATTGGCATATGTACAACATTATACATAGTTTTCCGTGTTAATATAATTATATATATAATTGTGAGCGATCTTGCCATTTCCATCAATCCCTGTTACTTTTCCTGACTATTAACTGTGCAAGTTGGAATTTCTCTATGAGAGAGTGTGGACTAATATCCTATACCCAGTCATGCTGACCTTTACCAGTACAGTGTCAATGGATTTAATGGTTCAACGTGTTGGATATCTTGGCAAACTTTATAGAATAATTCTGCCACGGAGTGCCACATGATGGACAAGGAGCTCGAGTGCACATGATGGACATGAGATTAAAAAACGATTTAAATGCCGTTTGTCTTAATGCAGTCTTGTGAAATATAATGTTCTTCATTACAAGTACTTACTTCCACATCTACCATGTTTGGGGGTATGGAGATTCAGAAGAATAATTTTAATGTATTATGTAATATCATTTATGATGTAATTGCGGAAGCATTACATAAACATTATAAACTGATCTACTACCCAAACCTGGTTCTATTGTGTTTGTTTCAGACCCGTTGATTAATGGAAGTATTAATGTTTTTAATATGTTATTAAGATAGGGGATGGGAGCCAAGTATATTTTGTAACATAAGCTATCAGTGTAGTGAATGTACCACCCACCTTCTATCCCCTGGCTCCCTAGGGGATGCCGAGGAAGGGAGATTGTATCAGGTGCCTTTGCACTTAGAGGTGATGGTTATTACCACATTGACACCCCTGCCCCCAGGTGATGGAGGGGGGTATGGCACTTGAGTGACAGTGGTAAAGAGCCTATCAATGTTGTGGTCATTCACTACACTGACCAATCAAATCCTGTTGTAGTAAATGGAGTTTAGGACTCAGGGTCCATCTTAGACAACAGGATCACTCTATAGCAGCGAGGCGTGGCAATAAGGCGTTTATTCATAATGGCGTGCTAGCTGTAGATTAAAAAATGTTTGGCCCACCCTTGGCTACCCATTCCCAATGTTTTAATGTTAATTATTTCTTACTTCAATGTTATATATTCTTGTACCGGTACGTAGTTTATAGTCTATAGATCCAGTTTTACATGCGGAGATTCAGAAGAATAATTTTAATGTATTATGTAATATCATTTATGATGTAATTGCGGTAATCATTACATAACATTAATAAACTGGATCTACTATCCCAAACCTGGTCTTTGTGTTGGTTTCAGACCCGTGATTAATCTCTAAGTATACAACCGACCAGTCACAAATGTTAATTATCCTCTAAGTATACAACCGACCTGTCACAAGTGTTAATTATCCTCTAAGTATACAACCGACCTGTCACAAATGTTAATTATCCTCTAAGTATACAACCGACCTGTCACAAATGTAAATTATCCTCTAAGTATACAACAGACCTGTCACAAATGGTAATTATCCTCTAAGTATAAAACCAACCCGTCACAAATGTTACTTATCCTCTATGTATAAAACCAACCCGTCGCAAATGTAAATTATCCTCTAAGTATACAACAGACCTGTCACAAATGTTAATTATCCTCTAAGTATACAACCAACCCGTCATAAATGTTAATTATCCTCTAAGTATACAACCAACCAGTCACAAATGTTAATTATCCTCTAAGTATTCAACAGACCTGTCACAAATGTTAATTATCCTCTAAGTATACAACCAACCCGTCACAAATGTTAATTATCCTCTAAGTATACAACTGACCCGTCACGAATGTTAATTTTCCTCTAAGTATACAACCGACCTGTCACAAATGGTAATTATCCTCTAAGTATACAACCGACCTGTCACAAATGTTAATAATCCTCTAAGTATACAACCGACCTGTCACAAATGTTAATTATCCTCTAAGTATACAACCAACCAGTCATAAATGTTAATTATCCTCTAAGTATACAACCAACCAGTCACAAATGTTAATTATCCTCTAAGTATACAACCAACCTGTCACAAATGTTAATTATCCTCTAAGTATAAAACCGACCTGTCACAAATGTTAATTATCCTCTAAGTATACAACCAACCAGTCACAAATGTTAATTATCCTCTAAGTATACAACCAACCTGTCACAAATGTTAATTATCCTCTAAGTATACAACCGACCTGTCACAAATGTTAATTATCCTCTAAGTATACAACCAACCAGTGACAAATGTTAATTATCCTCTAAGTATACAACAGACCAGTCACAAATGTTAATTATCCTCTAAGTATAAAGCAGACCTGTCACAAAAGTTAATTATCCTCTAAGTATACAACCGACCTGTCACAAACGTTAATTATCCTCTAAGTATACAACCAACCAGTCACAAATGTTAATTATCCTCTAAGTATACAACCGACCAGTCACAAATGTTAATTATCCTCTAAGTATAAAACCGACCCGTCACAAATGTTAATTATCCTCTAAGTATACAACCGACCTGTCACAAATGTTAATTATCCTCTAAGTATACAACCGACCCGTCACTAATGTTAATTATCCTCTAAGTATACAACCAACCAGTCACAAATGTTAATTATCCTCTAAGTATACAACCGACATGTCACAAATGTTAATTATCCTCTAAGTATAAAACCGACCCGTCACAAATGTTAATTATCCTCTAAGTATACAACCGACCTGTCACAAATGTTAATTATCCTCTAAGTATACAACCGACCTGTCACAAATGTTAATTATCCTCTAAGTATACAACCGACCTGTCACAAATGTTAACAATCCTCTAAGTATACAACCGACCTGTCACAAATATTAATTATCCTCTAAGTATACAACCGACCCGTCACAAATGTTAATTATCCTCTAAGTTTACAACCGACCCGGTCAGTAAAATTATCTATTTCCCCATCATGTATATGCCATTACACCGAGCTTTAGATAAAGGAATTTGTTTGGGTTTGGCCCTGTTTGGCTCCTAAATCCATCAAACTTTTATTAAGTACATTGATGCAAAAATCAAATTATTTGCATTTAGAATATGAAGTTACGAAAGTTAATCCTTCTTGCTGCTACAGTTGCTATTTCATCATAGTAACTGTCAAATATATGACTAAATAACACAAATCAAACCTAGAGTTTGATGTATTTATGTATAAACATATCGGATAAAATCAATGGAAGAATATACAGTTGGTAAATTGTTCAAGAATTTTCTCATTGATAATTAATATATGAAAAATTGGGTTAAAAATATCCATTAATGACTGCAACAAAATCTTCACATTTGCATGATTTATGCATATTTGAGTTTCCATGGCAACTACAACTGCAACACTACACAAATATATCAATTGCATCAGGGATGTCAAGATTTAAAATACAACAATTTAATCACTTGATTAATATAACATGTTTCAAAGTTGACAGACCCTAACTATACATATATTTGTTTAAAATCAGTAAGAACCTGTTTCAGCATCTTTGGGTGTGCATGGCTTTTGAGGAAACTGATAATCTGAAATAAGAAACAAACACTCATGTTATAATACCTGGGACCTAAACACATCTAACATACCATATAGCGGGAATTTTTCATGTTCGTAATATTTGGCGATTTGGCCATGGAAACTAAAAGTTAATATTTGGTGAGTTAAAATTCTAAAAAGTCTGAGGTTTTAATTTGGCTTTTAGTATACCAACATATAAATTATTCTGTTCTATCAACTATTAGATATCAATCAACGTCATTATAACCAAAAATGAGCTATTAATATAAATGTTGCCCGAAACTGAAAGACCAATATGTCAGAACATCTCAACAACTGAGGACCATTGGTCAGTGGTTTTTCTCTAGGTACTCCGACTTTCCTCCAACACCTCTGTAACTGTACACCACCCGTTCAGTTGTTTAACTAACAGCTCATGTCCTTTCTGACACTATTCCAATCCTCCCATTCTAATCAGACTTTATTTACCTGCTCTGCTGTGATTCCTCGACACAACGCCTCTCTCACACTTTCTCTAGACAAATTGCCAACAGCCATGTTCGGGAACCTTAAAAAAATTAATTGGGAGATTTTTAGAACCAAATACCGCGATCTCATCAATATCAAATCCAGTTGAGCTTTCTGAATATATTAAACACACATGTAGCTTTAATGCCTACAAAAATAAACAAGAGGCCAACAGGCCTTAACTGTCACCTTATATTTGATACAAAGTAGTTATGTCATTTACTAGCCAACAGATATATTTTGTTCATGAATTAGGAACATAGATCTAATAGGTCTACATTCAAAGTTTCATTAGCTCGGTTTACATTTACTCAAGTTATCACGTTCACAAGGTCCAATAATAATTAGTAGTACAAAGGGCAATAATTTCAAAAATTACAGTCAAATCACCCTGATTTTCAAACTTGTCCAAGATATTACCAATGTTGGTCTACACACAAAGTTTCATTATGCTCCGTTTATATTTACTCAAGTTATAACAAGCAAATGTAAATGCACGACACACGACGCACGACAACGACAAAAGACAATAGGAATAGGTCACCAGGACCTATGGTCAGGTGACTTATTAACTAAAAGCATCTATTCTCTTGTTTTGAGGTTTGTGTCTATGGAAGGATGTATAGAAATGAATGTTTAAATGCAATATTCTGATAGTCTGTTATATATAATTACTCATCTATGGATGTATACACAGTGAGACTGATACATCACAAGGCTATACATACTCCTGCCTCCTCTTTCTCATTGCTCACCTGTACAACATTTCACAGAACAGTGCTACCAAAGCGACCTTAAGTGGCGAGTCTGAAATCAAGGAGTTAAAATTCATATCAGTACAGGATAATTATAATACATCACAATGATTAACAATGAAAATCAATAACTGTATACTTCAGTTCTGAATACTGTAAATGTACTTCTGTTAGCGATATTTTTATTGAACAGTGGCACTTTTGGTACTAACTTTAAAACTCCAATTCATGTACAGGGTATTTCTGGTATCTAACCACAATTGTTTAAAATGATATCCATGTAAATAATGCACTAAAATCTGACTGCACTAAAATCTGTACAGTTATCAACTACATGCATTGTATTTCAGTGACAGCATATTCTTGTAGGTATATGGGTGAGTGCTGTGTTAAATTGTATCAAAGCTTTAATAATAAGTTGCCTTTACCTGTGTAAGCATATATCCTGTAGTTGGTTTACCTGTGTAAGCGTACACCCTGTAATTGGTTTACTTGTATAAGTGTACACTCTGTAGTTGGTTTACCTGTGTAAGTGTACACTCTGTAGTTGGTTTACCTGTGTAAGTGTACACCCTGTAGTTGGTTTACCTGTGTAAGCGTACACCCTGTAGTTGGTTTACCTGTGTAAGCGTACACCCTGTAGTTGGTTTACTTGTATAAGTGTACACTCTGTAGTTGGTTTACCTGTGTAAGTGTACACTCCATAGTTGGTTTACCTGTGTAAGTGTACACCCTGTAGTTGGTTTACCTGTGTAAGCGTACACCCTGTAGTTGGTTTCCACCATTAGGTAGCCCTGTTGGTGGGTCTCTGTGTTAAGACTGGTCACCCCTGATGCTAAGTTCACTGCCAGTCGTGTGGGATAGTATCTCATGGCCTTCCTCTACAACATTACCACATCCTCAACACAACTCTTGAAATTATCTAGTTAAAATATTTTTTTCTAAAAACAAGAGGCCCATGGGCCTTAACGATCACCTGAGTTAGAATATATAATGAAACAAATAATGAAACAAATCAAAGACATATAAACACTAAATGCTGGGCCTTGAAGTTGGTCAGTGATTTATGACTTTGACTTTTTAGACTATGAAGAGTATTTGCTTCCATCAAACCTGTGAACTTAAGAGGGATTTTTTGAAATTTCAATCATTTTGACCCTGTTTGGTCCTGCCCCTCTGGTCCCCCAGGGGGTCATCGAGGACGGATATGGATGTTAAAATGCTATATCTTAGGCTAATAATTCAAATCAAGTTTGACTAATTTCCTATGAAAATTGGGCAAATAATGTTCACAAATATGTTTTTCCTATATAAACTTAAGTAAACTTGACCCCTCCCCAGGGGGTAACGTGAGACCCCAAGGTCATATAATTCACAATTTTTATAAAACACCTTACGACCTTTCCATCTATAATTATTTGATTCTACTATTGCCAGAATTTTAGAAGATATTTGAAGTTTTAGCCTATTTGACCCTTTTTTAGTCCCGCCCCTCTGCCCCCAGGGGGTCAGCCAGGACCAATGTGGATATGATATTAAAATGCTAACTCAGGCTAATAATTCTAACCAAGTTTGACTCATTTCCTATGAAAATTGAGCAAAAAATGTTCATTAATGTGTTTTTCCTATATAAACTATAGTAAACTTGACCCCCTCCCCAAGGGGAAACACGAGATCCCAGGGTCATATAATTTACAATTTTCATAAATCAAACTTTAAGACCTTTTCATCTATAAAGTGTATTTGATTCTACCATTTCCAGAATTTTAGAAGAACACTTTTGAAGTTTTCGCCTATTTGACCTTTTTTTGCCCCGCCCCTCTGCCCCCAGGGGGTCGGCCTGGACCAATATGGACATGATGTTAAAATGCTATCTCAGGCTAATAATTCTAACCAAGTTTGACTCGTTTCCAATGAAAATTGAGCAAAAAAAGCTCATAAATGTGTTTTCCCTATATAACCTATAGTAAAATTGACCCCCTCCTGAGGGGGTAACGTGAGACCCCAAGGTCATATAATTCACAATTTTTATAAAACACCTTAAGACCTTTTCATCTATAATTATTTGATTCTACTATTTTCAGAATTTTAGAAGATATTTGAAGTTTTAGCCTATTTGACCCTTTTTTAGCCCAGCCCCTCTGCCCCAAGGAGGTCAGCCAGGACCAATGTGGATATGATATTAAAGTGCTAACTCAGGCTAATAATTCTAACCAAGTTTGACTCATTTCCTATGAAAATTGAGCAAAAAATGTTCATTAATGTGTTTTTCCTATATAAACTATAGTAAACTTGACCCCCTCCCCAAGGGGAAACATGAGATCCCAGGGTCATATAATTTACAATTTTCATAAATCAAACTTTAAGACCTTTTCATCGATAAAGTGTATTTGATTCTACCATTTCCAGAATTTTAGAAGAATACTTTTGAAGTTTCGCCTATTTGACCTTTTTTTGCCCCGCCCCTCTGCCCCCAGGGGTCGGCCTGGACCAATATGGGTATGATGTTAAAATGCTATCTCAGGCTAATAATTCTAACCAAGTTTGACTCGTTTCCAATGAAAATTGAGCAAAAAAAGCTCATAAATGTGTTTTCCCTATATAAACTATAGTAAACTTGACCCCCTCCCCAGGGGGAAACGTGAGACCTCAGGGTCATATAATTCACAATTTTTGTAAAGGACCATAAGACCTTTCTATTTATGAAAAGTATTTGATTCTACCATTTCCAGAATTTCAGAAGAAGATTTTTGAAGTTTTAGCCTATTTGACCCCTTTTGACCCCGCCCCTAAGACCCTGGGGGTTAGTCATAGAAAATTTGTTAGTAGGATTAAATGGTCATCTCATACTGATAATTCTGACAACATTTGACTCATTTCCTATTACAAATGACCAAATAATGCTCAAAAATGGGTTTTCCCAATATAAACTATAGTAAACTTAACCCCCTCCCCAGGGGGAAACTAAAGACCCCAGGGTAATATAATTCACAATTTTTGGACCTTAAGACCTTTCTATCTATGAAGAGTATTTGATTCTACCACACAGTAAAACATGGTAATAACGAACTGTTGGCGACAATACAGTAAAACAAGGTAATAACAAACTGTTGGGGACCTTACAGTAAAACACGGTAATAACGAACTGTTGGGGACCATACAGTAAAACATGGTAATAACGAACTGTTGGGGACCATACAGTAAAACAAGGTAATAACGAACTGTTGGCGACAATACAGTAAAACACGGTTATAACGAACAGTTTAGGACCATACAGTAAAACATGGTAACAACGAACTGTTGGGGACCATACAGTAAAACACCATAATAACGAACTGTTGGGGACCATACAGTAAAACACCATACTAACAAACTGTTGGGGACCATACAGTAAAACATGGTAATAATGAACTGTTGGGGACCATACAGTAAAACATGGTAATAACGAACTGTTTGGGACCATACAGTAAAACATGGTAACAATGAACTGTTGGGGACCATACAGTAAAACACCATAATAACCAACCGTTTGGGACCATACAGTAAAACATGGTAATAACGAACTGTTTGGGACCATACAGTAAAACATGGTAATAATGAACTGTTGGGGACCATACAGTAAAACATGGTAATAATGAACTGTTGGGGACCACACAGTAAAACATGGTAATAACGAACAGTTTAGGACCATAGAGTAAAACATGGTAATAACGAACTGTTGGGGACCATACAGTAAGACACGGTAATAACGAACTGTTGGGGACCATACAGTAAAACATGGTAATAATGAACTGTTGGGGACCATACAGTAAAACACGGTAATAACCAACTGTTGGGCACCATACAGTAAAACACCATAATAACCAACTGTTGGGCACCATACAGTAAAACACCATATTAACCAACTGTTGGGCACCATACAGTAAAACACCATAATAACGAACTGTTGGGGACCATACAGTAAAACACGGTAATAACGAACTGTTTGGGACCTTACAGTTAAACATGGTAATAACGAACTGTTGGGCACCATACAGTTAAACACCATAATAACCAACTGTTGGGGACCATACAGTAAAACATGGTAATAACGAACTGTTGGGGACCATACAGTAAAACATGGTAATAACGAACTGTTGGGGACCATACAGTAAAACACGGTAATAACGAACTGTTGGGGACCATACAGTAAAACACGGTAATAACGAACTGTTGGGGACCATACAGTAAAACATGGTAATAACGAACTGTTGGGGACCATACAGTAAAACATGGTAATAACGAACTGTTGGGGACCATACAGTAAAACATGGTAATAACGAACTGTTGGGGACCATACAGTAAAACATGGTAATAACGAACTGTTGGGGACCATACAGTAAAACATGGTAATAACGAACTGTTGGGGACCATACAGTAAAACATGGTAATAACGAACTGTTGGGGACCATACAGTAAAACATGGTAATAACGAACTGTTGGGGACCATACAGTAAAACATGGTAATAACGAACTGTTGGGGACCATACAGTAAAACATGGTAATAACGAACTGTTGGGGACCATACAGTAAAACATGGTAATAACGAACTGTTGGGGACCATACAGTAAAACATGGTAATAACGAACTGTTGGGGACCATACAGTAAAACATGGTAATAACGAACTGTTGGGGACCATACAGTAAAACATGGTAATAACGAACTGTTGGGGACCATACAGTAAAACATGGTAATAACGAACTGTTGGGGACCATACAGTAAAACATGGTAATAACGAACTGTTGGGGACCATACAGTAAAACATGGTAATAACGAACTGTTGGGGACCATACAGTAAAACATGGTAATAACGAACTGTTGGGGACCATACAGTAAAACATGGTAATAACGAACTGTTGGGGACCATACAGTAAAACATGGTAATAACGAACTGTTGGGGACCATACAGTAAAACATGGTAATAACGAACTGTTGGGGACCATACAGTAAAACATGGTAATAACGAACTGTTGGGGACCATACAGTAAAACATGGTAATAACGAACTGTTGGGGACCATACAGTAAAACATGGTAATAACGAACTGTTGGGGACCATACAGTAAAACATGGTAATAACGAACTGTTGGGGACCATACAGTAAAACATGGTAATAACGAACTGTTGGGGACCATACAGTAAAACATGGTAATAACGAACTGTTGGGGACCATACAGTAAAACATGGTAATAACGAACTGTTGGGGACCATACAGTAAAACATGGTAATAACGAACTGTTGGGGACCATACAGTAAAACATGGTAATAACGAACTGTTGGGGACCATACAGTAAAACATGGTAATAACGAACTGTTGGGGACCATACAGTAAAACATGGTAATAACGAACTGTTGGGGACCATACAGTAAAACATGGTAATAACGAACTGTTGGGGACCATACAGTAAAACATGGTAATAACGAACTGTTGGGGACCATACAGTAAAACATGGTAATAACGAACTGTTGGGGACCATACAGTAAAACATGGTAATAACGAACTGTTGGGGACCATACAGTAAAACATGGTAATAACGAACTGTTGGGGACCATACAGTAAAACATGGTAATAACGAACTGTTGGGGACCATACAGTAAAACATGGTAATAACGAACTGTTGGGGACCATACAGTAAAACATGGTAATAACGAACTGTTGGGGACCATACAGTAAAACATGGTAATAACGAACTGTTGGGGACCATACAGTAAAACATGGTAATAACGAACTGTTGGGGACCATACAGTAAAACATGGTAATAACGAACTGTTGGGGACCATACAGTAAAACATGGTAATAACGAACTGTTGGGGACCATACAGTAAAACATGGTAATAACGAACTGTTGGGGACCATACAGTAAAACATGGTAATAACGAACTGTTGGGGACCATACAGTAAAACATGGTAATAACGAACTGTTGGGGACCATACAGTAAAACATGGTAATAACGAACTGTTGGGGACCATACAGTAAAACATGGTAATAACGAACTGTTGGGGACCATACAGTAAAACATGGTAATAACGAACTGTTGGGGACCATACAGTAAAACATGGTAATAACGAACTGTTGGGGACCATACAGTAAAACATGGTAATAACGAACTGTTGGGGACCATACAGTAAAACATGGTAATAACGAACTGTTGGGGACCATACAGTAAAACATGGTAATAACGAACTGTTGGGGACCATACAGTAAAACATGGTAATAACGAACTGTTGGGGACCATACAGTAAAACATGGTAATAACGAACTGTTGGGGACCATACAGTAAAACATGGTAATAACGAACTGTTGGGGACCATACAGTAAAACATGGTAATAACGAACTGTTGGGGACCATACAGTAAAACATGGTAATAACGAACTGTTGGGGACCATACAGTAAAACATGGTAATAACGAACTGTTGGGGACCATACAGTAAAACATGGTAATAACGAACTGTTGGGGACCATACAGTAAAACATGGTAATAACGAACTGTTGGGGACCATACAGTAAAACATGGTAATAACGAACTGTTGGGGACCATACAGTAAAACATGGTAATAACGAACTGTTGGGGACCATACAGTAAAACATGGTAATAACGAACTGTTGGGGACCATACAGTAAAACATGGTAATAACGAACTGTTGGGGACCATACAGTAAAACATGGTAATAACGAACTGTTGGGGACCATACAGTAAAACATGGTAATAACGAACTGTTGGGGACCATACAGTAAAACATGGTAATAACGAACTGTTGGGGACCATACAGTAAAACATGGTAATAACGAACTGTTGGGGACCATACAGTAAAACATGGTAATAACGAACTGTTGGGGACCATACAGTAAAACATGGTAATAACGAACTGTTGGGGACCATACAGTAAAACATGGTAATAACGAACTGTTGGGGACCATACAGTAAAACATGGTAATAACGAACTGTTGGGGACCATACAGTAAAACATGGTAATAACGAACTGTTGGGGACCATACAGTAAAACATGGTAATAACGAACTGTTGGGGACCATACAGTAAAACATGGTAATAACGAACTGTTGGGGACCATACAGTAAAACATGGTAATAACGAACTGTTGGGGACCATACAGTAAAACATGGTAATAACGAACTGTTGGGGACCATACAGTAAAACATGGTAATAACGAACTGTTGGGGACCATACAGTAAAACATGGTAATAACGAACTGTTGGGGACCATACAGTAAAACATGGTAATAACGAACTGTTGGGGACCATACAGTAAAACATGGTAACAACGAACTGTTGGGGACCATACAGTAAAACATGGTAACAACGAACTGTTGGGGACCATACAGTAAAACATGGTAACAACGAACTGTTGGGGACCAACAAAATCACTCTGTTATAAGTTTGTTATGTAATATTATAAACATATCA
>SAYR01067043.1:104278-151972 GCA_004382745.1 Argopecten irradians irradians | reverse complement strand
GAAACACGGTAATAACGAAACTGTTTGGGACCATACAGTAAAAACATGGGTTATAATGAACTGATGGGGACCATACAGTAAAAACACGATAAAACGAACGTTGGGGACCATACAGTAAAACATGGTTATAATGAACTGTTGGGGACCATACAGTAAAACACAGGTAATAACGAACTGTTGGTGATTATACAGTAAAACTCAGTAATAATGAATGTTGGGGACCATACGTAAAACACGGTTATAATGAAACTGTTGGGGACCATACAGTAAAACATTCGGTAAAATAACGAACTGTTGGGGACCATACAGTAAAACAGTTATAATGAACTGTTGGGGACCATACAGTAAAACATGGTAATAACGAACTGTTGGGGCCTATACAGTAAAAACCTGGTAATAATGAACTGTTGGGGACCATACAGTAAAACACGGTTATAATGAACTGTTGCGGGACCATACAGTAAAACACGGTATAATGAACTGTTGGGGACCATACAGTAAAACACGATTATAAGAAGTGTTGGGACACATACAGTAAAACACAATAATATGGAACCAATGGGGACCATACAGTAAAACATGGTTAATAACGAACTCTTGGGGACCCATACAGTAAATTTTGGTAATAATGAACTGTTGGGGATCATACAGTTAAAACATGGGGTAATAACGAACAGTTTAGGACCATACAGTAAAACATGGTAATAACGAACTGTTGGGACCATACGGTAAAACATGGTAACAACGAACCGTTGGGGACCATACAGTAAAACATGGTAACAACGAACTGTTTAGGACCATATAGTAAAACACGGATTATAACAAACTGTTGGGGGACCATACAGTAAAAACATGGTAACAACGAACTGTTGGGGACCATACGGTAAAAACATGTAACAACGAACTGTTGGGGACCATACAGTAAAACATGGTAACAACGAAACCGTTGGGGACCATACAGTAAAACATGGGAATAACGAACAGTTTAGCGACCATACAGTAAAAACATGGTAACAACGAACTGTTGGGGACCATTACAGTAAAACATGGTAACAACGAACTGTTGGGGACCATACGGTAAAACACGGTAATAACAACCTGTTGGGGACCATACGGTAAAACATGGTAACAACGAACCGTTGGGGACCATACAGTAAAACATGGTAATAACGAACAGTTTAGGACCATACAGTAAAACACGATTATAACAAACTGTTGGGGACCATTCAGTAAAACATGGTAACAACGAACTGTTGGGGACCATATGGTAAAACATAAGTAACAACGAACTGTTGGGGACCATACAGTAAAACATTGGTAACAACGAACCTTGGGGACCATACAGTAAAACAGGGGAAATAACGAACATTTAGGACCATACAGTAAAACATGGTAACAACGAACTGTTGGGGACCATACAGTAAAACATGGTAACAACGAACTGTTGGGGACCATACGGTAAAACACGGTAATAACAACCTGTTGGGGACCATACGGTAAAACACGGTTAAAATGAACTGTTGGGGACCATACAGTACAACACGGTTATAATGAACTGTTGGGGACCATACAGTAAAACATGGTAACAACGAACTGTTGGGGACCATACAGTAAAACACGGTAATAACAAACTGTTGGGGACCATACGGTAAAACACGGTAATAACGAACGGTTGGGGACCATACAGTAAAACATGGTAACAACGAACTGTTGGGGACCATACAGTAAAACACCATAATAACAAACCGTTCGGGACCATACAGTAAAACATGGTAACAACGAACTGTTGGGGACCATACAGTAAAACACGGTTATAACGAACTGTTGGGGACCATACAGTAAAACATGGTAACAACGAACTGTTGGGGACCATACAGTAAAACACGGTAATAACAAACTGTTGGGGACCATACGGTAAAACACGGTAATAACGAACGGTTGGGGACCATACAGTAAAACATGGTAACAACGAACTGTTGGGGACCATACAGTAAAACATGGTAACAACGAACGGTTGGGGACCATACAGTAAAACATGGTAACAACGAACTGTTGGGGACCATACAGTAAAACATGTAATAACGAACTGTGGGCACATCAGTAAAACATGGTACAACGAACGGTTGGGGACCATACAGTTAAAACATGGTAACAACGAACTGTTGGGGACCATACAGAGTAAAACATGGTAACAACGAACTGTTGCGGGACCATACAGTAAAACATGGTAACAACAAACTGTTGGGGACCATACAGTTAAAAACATGGTAACAACGAACTGTGGGGACCATACAGTAAAACATGGTAACAACGAACCCGTTGGGGACCATACAGTAAAAACATGGTAACAACGAACTGTTGGGGGACCATACAGTAAAACATGGTAACAACGAACTGTTGGGGACCATACAGTAAACATGCGTAACAACGAAACTGTTGGGGACCATACAGTAAAAACATGGTAACAACGAACTGTTGGGGACCATATCAGTAAAACATGGTAACAACGAAACTGTTGGGACCATACAGTAAAACATGGTAACAACGAACGGTGGGGACCATACAGTAAAACATGGTAACAACGAACTGTTGGGGAACCATACAGTAAAAACATGGTAACAACGAACTGTTGGGGACCATACAGTAAAACATGGTAACAACGAACTGTTGGGGACCATACAGTAAAACATACGGTAACAACGAACTGTTGGGACCATACAGTAAAACATTGGTAACAACGAACTGTTGGGGACCATACAGTAAAACATGGTAACAACGAACTGTTGGGGACCATACAGTAAAACATGGCTAATAAACGAACTGTGGGACCATACAGTAAAACATGGTAACAACGAAACTGTTGGGGACCATCAGTAAAATGGTAACATGGTAACAACGAACTGTTGGGGACCATACAGTAAAAAATGGTAACAACGAACTGTTGGGGACCAACAAAATCACTCTGTTATAAGTTTGTTATGTAACATTATAAACATATCATATTAATCTTGATGAAACATGAACAATTCTATGTTATAGCCATGAATTTGTTGTAAGCGTATTAAACATGAACAATTCTATGTTATAGCAAGGAATTTGTTGTAAGCGTATTAAACATGAACAATTCTATGTTATAGCCATGAATTTGTTGTAAGCGTATTAAACATGAACAATTCTATGTTATAGCCAGGAATTTGTTGTAAGCGTATTAAACATGAACAATTCTATGTTATAGCCATGAATTTGTTGTAAGCGTATTTGTTATAACCGTGTTATACATAACCATGTTATACTATATATTCCTCAATTCTTATTCTAATTCATAAACAGGGTGTCACATAATTCATGTTACACATATACTGTACTTACACACACCAAAAGTTCACTGCAACAAATTCTCGCATATATACACACATCAAAATTCTCACATATATATATACACACATCAGAATTTTCTTAAGCTCATTAATCTAGTAGTCTAATATAAACTGATATTACCTTTCTTTGATAAACCAGACCAAACTCTCTGAGATGCTGTAGAAAGCGTAGCTGCTGTTCTGTCATACCGTCTGTGGAGTAATCCTACATAAAAAACATCTTTACTGTATAGATAACATACAACATTAACAAGACATCCCAGAGAGATCATTGCCCAATGATCTATGCCTGACAATTAATAGAGGGATCTTTTCTCTGTTCTTTTAACTTTGACTACATACTACATATGAATTTTGAAATTTGAGAAAGATCCCTTAAGTACTTTCTGAGATAAAGAAATTATCAAAATTGAAGATGAAGTCTTGTCGGCCATGTTCACCGATCAGTCTCAAAATGCAATATGCACAACTAGGGTCCTAAGGTAACCAGCATATGAAATTTGAGGAGACAGATCACTTCAGTGCTCTGAGAATAGCGGTAGCAAACTTTATCTATCAAAATCCATGATGACGTCCTGTTGTGAATACAATCTGTCATCAATTGGTCCCAAAATGCAATATGCACAACTAGACTCCTAGGGGAACCTCCATCTAAAATTTGAGATAAATCACTTAAGTATTTTCTGAGAAATAGCAGTAACAAACTTAAACAATCAAAATCCAAGATGGCAGCCTGTCGGCCATCTTGTTCATCGATCAGTTGCAATATGAACAACTAGGGCCCTAGGGAAACCTGCATATGAAATTTGTGTTAGATCCCTTCAGTACTTTATGAGAAATACTGGTAACAAGAACTGTTAAATGACGGAAGGACTGACCACGGATGAAAGGCGATGTGAATAGTAAATCACCATCAGACTGTGGCCTAAATATTTGATTAACAGTTACAGTTATTCAACCCATATTTTTATATTATGAATTACCAGTAACTTAATTATCATGCAATTTTTCATGCAAGATTGTGCCTTAAAAATGCAATTACAAAGTTTCACTGTGCCTTAACCATTTGCTCACAAGATCCAATGATATAAATTGTTAAACCAGAAATTACACAAAATCCATCAGAAGTTAATTCCAATCCTCTGACCACATTAGCCCCAATCTGACAATGTACTGACCTTGCCAAGTGTGGAGAAGCTGAGCTGGAACAGGAAGGACAGGCACTGAGTCAGATCCATTCCTCGCGACTGCAACAGATGTAAACAATACATGATGTGTATTTAAATAAAACAAACTGAATATTGACTTAGCCTAAACAAAGACAGATTCTACTTTCTCCTTTTCTATCCCCTCTCCTGGGGGTAGGCATACAGTCATTTATAAATAACTGTCCTGTAACATTGTGTCCTCTAACTGCATTGCTTCATATCATATCTTCGCAACATCGGAATTTCCTGGAGGAAGCAACAACGAGAAGCCAGATTAGAAGGTTGATGGTACTAAAATCCTTAAGAATATCAATCTAAACAATATTCTGATGGCATTATGTACAGTACACTAGGAATTTATATTCTATAACCATAAAACGTAGATGACGTACCTCCACTGTATCCAGATATTGTAACATGAAGTACCAGACTTGGGCGGAGGTGTCCATCAACAGGAACTGGAATCCAGCTGGAGTGATGGATGGCAGGGCCTCATTAAGTTCACTGTAAGACAACAGGTGATAGAAGGCAGATGTGCCTCGTTAGACTCATCACTGGTCAGTCACACCAGGTGTTCTGTTATATTTACCAAATAAAATACTATTGTAATGGAACCATAACTCAAACATTACTTTCTGAAATTGCTAAATAGGTTACCACAAAGAAACTTATTTCTATTTAAGGTAACCTCCATGTTTTTGGTTTGATCAGTTTAACAGCCAGGGTCATTTAAGGACATGCCAGATGGAGGAATGTATACTGACTTTTTCATGAGTCCTGAGTGGAGTAGAACTTCTATGATGTCATTACCAACTCCATCTGTACCCTCGGACGACCCAACCATGAAGTGGAGTACACACTGTAACAGAAATCAGCTAATACACGATAACTTTTCCTCACACAATGTATTCAATATAAATAAAACTTTGAAATACATATTTTGACAAAATCAAATTTAAGTGCAGTATTGATTTTGAGCTGGTTAGAGCAGTATTGATTTTGAGCACTCGTAATAATAGCTAGGTTATGTAGAAAATACAACTAGCCCAATTATATCAATGCAAAATGTCTAACGTGAAAAACTAGTATTACTGCTAAAATTTGTATGTTTAAATAGAGGTTACACAATGAGTGGTTGTTGAATATTGAATTTATTCAAAACGAGTGTGTTTAAAAGTTAAAAAAGAGATAAGCTTTAGAGAGTGTCTTTTGTAACTTTTAAAAAATAACTTAAATTCAATATTCAACAAGAGGCCCAGAGGGCCTGTATCGCTCACCTGGTTTGTAATGTCAAGCCATATTCTGAATACAGGTTCATTGTTTCTTTTCTGAAGGAATTTGAATTTTTACCTCTATTTCCCCTATTGGACCCCGCCCTTTCTGCCCCCGGGGGGTCAGAGCCAAAATTTATACAAGTTCGGTTCCCTTCACCCAAGGATGTTTGTTGCCAAATTTGGTAACAATCCATGTGGAACTCTAGGACAAGTAGCGATTTATAGGATTTACCTCTATTTCCCCTATTGGGCCCCGCCGCTCCTGCTCCTGGGGGGTCAGAGCCAAAATTTACACAAGTTCTGTTCCCCTTCCCCCATGGATGTTTGAGGCCAAATTTGGTGACAATCCATGCAGAACTTTAGGACAAGTAGCGATTTATAGGATTTACCTCTATTTCTCATATTGGGCTCCACCCCTCCTGCCCCCGGGGGATCAGAGCCAAAATTTATACAAGTTCTGTTCCCCTTCCCCCAAGGATGTTTGTGGCCGAATTTGGTTACATTCCATGCAGAACTCTAGGACAAGTAGCGATTTATAGGATTAACCTCTATTTCACCTATTGGGCCCCGCCCCTCCTACCCCCGTGGGGTCAGAGCCAAAATTTATACAAGTTCTGTTCCCCTTCCCCCATGGATGTTTGAGGCCAAATTTGGTGACAATCCATGCAGAACTTTAGGACAAGTAGCGATTTATGATTACCTCTATTTCCCCTATTGGACCCCGCCCCTCCTTGCCCAAGGGGGTCAGAGCCAAAATTTATACAAGTTCTGTTCCCCTTCCCCCCTTCCCCCAAGGATGTTTATGGCCAAATTTGATTACATTCCATGCAGAACTCTAGGACAAGTAGCGATTTATAGGATTTACCTCTATTTCCCCTATTGGACCCCGCCCCTCCTTGCCCCAGGGGGTCAGAGCCAAAATTTATACAAGCTCTGTTCCCCTTCACCCAAGGATGTTTATGGCCAAATTTGGTCACAATCCATGTGGAACTCTATGACTAGTAGCGATTTAAATTAAATGTTGACGGACGGACGGACGGACGGACGGACGCCACGCCATGACATAAGCTCACCGGCCCTTTGGGCCAGGTGAGCTAACAACTACGAGTAGTGTGACCTGTTTCTACTATTCGTTTTTAGCCGATAGATATCCAGCCAGGATACGGTAACGTGTATTTACCAAAATATGCAAATCAGCAAAAAGACACTAATTAGTATTCCAAAGTCCTCGTTTGATAAAGAATCCATCGATATCAAATTCTTCTTATTGGGAACATCTTTAGGGTTAAATAATACTCATTTAACGTCTTATTGAGTTCAAATCTTCATAGTTGCTTCCAGAAAATAAAACTCAATGTCGCACTACACGTAGACATGTAAAAGCATTCGCAAGAAATGGCAATGTTTATTTCCCACCAGATTATCTTCAAGCCATTACCATCAAGATCAAGTTCGTTTCATACACGTTCAATCTATGAAACCCATCGAAATTCTTGTCCGTCAAGATGTATTATTAGTACCTAAGGTCAATTTCACATGTATGAATAAGTCACATATTTTGACACCGACCACAACGCATACATTTTCCAACAGCAGTTTTGGACGTCAAGCAGTGATCACAACATAGAATGATGTCATTTGATTATTGATGACGTTGACAATGATGATGTGACACTGGGTAATAAGTAATTTGGTCAAAGTTGACTGTGTCAGCCAATCAGAATGCGTATAGAGTTTATACCATGTGTGGTATAAACAAATTGTTAATCAACAGCTGCAATGTTTATTTAAGATCCTGAGAGTTGAATAATACCACCTATTGTGGTAGAATGTAAAATATTCTATATGTATTATAGTGTGTCACTGTTGAAGTTACAACTGAGACACCTTAAGTAACACTTGGTAGATCCCCTGGTTATTACAACTGATACAACTGAAGGAACACTTGGTAGATCCCCTGGTTATTACAACTGAGTCAGCTGAAGGAACACTTGGTAGATCCCTGGTTATTACAACTGAGACAACTGAAGGAACACTTGGTAGGTCCCCTGGTTATTACAAATGAGTCAGCTGAAGGAACACTTGGTAGATCCCCTGGTTATTACAACTGAGACAACTGAAGGAACACTTGGTAGATCTCCTGGTTATTACAACTGAGACAACTGAAGGAACACTTGGTAGATCCCCGGTTATTACAACTGAGACAACTGAAGGAACACTTGGTAGATCCCCGGTTCTTACAACTGATACAACTGAAGGAACACTTGGTAGATCCCCTGGTTATTACAACTGAGTCAGCTGAAGGAACACTTGGTAGATCCCTGGTTATTACAACTGAGACAACTGAAGGAACACTGGGTAGATCCCCGGTTATTACAAATGAGACAACTGAAGGAACACTTTGTAGATCCCCTGATTATTACAACTGAGACAACTGAAGGAACACTTGGTAGATCCCAGGTTATTACAACTGAGTCAGCTGAAGGAACACTTGGTAGATCCCC
Organism: Argopecten irradians irradians; assembly: GCA_004382745.1. Taxonomy (NCBI): domain Eukaryota; kingdom Metazoa; phylum Mollusca; class Bivalvia; order Pectinida; family Pectinidae; genus Argopecten; species Argopecten irradians. Next base: position 143,609 of record SAYR01067043.1, on the reverse strand, counting down.
TGGTTATTACAACTGAGACAACTGAAGGAACACTTGGTAGATTCCCTGATTATTACAACTGAGACAACTGAAGGAACACTTGGTAGATCCCCGGTTATTACAACTGAGTCAGCTGAAGGAACACTTGGTAGATCCCCTGGTTATTACAACTGAGACAACTGAAGTAACACTTGGTAGATCCCCTGATTATTACAACTGAGACAACTGAAGGAACACTTGGTAGATCTCCTGGTTATTACAAATGAGACAACTGAAGGAACACTTGGTAGATCCTCTGGTTATTACAACTGAGACACCTTTAGTAACACTTGGTAGATCCCCTGGTTATTACAACTGAGTCAGCTGAAGGATCACTTGGTTGATCCCCTCGTTATTACAACTGAGACAACTGAAGGAACACTTGGTAGGTCCCCTGGTTATTACAACTGAGTCAGCTGAAGGAACACTTGGTTGATCCCCTGATTATTACAAATAAGACAACTGAAGGAACACTTGGTAGATCCCCTGATTATTACAACTGAGACACCTTAAGTAACACTTGGTAGATCCCCGGTTATTACAACTGAGACACCTGAAGGAACACTTTGTAGATCCCCTGATTATTACAACTGAGACAACTGAAGGAACGCTTGGTAGATCCCCTGGTTATTACAACTGATACAACTGAAGGAACACTTGGTAGATCCCCGGTTATTACAACTGAGTCAGCTGAAGGAACACTTGTTAGATCCCTGGTTATTACAACTGAGACAACTGAAGGAACACTTGGTAGATCCCTGGTTATTACAACTGAGTCAGCTGAAGGAACACTTGGTAGATCTCCTGGTTATTACAACTAAGTCAGCTGAAGGAACACTTGGTAGATCCCCTGATTATTACAACTGAGACACCTTAAGTAACACTTGGTAGATCCCCGGTTATTACAACTGAGACAGCTGAAGGAACACTTGGTAGATCCCCTGGTTATTACAACTGAGACAACTGAAGGAACACTTGGTAGATCCCTGGTTATTACAACTGATACAACTGAAGGAACACTTGGTAGATCCCCTGGTTATTACAACTGAGACACCTGAAGTAACACTTGGTTGATCCCCTGATTATTACAACTGAGACAACTGAAGGAACACTTGGTAGATCCCTGATTATTACAACTGAGACAACTGAAGGAACACTTGGTAGATCCCCGGTTATTACAACTGATACAATTGAAGGAACACTTGGTAGATCCCCGGTTATTACAACTGATACAACTGAAGTAACACTTGGTAGATCCCCGGTTATTACAAATGAGACAACTGAAGGAACACTTGGTAGATCCCCTGATTATTACAACTGAGACAACTGAAGGAACACTTTGTAGATCCCCTGATTATTACAACTGAGACAACTGAAGGAACGCTTGGTAGATCTCCTGGTTATTACAACTGAGTCAGCTGAAGGAACACTTGGTATATCCAAAGCTATTACAACTGATTCAGCTGAAGTAACACTTGGTAGATCCCCTGGTTATTACAACTGAGTCAGCTGAAGGAACACTTGGTAGGTCCCCTGGTTATTACAACTGAGTCAGCTGAAGGAACACTTGGTAGATCCCCTGGTTATTACAACTGAGTCAGCTGAAGGAACACTTGGTAGATCCCCACTTATTACAACTGAGACAACTGAAGGCATGTGGGGTACCGAAGTCTAATGAGATTGGCGGAAAAACCAAAAAAAAAAAAATATATATATATATATATTCACATATAAAAATAATTAAAGTATAGAGTGTTGTTGTAGTGGAGGTAAAATGTCTTTCTAAATAACAAGTTACCTCCCATCTCTCCAACGCGTACTTGTCCAGGAATGGAATGTCTTTAGCGTGCTTGTCTGGCACCAGGGCTCCACCGCCAATCCAAGCTCTTTCCCTGTTTATATTAGAGGTGTATATTTTAAGGAATTTATCAAAACTAAAGTTATTATTGAATATTACATTGTTGTAGGGTTTTTGTGCTTGTCACATATAGTGAGTTTGGTTGTAATGATTTCCAGCTGTTAGTTACATTTTTGAGATGAACAAATTTACCTTGATTGAGAATATTCACATACTTTCTAGACAACATCTGAAATCTAAATAAAATATAACTATTTTATAACTGTTTCTTTGCTCCGACTATACCTCAAGCTGTAACAATAGATGCCATCACAGTCATGTTTTAAATAATACAGATCAATACCCACCCTCCCACAGGACTAAATTATCACTTGATAGATTAATACCTACCCTCCCAGCAGAGCTAGCCTCATGTTCTGTCTGAAGGTGGGACTAAGTATCCAACCGGGAAGGCCTCCAACCATGCCTTGTTCCTGCCAGACCCGCAGTTCTGACAACACCCGTGCAGATGTCTTGTGTTCACTGAAACAAAATATCATTCTATTGGTATTCAGATATTCATACATTTAACCATTAAATTTTTCATTAGCTGCCAGCTATATCAACTAGGACTTACTCTAGGTGTTTGTTGGTGACCCACATAGACTTACTCTTGATGTTTGTTGGTGACCCACATAAACTTACTATTGGTGTTTGGTGGTGACCCACATAAACTTACTCTACGTGTTTGTTGGTGACCCACATAAACTTACTCTTGGTGTTTGTTGGTGACCCACATAGACTTACTCTTGGTGTTTGTTGGTGACCCACATAAACTTACTCTTGGTGTTTGTTGGTGACCCACATAAACTTACTCTATGTGTTTGTTGGTGACCCACATAAACTTACTCTTGGTGTTTGTTGGTGACCCACATAAACTTACTCTTGGTGTTTGTTGGTGACCCACATAAACTTACTCTTGGTGTTTGTTGGTGACCCACATAAACTTACTCTTGGTGTTTGTTGGTGACCCACATAAACTTACTCTTGGTGTTTGTTGGTGACCCACATAAACTTACTCTTGGTGTTTGTTGGTGACCCACATAAACTTACTCTTGGTGTTTGTTGGTGACCCACATAAACTTACTCTTGGTGTTTGTTGGTGACCCACATAAACTTACTCTTGGTGTTTGTTGGTGACCCACATAAACTTACTCTTGGTGTTTGTTGGTGACCCACATAAACTTACTCTTGGTGTTTGTTGGTGACCCACATAAACTTACTCTTGGTGTTTGTTGGTGACCCACATAAACTTACTCTTGGTGTTTGTTGGTGACCCACATAAACTTACTCTTGGTGTTTGTTGGTGACCCACATAAACTTACTCTTGGTGTTTGTTGGTGACCCACATAAACTTACTCTTGGTGTTTGTTGGTGACCCACATAAACTTACTCTTGGTGTTTGTTGGTGACCCACATAAACTTACTCTTGGTGTTTGTTGGTGACCCACATAAACTTACTCTTTGTGTTTGTTGGTGACCCACATAAACTTACTCTTGGTGTTTGTTGGTGACCCACATAGACTTTCTCTATGTGTTTGTTGGTGACCCACATAGACTTACTCTATGTGTTTGTTGGTGACCCACATAAATTTACTCTTGGTGTTTGTTGGTGACCCACATAAACTTACTCTTGGTGTTTGTTGGTGACCCACATAGCTATGACTGTTTGAGACACTGCTTGCTCTACAAACAACATCCTCATCACATAGTGCTTGGATAGCTCTGGCAACTCCCTACAATAAATACATGTATTGCAATAAACCAAGTTTTAAGTTGTAATGATAGTGTTTATTGGTTGAATCTTCCTTAATACTTCATAGGTCATTACATGAATACCACTGCAGTGTTCAATAAATTTTGTGCTTAAAACTAGTTAGCATCATTTCAAAAACAAACACTACTTATAATTGAAATGATTTACTCATGTTTTTAATGTAATAGGCATCTGCTGAAAGTCATAAAACTAAATGCAATCGTAATGGCTGCCATTTTGGAATGGGGTAATTCTAATAGAGGAGCCGGATTTGTATAATTTCAGGAATTAATTCACTGAAAAAAAAATACTTTTGCAAGGGGATTATTTCTCTTGATTATTGGTGTTAATTTTAGAAACAAATTTTTTTATTTTTCTTGCATAAATCAAACAAAAATGAGTCCAGTATGAATTCCAAAAAAAAGAAAAAGTGAAAAAAAATATTAAAAAGTAAACAAAATGTATATTTTAAAAAAAGTGATAAATAACATTGAAATAAAAGTATATAATAGATCCGGACGCTGCGGTATCCCATAAGCTCACCTCGGTCCTTTGGACCAGGTGAGCTAAAAATGCAAAATGAGCCACCAAGGCCTATGGTGATAATCAAAGTTAAAACATAATTTGTTAACAAAATATGTTCTTGTAACTATTTTGCATATTATTGATATTTATATATCTCTGATGCGCCTCGAAAAATGCTGCATGCAATGCTTCTGAGTCAAAAATCTATCTCATTTTGGTCACCAAAGGTTTACATGTCTGGAAATGCTTGACCAGGATAAAGAATAAAACTTATTATGAAAAATCTGTTATAGCAATTTCCATTGGATTTTGTTACTTAAAATGCATTAAACCCTTACAAGCATTACAATCAATCTTATGGTCCTTTCATTTAACAATACATGTATCATGTATGTGATAATAAAACAGGCTATGAAAAAATGACTGCAAGGGGCCATAGATTGTCTATGGAAAATCCAGTCACTTTCAGACATTGCCACTGTATATATTAGAGAGTGCAGCTCCAACATGCCACTCTTAAGTTATGATAACCATTTCTCGCACCTCGGACAGGGAAATCTCACATGATACCCGGTGCTAGATTTTTCTATCTCGTCCAATCTGTCTGGTACCTTTACGTGATTTTTGGCGGAATTTTACGCCATTCATGTAACAGTCCGCACATGTGACGTCATACTATCGAATCGGTGACGTCACATAGTACACGCTTCAGATAATCAACATTATTAGAAATATGTGTATTCAGTCATTTACCATGCATTGTTTGGTTGTTGTTTTTAATTATGAAAACACTATGTACCGATTGATCATCGTTTTTCTTTGATAAAACCGAACTATAGTTTTATGCGGAATGACTGAAATCGAAGCGCAGATGAAATGGTTAATCGGCTTTGAACCAGGAGGCCCAAGACGGGATAATTTAACACTCTGAACTCGTATAAATGGGTTTTGTTATATCTTAGAGGCGCGAGAAAAAAATCTATTACCTTTAAGTGATCGAGATCGGGTTATCTCAGTCTCGGGCTAAGATTTTGTAACATCCCAACCTCGGCTAACGCCTCGGTGGGGATTATGTTACAAAATCTTAGTCCTCGACTGAGATAACCCGATCTCGATCACTTACAGGTAACAGATTTTATTAGTCTCGTTAACATAAATTAACTTAATGTAAATCATCTATATATATAGTGTGTCCTTGTGATACAACAAAATATGAAAAAACAAATATTGAGACAAATCTGTTTTCCCCGAGCACTTTCGTAGCTTATCGCTTTTCTTCAGGGGATGTTGTGTATTATGAAGTTGATAAGGTTACCTTAATTATTTGGGTTTTTTTCCATACATATAACATACATGTTATGATGTATATAATTTTATAGGTAGAGATGAAAAACTGTTTCCGTAAACTAGAAATGGAAATCACAACAAAATCCAGTACCGTATCCAATATCACACTCTGACACAGGAGATTACAAAATACATGTATTCACAATTTAAGAATTGTTACATGAACGAATAACAGAACTGAGAAACCAGCAGCTAAATTCAAAACACAATTTATACAATATTATACAGAGATGGTTTACAATATCTAAAGTAATTGGTGATGGTACAAGAGTAATACGATGATTTAAAGTGTTACTTATCTGTATGCGAATGTCCTGGTATAATCCTTGATCCTTCCAGGTTTCAAATTAACAATAATCACAAATCCACGAGGAAAATGAATGTCCACAAATGATTTGAAAGTTCCAGGCAATATGAATAAATCCACACAAAGTGTTATAATAATCCACAGATAAAGTCACAATAGCTCTCCCAATAGAATCTAATATGGCACTGTACAATTCTTGATTGTATGTCTCATTACAGGTCTCATTACAGTTCTGATTAGCTTTGGACAGTTGGAGCATATATAGCTAAACCCTAGTTCAAAAATATTGGAGAACCTTCTACTTCTAGAAATATCTAACTAAAAACAGTAAACAAATAAACACACAGAACTTTCTGGAAATAGATCATTCTAGATCTCTACTTATAATCTACATGTTTACAAACATATTTGTTTATACATGATAATATTCTAGAAAGTTCTACAACCTAGATTAATGATATGACCTTTATAGAATGTATTGATAATAAAGCTATAGGAGTTATCTCCCTTATCTCATAACTACATGTATTTAGTGTCATACATAACAGAATTCATAATGAAAGCATTCATGAAAGATAAACCTCCATAAGAGATTGCTAACGAAATCTACATTTACATTGCTTTACATCTTAACTTCGAAGCCATTAATGTGCCAATAAGTGCTATTAAAATAAAGCCAATATTCTGCTTCCCCCTGACTATGTCATTCTTGTGAGGTAAGATTTACCGAAATTCACCTGTTTTGTTGATAATTTTGGTATGTGTCATCTTTCTACACACAAAAAAATATAAAAATCGCATTTTGTATTTTGTGTCATTCAAATTCACAATATTTATTGGTCCATCACGTTAATCAGGTTGGGCACTTGTCTATTTATCGTTATCATAATGTTGTTTTTTGTCAGTTTCGTTTAGCTATAAATAGCTATTATAGCGATATATATCGATATACTAGCGATAAATAAACAAGTGCCCAACCTGATACTGGCTGGCGACATATTATCGTGAAGAATATATTATCGTGATTTTGATTGACGTGGCATACCGAATGCGATTTTTAAACGATTTTGTGTTTAGAAAGATGACACTTACCAAAATTACCAACAATATTTGTCAAATTTAGAAGAAAATTTAATTTTTAACATAAAATACCAAATTTCAGTAAATCTTACCTCACAAGTACAACATTAGTCAGGGGGGTGCATGATATCGGCTTTATTCTTAGATAATAGTTCCGATTTATATATCGTCTGCTTCCTCTGATGATGGACAACAGCGTTCAAAAAACGAAAGGTGTAAGGGAGGTAATTCAATTTTAGAAAAGAACGCTGATCGGGGTCACTCAAGTGCTTTTGACCAGACGACAAAATACAAGGTAGTAAACAATGCCGATTTTATTTGTTATTTTATTGTTTACAGAATTAATCACCACCAGAAATCATTCAAATATCTTTAAAATTTATTCAGAATGCTAATAATCTATACAAACATGAGAGAAATTTTTGTCATTTTACCAGAAATAGATCGGTAAATGGCGACCTCTTCATTTGCCGTGTCAGCGTAATCTAACGATTGGACATGTCATAAACAATACACGATTTCTCTCTTTTGCAACGCAGTTTTTACATCAATTATTTTTTTAAAAATAGTTCAAATGTTTATCTTTATGTTGATACTAAATTTAATTTATTCCATCACACGTAACCATTTTTAATATTTTTTTGAAAAAAATCACGATAATATGTTCAGTAAAATGACACGAAAACCTATTTGACCGACTTTTTCCAAAGGGCTGTGTTTATTGTAAAATATTAAATAAATTCACTTAAAGCTTATTCATTTGAAGTGTTGTGAACTAAAGATTACTTACAACTCTAAAAATCTAAATTTAAATACAATGTTTAGAAAAAAAAAAGAGAAAAATCGGCATTTTTTCACGATAATATGTCGCCAGCCAGTAATGGTAATGGGTCGCTAGCCAGTACTACATGGTTTGATGAAAACATGCTGCATTATTCTAGTCAGCTTACCGAAAAACTGCAAGGCATGTTGCCGGATGATAATATAAACTATCTAAAATTTCCGACGGTAGAGTCTTGAGATAGGTATGTAAATCTTTACAGTCCAATGTTTTAGCTGCAGCAGACAGCCCTGCCATGCCGGCTTCAAGTAATCTTCATCCGAACTATGTTACCTCCACGACAGAAGAGTTCTTAATCATTATTGTACTTTTCGAATATTTAGGCACGGTTATGAAATCAAATTTTCTAACCAATGCCCTAAAATAAATTATTGAATCCATATTCACGCTAGAGTTTATCAGTCTTTATTTGAATAACATGCGGAAACGTTGAATTTTGCCACTAAGTTTCACTTTCACTTTCAATACGCGCTCTTCTGTCATTGAAGGCGAATAAAGTAAATCCAACATGTCAGCCCCCTTGACATACTGTATTTCAAAGACATGTTATAAAAAGTTAGGGATCAGAATTTTATCAAAATACTTCTGTTGCAATAGGACAGTGAAATACAGATGTGCACGGGTAAAGAAATCAGGAGTGAGTTTGTTTACAACTGGACAGCTAGTAATTCCCTGGAGACTGACAATAACACCCATCGAACATTGCAGACAGTTCCACTGTCGAATTGCAACCCGCGCGAATACGAATGGACCCGACCAAGCAGTCATTAAATCGCATGAAAAAAGACAGGTAAGATATAACCTTAGGCAAAGTCTTTTTGTTCTATTATGATTTTTGATATGAATTTAAGGCAAAGCCTCAGAAGGGCGCAGCAACATATAAAAAATGTAAATATAGTTAGGATTATAACCCCAGAATGAGATTAAAACTGTTTAAACTTGTAGTCTGATCATTGATTTATAGTAAATGCTATTCTTCAATATTTGTGTCTAGCAGTCGTCATATACAGATCAGAAAGAAATATTCAACTGGATTATTTCATTTTTTTCCGATCTTATTTCTCTCCAATGCGGAAAACTTGGCAACATGTCATGCATCAAAAATGCGCGGGAATATGTGGCGTCATCTTTAGCACCAAGCTTCCTGACGTCACGGCTGATGGTGCCGTGCACTTGACAACACACAGACAGTATATCATTTTGACCAGTACATTTATTGTGTCGTTCTTGTCCTTGTGTAGTTATCTAAAACTACTTACAGTAGGTAATTTCAAAGTGTATCCTGGTGATACGTTTTGCCTACAGAGAAAATTTAAATCTCGTCGTGCTGATAACGAGAATTAAAACATGGCTGCCTGCATGGAGGCGCGAGACTTTTCCCGCGGGACACAGTTTCAAAGTTCAAGGGGTACTGGAATGTATTGGATTCTATATGCTCACACAGGTATTATGGTTAGTAGAGCTTCGCTCTTCGCGGTCTTTGGCCGCGCAGAGAGCCTCGCTCTTATTATTTAAGCAATAATTTTTTACCAAATGTTGGTACATATCCACAGGCGCTTGCAGATTATGATACAAAGTTGCTGTAAAAAGTATAACGGAATAGGGCTACTGGTAAATTTAGAGACCAAAGCTGGCATTTTCACCATGTGGAGATACACATCCACCCTACCTCAATCTCCTAAAAACCACATTATTTCCTAATAACATAAATACAAACTCACGATACAAAACGGTATTCAGGAAATATTTTCTTTCACCAAATGTATTACTAATTACTAACACTTTCATCCACACGCAGTAATCCAAAGCAGACAAGTGATATTGACAACTGACTTGCAGTTTGTGATATCATGTTTTTAAAGGTATCAAAAATGAAGTTTTAGTTATACCGTAATCTGCATGCGCCAGCAGAAACATATATACATAGAGATTGGCAACTCCTCCAATTTTACGATCGACAGATGTACCTCTGTATGTGCATATAGGGGTTTTTAGATAAACTCTTAAATAATTGAATATAAAAGAATAACTTTGATATGTTGTAAAAGTTCAGTAATTTTCAGATGGTTTGAGTACAATTTTGGATAGAAAAAATAATATTTTAACTTATTTATTAATAAAACAAAACGCACTTCCGGTTTTGAATGCCTGATTTTCTAAAAACCAGCTAAAATTGCTTATTTCCGTGCATAAAAAAATCGTATTAAATAACATCAATCGGGAACTGATCACATCAAACCATGATATAATGTTTAAACTTTGTGTTGATGCAAAAATATCATGTTTAAAAGAATACACTTAAAGTAGTTATATCCAAGGTAAAATGCCTATAAACCGGAGGTCCCTCTGCCTGTCAACAAAGACAAAGAAGGAGTTTCAAATCTCTATGTTTATATGTTTCTGGCACCAGCGATCATACCCTGCTGAAACGGAGTTGAGGCAGGGTATATGAATCCCACCCAATTGCCGATGGTGTTGCAAGCCCTGATATGATCCACATCGGCCACTTTCAGGCCCATAAATTTTTTTTGTATCATATCCATATGTTTTTGTATTGTTCTGACAACTAGGATCAATTTTCAATTCACAAAAATGCCGATTATAATATGTCCTCAACTATAAGTGGTAAAATGCACAATACACTTATATTTCCGATCAAATACACTGCCATGTTTGATTTACTGCAAACCATGACAAATGACAGTGATGAACGAAACATGTACACACAGTTATTTTTCAAGGTATTTTGGGAGAAATGTTTTTGTAACAAATTAGGAATTTTTAATCGCAAAAAGAGCAGTTTTGGGGAAAATTTATACATTACTGAACATAGTATTATAGGTGATTAGATATTGTAAAAAGTAAACTGTGTCAATTTATCAAAAGGCGGCTTTCAGAGTAGTCCTAGTTTGTTTTTAGATTAAACAATACACATATATTTCTGATCAAATACACTGCCATGTTTGATTTATTGCAAACCATGACAAATGGCAGTGATGAAATGAAACACTTACACTGTCACAACCAACAGGTAAAATGTTTTGAAGTTAAGAAAAATAGATAAAATAAGAATAAACATTGTGAAACTCAATAAATGTAAGTATTATTTGGAATTTACTAGTGCTAAAACAATTAACCGGTTCACAGGTCGGTTTGAGCTAGCATTTTAGCTATCCGATAACCACTATACACATTTGGTATGGCAAAAATACTTCTCAAAGTAACGAAATTCCTCTACTTATGATGACTCTTCACTTACAATATAAGGTTATGAAACATGATTTCAAAAGTAATGAAGTTCTAACTGTTACAACAACAGTGTTGTTATCGGAAACTATAGATTGTCACTTTTTGCAAACGTTCTTGTGAATGTGATGTGCATATAGGCTAATTGCCATATGCAAATGAAACTATGTGCAGGAAGTATGCCAACTCTGACAAGTGAGTGTTTATACCGCTTTCCATTCACTATCATGGTTTTGTTAAAAGCAAACAAAATAAATCGTTATTAAATGTAATAATTGTTTGTGTCAAATGATTGTTTCCTGAAAGATGTGAGCGATTGTTATGAAATCCAGACAAAGTATGACAAATTTGTGGCATCAATGTACAGCTATAAGATTGAATTATCTGGTTACGATTCCGTTAATCTGATCAAGTTAACTAGTTGGCATTTTAACTAACCTTTCTAGCACTAGAATTTACATAAAGAAATGTTTAAAAATCGAGTTAAAAAAATCTGTGACTTTGTATTTCTGTCGTAGTAAAAAATTGTAGGTCATTTCATATGTGGTAAAGTTGCCATATTTGGAGCGCAAGACTTTCTAACGAGAAGCATCATGGCGGCCAAGTGAGCGGTGTTGGATATGTGACCCATTGAAATGTGCTTACAAACATGATTTAGACATGACATTGAAGTTAAGATTAAAAACAAAATACCAATGTAAGATTATTAGGATTACTGAAAATGTTATTACTTTTTATAGGACTACAGTACTACAGAAGTCTCCAAACATGCAGCAACATATGATGTACCAACACCACCTGGTGAAAAAAAAGGTATGTAACCAGTATCATACATTGTAATACTCAAAGTATATATCATACATTGTAATACTCAAAGAATGTATCATGCATTGTAATACTCAAAGTATGTATCAAACATTGTAATATGCAAGTATGTATCATACATTGTAATACTCAAAGTATGTATAATACATTGTAAAACTCAAAGTATGTATCATACATTGTAATACTCAAAGTATGTATCATACATTGTAATACACAAGTATGTATCATACATTGTAATACTCAAGTATGTATAATACATTGTAATACTCCAAGTATGTATCATACATTGTAATACTTAAGTATGTATAATACATTGTAATACTCAAGAATGTATAATACATTGTAATACTCAAAGTATGTATCATACATTGTAAAACTCCAAGTATGTATCATACATTGTAATACTCAAGTATGTATAATACATTGTAATACTCAAAGTATGTTTCATACATTGTAATACTTAAGTATGTATAATACATTGTAATACACAAGTATGAATAATACATTGTAATACTCAAAGTATGTATCATACATTGTAAAACTCCAAGTATGTATCATACATTGTAATACTCAAGTATGTATAATACATTGTAATACTCCAAGTATGTATCATACATTGTAATACTCAAGTATGTATAATACATTGTAATACTCAAGTATGAATAATACATTGTAATACTCAAAGTATGTATCATACATTGTAAAACTCCAACTATGTATCATACATTGTAATATTATTAGTATGTATCATACATTGTAATACTATAAGTATGTATCATACATTGTAATACTTAAGTATGTATAATACATTGTAATACTCAAGTATGTATAATACATTGTAATACTCCAAGTATGTATAATACATTGTAATACTCAAGTATGTATAATACATTATAATACTCCAAGTATGTATCATACATTGTAATACTCCAACTATGTATCATACATTGTAATACTATTAGTATGTATCATACATTGTAATACTATAAGTATGTATCATACATTGTAATACTATAAGTATGTATCATGCATTGTAATACTATAAGTATGTATCATACATTGTAATACTCAAGTGTGTATCATACATTATATGATTATAATACTCCAAGTATGTATCATACATTGTAATACTTGAGTATGTATAATACATTGTAATACTCAAGTATATATAATACATTGTAATATTCAAAGTATGTATCATACATTGTAAAACTCCAAGTATGTATCATACATTGTAATACTCAAAGTATGTATAATACATTGTAATACTTAAAGTATGTATCATACATTGAAATACTCAAGTATGTATAATACATTATAATACTCAAGTATGTATCACACATTGTAATACTCGAAGTATGTATCATACATTGTAATACTTAAGTATGTATAATACATTGTAATACTCAAGTATGTATAATACATTGTAATACTCCAAGTATGTATAATACATTGTAATACTCAAGTATGTATAATACATTGTAATACTCAAAGTGTGTATCATACATTGTAAAACTCCAAGTATATATCATACATTGTAATACTCAAGTATGTATCATACATTGTAATACTCCAAATATGTATAATACATTGAAATACTCAAGTATGTATCATACATTATAATACTCCAAGTATGTATCATACATTGTAATACTCGAAGTATGTATCATACATTGTAATACTTAAGTATGTATAATACATTGTAACACTCAAGTATGTATAATACATTGTAATACTCAAAGTATGTATAATACATTGTAATACTCAAAGTATGTATCATACATTGTAATACTCAAAGTATGTATCATACATTGTAATACACAAGTATGTATCATACATTGTAATACTCAAGTATGTATAATACATTGTAATACTCCAAGTATGTATCATACATTGTAATACTCAAGTATGTATAATACATTGTAATACTCAAAGTATGTATCATACATTGTAATACTCAAAGTATGTATCATACATTGTAAAACTCAAAGTATGTATCATACATTGTAATACTCAAGTATGTATAATACATTGTAATACTCAAGTATGTATAATACATTGTAAAACTCCAAGTATGTATCATACATTGTAATACTCAAGTATGTATCATACATTGTAATACTCAAGAATGTATAATACATTGTAATACTCAAAGTATGTATCATACATTGTAAAACTCCAAGTATGTATCATACATTGTAATACTATAAGTATGTATCATACATTGTAATACTATAAGTATGTATCATACATTGTAATACTATAAGTATGTATCATACATTGTAATACTCAAGTATGTATCATACATTATATGATTATAATACTCCAAGTATGTATCATACATTTTAATGCTTAAGTATGTGTTATACATTGTAATACTCAAGTATGTATAATACATTGTAATACTCAAAGTATTTATCATACATTGTAAAACTCCAAGTATGTATCATACATTGTAATACTCAAAGTTTGTATAATACATTGTAATACTCAAAGTATGTGTCATACATTGTAAAACTCAAAGTATGTATAATACATTGTAATACTCAAAGTATGTATCATACATTGAAATACTCAAGTATGTATAATACATTATAATACTCAAGTATGTATCATACATTGTAATACTTGAAGTATGTATCATACATTGTAATACTTAAGTATGTATAATACATTGTAATACTCAAGTATGTATCATACATTATATGATTATAATACTCAACGTATGTATCATACATTGTAATACTTAAGTATGTATAATACATTGTAATACTCAAGTATTTATAATACATTGTAATACTCAAAGTATGTATCATACATTGTAAAACTCCAAGTATGTATCATACATTGTAATAGTCAAAGTATGTATAATACATTGTTATACTCAAAGTATGTATCATACATTGTAAAACTCCAAGTATGTATCATACATTGTAATACTCAAAGTATGTATAATACATTGTAATACTCAAAGTATGTATCATACATTGAAATACTCAAGTATGTATAATACATTATAATACTCAGGTATGTATCATACATTGTAATACTCAAAGTATGTATAATACATTGTAATACTCGAAGTATGTATCATACATTGTAATACTTAAGTATGTATAATACATTGTAATACTCAAGTATGTATAATACATTGTAATACTCCAAGTATGTATAATACATTGTAATACTCAAGTATGTATAATACATTGTAATACTCCAAGTATGTATAATACATTGTAATACTCAAGTATGTATAATACATTGTAATACTCAAAGTATGTATCATACATTGTAATACTCAAGTATGTATCATACATTATATGATTATAATACTCCAAGTATGTATCATACATTGTAATACTCAAAGTATGTATAATACATTGTAATACTCAAAGTATGTATCATACATTGAAATACTCAAGTATGTATAATACATTATAATACTCAAGTATGTATCATGCATTGTAATACTCGAAGTATGCATCATACATTGTAATACTTAAGTATGTATAATACATTGTAATTTTCAAGTATGTGTACGTAATACATTGTAATACTCCAAGTATGTATAATACATTGTAATACTCAAGTATGTATCATACATTGTAATACTCAAAGTATGTATCATACATTGTAATACTTCAAATATGTATAATACATTGTAATACTCAAGTATGTATCATACAATATAATACTCCAAGTATGTATCATACATTGTAATACTCAAAGTATGTATCATACATTGTAATACTTAAGTATGTATAATACATTGTAACACTCAAGTATGTATAATACATTGTAATACTCAAAGTATGTATCATACATTGTAAAACTCCAAGTATGTATCATACATTGTAATACTCAAGTATGTATAATACATTGAAATATTCCAAGTATGTATGATACATTGTAATACTCAAGTATGTATCATACATTGTAATACTTATTGTAATATTGAATATATTCTTAGAGGAATTGCTCCATACAAGCATGGTTAACATAAAAACGAAATCCAATCCCTATATTTACACTCACACGACTTTTTATTTATATTTTATGCAATAAAATCGTCATTTGAAAGTGACGTAATTATTCAATAAAAGTCGGTCAAAAGTGGGAGGAGCTTACTCAATTGAACAGCGAATGATGACTCTTCACATAAGGTAGAATTATTCATCCGCGATGACAAAAAAGTTCAATTTTTTAGTGTAAAATAAACATGACAAAAAAATTAAATTTCAGAGATAATTTTATTTAATCAGATCAGAACTTTGAATAGGTATTCAATTTTGCTTAAAGTTAATATATAGCGTAATAACATAAAGCATTTGTACTCGGCCACATGTGACTCGGTGACCGTTATTGTGCAGCGAGGCGAGGCTGACGCACGCTTACACACTGGAGTTTTCTGAAGTTGTCAAAACATCGGTATTCAAGTAGCTAAATTTGCTTGAGATTGTCGTCTGACTTGACGATATAACATCCTTCGGAGTCTTGTGATTATTTTATCTACGCTAAGATCCATCGCCATCGATAGATGGAACAACTTCACTTGTGTTCGATGGATACAATGTATTTGTGGTGACGCGTAACTGTCAACACGTGGATTAGCCTACTAGCGGTGCATGTTTTATTATACACATAATTAAATTCTCAAAGAACAAAGACAAGAGAATACATGGTATGTTTATAACTGACCTAGCTCTGTCAGAGGGTCTCAAGTCCGTCAACCCCAAAGACTCGATCGTAGGACACAGACACAGAGGTAATGTTTACATTTGACATCCATCATTTTTAACAAAAATGAAAGCACAGCACGTCGCCCCGGTCGGGATATTTTTTCCCGTTTCTTTATGCAATTGTTAATCTTAAAAATGATTGTATCATATATAAATCATATATGTATTGTTTACATTTTTCCAAAATTATATGAAAAAACAACAATATACACATAATGTTGCGTCAAAATGTAAACAAAGCCATGTGTTGCTTTTTCAAAAAAAGTAGCCCCTTTCCGTTGCACAGATCATTTTCATACGCAAGTTCAAAGTTCAATGTTACCATGCAGTAATGGTAAACAAAATCGACTAGTACTTACGTATATTTACATTTTGCCACTGGGACTCCCATTACTCTAATGATAATCATGATCTGCATTATGAGCCAATAAATGCAGCCTTAGACTTGGTGTAGTAATATCTACATAAATGAATGTGAGTCTTTGTTTACCGACACCATTTTGGTTATAAAACTTATGAAAAAATGTTTTCAAATGTCTGAATAATTGAAAGTAAACTGAAAAGCTATTGAAAACATTGAAATTTTGTTATCTTTTCATTTTTTTATAGAGACTATTTTTATCGCATTGAACTTGGCTGTTGAGGTTAAATGGCCGAAGCAGGAAATTCAAATGTTCACTCGCATCTAAATTATGATTTACTTTGAACTAGAAAGTAAAATGTAAATATAACAATCAAATGATTATTAGTTTGCATTTATTAGAGATATAAATGCAATCTGGGTGGCAGATAAATATTCATAACGGGCGCTATTCTATTTATCTGCCACCCAGATTGCATTTATATCTCCAATATATGCAATCTAACAATCCTTTAATTGTTAAATAGTGATCAAGCCTAGCAAGTGTAAATATAAGTATGTATCATACATTGTAATACTATAAGTATGTATCATACATTGTAATACTATAAGTATGTATCATTCATTGTAATACTATAAGTATGTATCATACATTGTAATACTCAAGTTTGTATCATACATTGTAAAACTCCAAGTATGTATCATACATTGTAATACTCCAACTATGTATCATACATTGTAATACTATAAGTATGTATCATACATTGTAATACTATAAGTATGTATCATACATTGTAATACTATAAGTTTGTATCATTGATGTAATACTCAAGTTTGTATCATACATTGTAATGCTCAAGTTTGTATCATACATTATATGATTATAATACTCCAAGTATGTATCATACATTGTAATACTATAAGTATGTATCATACATTGTGATACTTCAAGTATGTATCATACATTATATAATAATACATTGTAACATCACAAGAAATAAGATTATAACTTACATTATATCATTGTATAGATGATATGTAAATGTAGTTGTCATCTTCATTATGTTTTTGATAAATTTTGTTAAATTTATATGTGCGGTATTGCGTAATATTCATACTAACGAGTCAAGAAGAAATTTTAATATTTTATTCACCACCAAAATTTACAAATATTTTGAGAATAACAATACTTACTCGGTACCATGCATAGGTTTTAATTTAATTGACAAATACAAATAAGAGCTGAAAATGATTCTCGGCAGTTCTACAAAACTCATTATATTTATGTCTACAGAGCAGTAAAATGAGTACATACAGTCAGACCATGAAGCCAAGTTGTGGTCTACAATTTCATTTCACACTTTTACCGTGTTATTAGTAATTGTTAAGTGATTTCTGCAGGCATGATTCCATCTAAACATACATAAGGCATACAAAACAAGAATTTTACAATGTATAAAATCTGTGTTGTAATTAATGTTTATAAGGCACCATACATGTCTGTCTGTCCATTTGAATGATTCTCACAGTTTTATTCATCATACCTTATAATTTTCATAGATTATCAAAGAAAGATTTTGTCAAAATTTTTTACCCAGTTATGGCACATATAACTTAAAGATTACATCCTCTAATTGAGTATTTACAATTCCATTTTTTTTTCAAATATAAATAGTTACTGCATCAACTTATTTTTAGAAACAACAATTCCTCTGCCCAGTGTCTACAGTGCTAAATTTGTAGAGGCAGCCTGGTATGATTGGTGGGTAAGCCAGGGCTACTTCAACCCAGACACAAAGGTATGTAAACCTGTAGGGTACTAATTGTACACTCGTCCTAACCCCAGCCTGGTATGATTGGTGGGTAAGCCAGGGCTACTTCAACCCAGACACCAAGGTATGTAAACCTGTAGGGCACTAATTGTACACTCGTCCTAACCCCAGCCTGGTACGATTGGTGGGTAAGCCAGGGCTACTTCAACCCAGACACCAAGGTATGTAAACCTGTAGGGTACTAATTGTACACTCATCCTAATCCCAGCCTGGTACGATTGGTGGGTAAGCCAGGGCTACTTCAACCCAGACACCAAGGTATGTAAACTTGTAGGTACCAATTGTACACTCGTCATAACCCCAGCCTGGTACAATTGGGGGGTAACCCAGGGCTACTTCAACCCAGACACCGAGGTATGTTAACATGTACAAATGTAGGTACTAATTGTACACTTGTCCTAACCCCAGCCTGGTAAGATTGGTGGGTAAGCCAGGGCTACTTCAACCCAGATACCGAGGTATGTAAACTTGTAGGTACTAATTGTACACTCGTCCTAACCCCAGCCTGGTATGATTGGTGGGTAAGCCAAGGCTACTTCAACCCAGACACCAAGGTATATAAACTTGTAGGTACTAATTGTATATTTGCCTTGAGTAGAGTTTGCCTGTGGACAAATAAATTTTATAGTAAATATAAAGCCTTGGGAAAAGTTTTCAATAATAACAATTACATTTTGTAGGTATGTCATACATTTAGAATAAGATTGAAAGCTGGGAGATGTTGTTGACTGGAGACAACACATGGTGTTTTTATCAGGCTGCTTCATACTTCTAGATGAGTGAATTCTTAGTCTGGTATACACACTTCTTCAGTTTCAATCTAATTAAAATTTGGTGTTCATTATCTTCTCAGTAAGCTCAATATAATGAATGTTATATTTTAGGTCACCTGAGGCAGACCTTTTCTAATCAACTTTTGTCTATCTTTGTCAGTTGTGCATCGTTCGTCATGTGTCATATGCCTGTAAGCAAATTACATTTTCATCAACATAAATGATATATAATGCAGACAGTAACTAAAAAATTTGTTGTGTTTTCAGATGAATCCAGAAGAGGAGAAGTTTGTCATGTGTTTACCTCCACCCAATGTGACAGGGACATTACACCTGGGCCACGCCCTCACCTGTGCTATACAGGACGCCATTGCTAGGTGGTAGGTATAGGATTAATGTTACACCTGGGCCACGCCCTCACCCGTGCTATACAGGACGCCATTGCTAGGTGGTAGGTATAGGATTAATGTTACACCTGGGCCACGCCCTCACCTGTACTATACAGGACTTCATTGCTAGGTGGTAGGTTTAGGATTAATGTTACACCTGGGTCACACCCTCACCTGTGCTATACAGGATGCCATTGCTAGGTGGTAGGTAAAGGATTAATGTTACACCTGGGCCACGCCCTTACCTGTACTATACAGGACGTCATTGCTAGGTGTTAGATATAGGATTAATGTTACACCTGGGCCACGCCCTCACCTGTGCTATACAGGACGCCATTGCTAGGTGGTAGGTATAGGATTAATGTTACACCTGGGCCACGCCCTCACCCGTACTATACAGGACGTCATTGCTAGGTGGTAGGTATAGGATTAATGTTACACCTGGGCCACGCCCTCACCTGTGCTATACAGGACGCCATTGCTAGGTGGTAGGTATAGGATTAATGTTACACCTGGGCCACGCCCTCACCTGTGCTATACAGGAAGCCATTGCTAGGTGGTAGGTATAGGATTAATGTTACACCTGGGCCATGCCCTCACCTGTACTATACAGGACGCCATTGCTAGGTGGTAGGTATAGGATTAATGTTATGCCTGGGCCATGCCCTCACCTGTACTATACAGGACGCCATTGCTAGGTGGTAGGTATACAATTAATATTATCCTGAACGGTCAGGATTATCTATTGTCATCATGCATCGTTTTGCGCCATGCGTAAACTTTTCATTCAAACAACTTCTTCTCAATAACCTGTAGCATGCTGGGATGAAGAACTACCAAGTTTGTTCAAATGAATGACCTTGATCTACATTCAAGGTCACAGGGGTCAAATAGGCTGAAATCTTTAAACGACTTCTTCCCAAGAACCAAAAGGTCTCGGGTACTCATATTTTGGCCTGCGGCATGCTTGGATGAAGGGCAACCAAGTTTGTTCAAGAAGCAAAAGGCCCAAGGTACTGATATTGGGCCTGTGGTATGCTGGGGGGAAGGGCTGTCAAGTTTCTTCAAATAAATGACCTTGACCTTCAAATAAAGTCACAGGGGTCAAATAGGCTAATATCATTACTTTAAACGACTTCTTCTATATAACTATGAATAGCCCAGGGTACTCATATTGGGCCTGCGGTATGCTAGGATAAAGGGCTGCCAAGTTTGTTCAAAGGAAGGACCTCGGCCTTCATTCATGGTCACATAGGTCAAATAGGCTAAAATCTTTAAAGGATTTCTTCTCAAGAAGTAAAAAGCCCAGGGTACATATATTGGGCCGGAGGCATGCTGGGATGAAGGGCTACCAAGTTTGTTCAGATGAATGACTTTGATATATATTCAAGATCACAGGGGTCAAATAGGCTAAAATCTTTAAACAACTTCTTGTAAATAACTAAGAGGCCTTAAGAGACTGGATATTGGATTTGTAGTAGTTTGGGGATCAAGGGACCTCCATTCATGGTCTAATTTATCAAATATATCTGAACCTGAACTTCTTTTATTAAAAGAGTTGTTTTATATTGCCTTAATTGTTTGCCACTACTATTTTCTTTGAGGTGTTGTATTGTGCTAATAGTCAGATGACTGTTAAGGCCCATTGGCCTCTTGTTATTATCAGGCACCGCATGAAGGGTCGGTCAGTGTTGTGGATCCCAGGATGTGACCATGCTGGTATTGCCACACAAGTCGTTGTAGAGAAACGACTCGCAAGGGAGCGCAACATCACACGACATGACATTGGTCGGGAACTCTTCATTCAGGAGGTTTGGAAATGGAAACAAGAGTATGTACAAGCCTCTCATATCTGACTGAATTTCATTCACATTAATTACTTTTACCATTATAAGATTATTAGAATATGCAATACTATATAATATATTAATAGTTATAGTAAATATTGGACTCTAAAACATTCGTATCATATATGTTCACTAATAAGTTAACTTCATTATATTTATCGTCAAAGTTATTAGATTTTCTAAATACTTTGTATGGAAATATATATATCTAATGATTTACTGGGTGTACAGCGACGAAAATTACGACACGAGACCTGGTCTTGTTAAGATGTAATTTAATGCTGAACGAATCAAGTAAGGCTGAAATACAGAAACAAAATCTGTATCAGCAACGATATCATGATATTGACATATCTTTAGAATTACACAATTATTAGCTATTAGATCGATTAAACATTACATGTACATACATATGCATCATATAATACCAATATATCTTTAGAATCAACCTAATATTATCTAAACTTACATCATATGGGGCTATGCACTTTAACCATGGTCGTCCATGTTTCGGATCGTTGTATCAACGTTTTACAAAAGAGTGAACACAAGGGAGATCACTCTGAAGAATAATTATAAAATACAAGCAAGGGAAGTAACTCTAAGCAACTATCCTATTTTAAAGTTGCACACTAATATTTGAGGCAACACACTGGGATGTAAATGTTGAATAAGTATACTGGGACAATATAATCTGGTTCCACTGTATAGCAAAAATTTTCTTTACATGGCATATCTACCTGATGTCAAAGAGTTTTGATATTGAATATCTTATTCATCATGCAGGAAAAAGATTTCTTGAGGTCAAGCATTAAGAATTAGCTTGAAGTCTGCTAACTCATTCTCACCAGAAGTCTGGGGGATATTTATAAAGACAAACTGTAGTGTATGGTGTAAATTGGTTGATTGCGATCATTTCCATGTGTTTCCAGAAAAGAGGACTCAATCTTGGAACAAGTGAAGAGGCTCGGGTCCTCACTAGACTGGAGTAGGTCATGTTTTACCATGGACGAGGTTAGAAATATAATAAACATGTATATATCATGATCAGGTACTAAGTTTTCATTATTCCCCTATATAAACATGTATATATCATAATCAGGTACCAAGTTTTCATAATTCCCCTATATAAACATGTATACATCATAATCAGCTACATAGTTTTCATCATTCCCCTATATAAACATGTATACATCATGATCAGGTACTAAGTTTTCATAATTCCCCTATATAAACATGTATATATCATGATCAGGTACATAGTTTTCATCATTCCCCTATATAAACATGTATACATCATAATCAGGTACATAGTTTTCATCATTCCCCTATATAAACATGTATATATCATAATCAGGTACATAGTTTTCATAATTCCCCTATATAAACATGTATACATCACGATCAGGTACTAAGTTTTCATCATTCCCCTATATAAACATGTATATATCGTGATCTGGTACATAGTTTTCATCATTCCCCTATATAAACATGTATACATCATGATCAGGTACTAAAGTTTTATAATTCCCCTATATAAACATGTATATATCATGATCAGGTACATAGTTTTCATAATTCCCCTATATAAACATGTATATATCATGATCAGGTACATAGTTTTCATAATTCCCCTATATAAACATGTATATATCATGATCAGGTACTAAAGTTTCATCATTCCCCTATATAAACATGTATATATCATAATCAGGTACTAAGTTTTCATCATTCCCCTATATAAACATGTATATATCATGATCAGGTACATAGTTTTCATAATTCCCCTATATAAACATGTATATATCATGATCAGGTACTAAAGTTTCATAATTCCCCTTTATAAACATGTATACATCATGATCAGGTACTAAGTTTTCATCATTCCCCTATATAAACATGTATATATCATGATCAGGTACATAGTTTTCATAATTCCCCTATATAAACATGTATACATCATGATCAGGTACTAAAGTATTCATTATTCCCCTATATAAACATGTATATATCATGATCAGGTACTAAAGTTTTCATTATTCCCCTATATAAACATGTATATATCATAATCAGGTACATAGTTTTCATAATTCCCCTATATAAACATGTATATATCATGATCAGGTACTAAGTTTTCATAATTCCCCTATATAAACATGTATATATCATGATCAGGTACATAGTTTTCATAATTCCCCTATATAAACATGTATATATCATAATCAGGTACTAAGTTTTCATAATTCCCCTATATAAACATGTATACATCATGATCAGGTACTAAAGTTTTATAATTCCCCTATATAAACATGTATATATCATAATCAGGTACATAGTTTTCATAATTCCCCTAGCTTGTTTGTAGATATACATATTACTATATGGGTTTCGCGGTTTGTAAGATATAACATTATTAGCTGTATGGTTTTTGGTGCTTTTGTTGTTAGAAATATACACTTATTACTATACCTTGTAGAATATACATATTCTGGGGGTGAGCCTTGTAGATATAAGGAGGTATTACTGTAAACCTTGTAGATATAGGGCATAGCGTATGTATTACTGTTGCATTGATTGTAGGATAATATACTATATTTTTATCTGTACTTGTAGATTATAGGACATTAGTTTGAACTATACCTTGTAGATAATACATTATTGTACTTTTTTCGGTTGGTGCTACTTGTTGTAGATATATACATATTACTTTACCTTGCTGTAGATATTAACATATTAACTGTACCTTGTAGATATAACATATTACTGTACTTGTAGATATAACAATATTACTGTACTTGTATGATATAACATATTGCTGTACCTTGTTGTAGATATAACATATTACTGTACCTTGTAGATATACTAATTACTGTAACCTTGTAGAATATAACATATTACTGTACCTTGTAGATATAACATATTAACTGGTACCTTGTAGATATAACATATTACTGTACCTTGTTGTAAAGATAATACATTTACTCTAACTGTTACTGTAGATATAAACTATTACTGTACCTTGGTAGATATAAACATATTACTGTACCCTTGTAGATATAACATATTACTGTAACCTTGTAGATATAACATATTACTGTACCTTGTTGTAGATTAAAATATTACTTTCTATGGCGTTACTGTAGAATATAACATATTACTGTATATAGTGCTGTAGATTTAAATATCAATGTTACTGTACCTTTTGCTGTAGATTTAATATATCGGTTGACAACTCCCAAGTTGTCAGCAGCCTTAGTTCTGCCTCAATCTTGCTGTAAACGGCCACATATCCACCCTTCTATACTGGGCTAAATAAGAGATAATAATTATATTGATAGGAAACAGATTAGTAGCGGTGTTTATTGATATGGGTGGCCTTCTAGTTTAATGCTATTTGTTGAGGGTTTGATCTCAACACAAAATGGTTTATTAAAGACATTCCTTTAATTGCATCTTACATTGTTATCAATATGCCCACACTTTAACATAGAATACTATATGTTAATCAGTTGTTTTGTTAATTTTTGGTGTAAAAATTGATGTAGAAAGTACTGAATAGTTGCTATAATTGAACACATGTGATAGCTCTTGAATTGGTGGATTACCTGAGATTGCTAGATGGTACAAATTATACATCAAGATCAGTATGGTAGGCGTGGTGACACGGTGACTTACCAGATCTGACAGTGACAGAGCACCATTGTCTCTGAAATACACATTATACAACAATATACAATCATGGAAAAATGCTTATATCACCCACTTGTCACTCTACCCGCTCATTAGGATATTATCACCGAATGGCAGACTAGGGTTGGAATATCCATCTAAGTATTAGAATAGTACGATGATCCTTGTACTCTGTATCAACAGAGAGACTGATACTGATGATCTTTTGTAGATAGACTACACTGCTGATACTGTGTTTTTGAAGAAATATATGTCTGTTTTGTACATATGAGGATCTTGGCACCACCGAAGAATGATCTACAGTCTGACAATGGAAAGAGGGATAGATTTGCTCTGCTTTTCAAACTTTTACTCATATCTTGTCTATATTAAACTTAAGAATTTGATATGAAAAGATCTTTTCAAGTACCTTTTAGATGATAGTACATTAATTACAAACTTTGGCAATTATCAATCACTCCAAGATGGCGGCTACCTGTCGCCATCTTGTTGACTGATCGGCTCTCCAAAATGCAATATGTCATTATGCAGAGAGTGGTACGCGGTCCGCTATGGGGTAACATTTAAATTGACAATGTTGAGAGGATCCGCTTCAGGTAGCTTCCTTCTTGAGAAATAGCGCGTACAACATTTGACTATCATAATCGTCTAAGAATGGCTGCATATTTGCCCATCCTTGGTAGACTAGATCGGTTGCACAAATGCAATTATGGGCACATCTAGGGAGTTGCTCTATGGAGTGTAGTACTACTTAGCGTGACAGTCAGTGAGCCAGTGGTAACCGTCTAAGTTTTTCATATAGGACTGTGAACTGCTCAGATGGTCGGGAAGTCTCCCTCTCACCCTAAGTACTATGGAGTGATAATGAACTTACTGAACAGTCAGTTATGAGGTAGCCAGTGGGTAACCTGAACTGTTGTATCATATAGGAACATTAGTGTTGTGAGACCTTGTTTGGATCTCCACTAACCTTAAGTACTATGGAGTGAGTATACTTACTGACAGTCAGTGAGCCAAGTGGTACCGAGGTATTTGTCCTGCTGAGGTTCAGATCTCCCTTAACCCTAAGTACTTCATGGAAGTAGATGTATACTTACTGACAGTCAGTGAAACCAGTGGTACCAGGACTTGTCTTGCTGGGAGCGGGATCTTCCCTACCCTAAGTACTTATGGAGTTGAGTATACTTACTGACAGTAACAGTGAGCCAATTGGTAACCTGAATAGAAGGAGACTTCGATTGGACAGTAGGCGGGATCTCTACTCCTAACACTAAGATACTATGTGAGTGGAGTATACTTCACTGACAGTCCATGAGCGTGGTACGTTTTTCCTATAAAGGAACTATGTCTGCTGATGTTCGAGATCTCCATGATACTCCCTAAGTACTATGGAGTTGACGTATACTTACTGATGTCAAGTCAAGTGAGCCAAGTGGTACCAGGACTTGTCTGCTGAGGTTCGCGGGGGATCGTGGTGTTCTCCTAAGAGCCCTAAGTACTTCTGGTTTGATGGAGGTGGAGTATATCTTAGTATTGGGTTGTGGTGTATAGTCCAGCTGAGCCTAGTGTGGGTTGGTGACTTGCTTTTTTTAGGACTTGTCTTGCTGGGGTCGGGATCTCCTAGCCCTAAGTACTTATGGAGTGAGTATACTTGGTTTACTGACGAGTCCGTGAGCCAGTGTACCTATGTTTTGTGGTTGTGTGGTGGTGGTGGGTTTATAGGATGGCTTTGTCTGCTGAAGTTCGGGGATCTGTCCTCCTTACCCTCTATATATTATTATTGGGAGTGTGAGTATAACTTACTGACAGTCCAGTGAGCCAGTGGTACGGACTTGTCGACTGGGGTTCGGATCTCCCTAACGCCTAAGTACTATTGGAGTGAAGTATACTTACTGACAGTCAGTTGGAGCCAGTTGGTACCAAGGACTGTCTGATGAGGGTTTTGTATCGGGATTCTTCCCTAACGTCCTAAGTTTACTGATGGAGTGAGTATACTTACTGACAGTACAGTGAGCCAGGGTGTACCTGTTGGTTGCTGTTTGTAGGTATTTTGGAGGATCTTGTCTGCTGAGGTCGCCGGGATCTGTGTTTGACCCTTAACTGCCTATAATTAATACTTGTAGGTGAGTATACTTACTGACAGTCGTGGATTGCCACATGGTGACCTAGGGACTTTGTTGCTGTCTGAAGGTCGGGAATCTCCCTAACCCTAAGTATATGGAGTGAGTATATCTTATCTTGACAGTCAGATTGAGCCAAGTGGGTATCTTAGGACTTGTCCTGCTGAGGTCGATCTCCCTAAGACCCTAAGTACTTTATGGAGTGAGTATAGTCTTGCTGGACAGTCAGTGAGCCAGTAGGTGCCAGGACTTGTTCTGCTGAGGTCGGGATCTCCCTAACCCTAAGTTACTATGGGAGTGAGTATACTTACTGTCAGGATCAGTGAAGGGCTGGCCAGTGGTACCCGTTTTTTAGTGACTTGTCTTGTTATGGGTCGGGGATTTGACCCTAACCCTTTAAAGTTTTATTCTGTATGGATAGTGAAGTAATACTTACTTGTGTGACAGTGCAGTTGAGCCAGTGGTCCTAGACTTGTCTGCTTGAGGGGCCAGGATCTCCCTAACGCTAAGTTACTATGGAGTGCTTTGGGGAGTATATCTTAAGCTCGAAGTCGCAGTGTAGGTGGGGCCAGTTTGGGTGAGCGGAGGACTTTTCTGCCTGAAGGTCGGATTCTCCCTTACGCCTAAGTACTATGGAGTTGAGTAACATTACGCACAGTCAGTGAGCCAGTGGGTACAGGACTGTTTTGTGCTCTGTATTGGCCAGGATCTCCCTACTTGGGCCTATAGTACTTGGAGGATGTGAGTATACTTAACTTTGTACTATTGGGTTGCAGTGTGGTGCCAGTTGGTGTACAGGGTGTTGTCTGTGGTTTTTTGGGGTGGTAGGGGAAGTAACCTTTTGTTGTTTTTGTTTGTTTGGCCGCTGGCTGAGGTTCGGAGATTCTCACTACTGTCCATATTAATATCTATGGAGTGATAGTAGCTCTTACTGACAGTTGCAGTTTGTAGCCCAGTGGTACCTGAGGTATTTGTGGTGTCTGTAGTGGTCTGGATGTACTTCTATACCTGCGAAAGTTAGCTATGGAGTGAGTATATCTTGTACTGACAAGTCTCGCTATTGGAGCCTCAGTGGTTTCGTCGTTGTCTGTTTTTTTATGTTTTTTGGTTGGTGAGGACTTGTTTTGCAGAGGGTTGGGATTCCCTAACCCTAAGTACTATGGAGTGAGTATACTTACTTGACAGGTCAGTGGAGCCAGTGGGTTACCAGGAACTTGTCCTGCTGAGGTCGGGGAATCTCCCTAACCCTGAAGTTAACTTATGGAGTGAGGTTTTATTATAGGGGCGGTTTAATCTGTTGACAGTCAGTTGAGGTGCCAGTGGTATTTTTCTGGGTAGGACTGTCTGCTGAGGCCAAGTGATATTCCCGTGACTGCTATAGTTACTTTATCGATAGTGGAGTATTGTATTTTTACTGGTAGCATTGTTTTTCAGTAAGTTCTCTAGTGGGTACTCTCTTTGGGTTATGGCTTGTTTTTCTGGGCTGTAGGTGGCGGTTGTATGCTCTCTCCGTAGATCCCTTATGATGAGGTGAGTTTTTTTTATGTGTGTAGTTGAGTAGTGAGGTCTTATCTGCTTGTGGGGCAGTTTTGTAGCTCTCTAGTGGTACCTTAGACTTGGTGCTGGCTTGAGGTCGGGATCCGTTTTCCTGGATGGCGGTCTACTATATAGGTCTATGTTGGTGGTATTTATTTTGCGTTTAGTATGTACTCATGTGCTAGTTTTTTTTGGTTGTTGTAGATCTCAGTGTGGCTATTTTGGTTTGTTTAGGATATCTTGTCTGGCTGGTGGAGTGGTCGGTGATGCTCCCAACCCTAAGTACTTATGGAGTGGAGTATATCTCTTAGTCTTTTGTATCAGTGGCGCAGGTTTGAGGTTTTTTCTCTCTATGGTACTTTTTAGGGATACTTTTTGGGTCCTTGCTTTCTTCGTGGTCGGGATCTGGCCTAACGGTCTAATATATTCTGATGTGGTGGTTGAGTTAATATACTCTTTTATCTGTTGGGAGCGACGAGTGTGTGCGCTATGTGGTGTACGGTTTTTTTTTTGTGGTTGGTTTTTGGTTTTGGTGTGGAAGTGGTGACTTGGTCTGGTGCGTGAGGTTCTGTGGATGCTTTTTTTCCCTACTAAATACTATGGAGTGAGTATCTTCTGACAGTCAGTGAGCCAGTGGTACCAGGACTTGTCTGCTGGGTCGGGATCTCCCTACCCTAAGTACTATGGAGTGAGTATACTTACTGAGTCAGGGAGTCCAGTGGTACCGCGGATTTTTTGGACTGTGTTCTGTCTGTTAGGAGGTGGTGGGAGTGTCCTCTCGGTAATGCCTATTTGGGATATTATTTTTTGTGGAGTTGTTGATTTTTTCATTCTTTACTGGGGTTTGGGGGAGTTCCTAGTGGTGGTTGTTGTGCTAGTTGTGGTATCCGTGGTGTGTGGTTTGAGACGTGTTTTTGTCGTGGCTGAGGGTCTGGGTATCCCTGACCTCTAATTACTATGGGTGATGTAGTGATTTTGTGGTTTATAATGATCAGTTTTTTTGTCTATTTTGATGTCCTCTTATGTGTTGCGTTACCTGAGGGTTGGCTGTTTACTTTTTTTTGTTCTTGCTGGGGTTGGGGATCTTGCCACTTAATCCCTAAGGCGACTGTATTGTGTAGTGAGTTAGATCTTTAGACTGTATCTATTTTCAGTGAGGGTTCTAAGGTTGGTACGCTTAGACTTTGTTCTGTTGCTTTGTGGTAGTTTTGTTCTTGGGATCTTCTCTATCCTCTTAATAGTTATTGGGGTATGGTTGAGTATAGGCTTCTTTCGTACTAGTTTTCGGAGGTGTATGGCCATGTTGGTACTTTCGGGTTGGGTGTTTGGTTTGGGACTTGGTCCCTGCTGAGTGTGCGGATCTTTTTGGTCTGGTTCGCCTAATTACTCTGAATTAAATCTATGTTAGTTGTAGTATATCTCTCTGTTATCTGATTATTTGTGTCACGATTGAGGGCCTAGTGTGTACTGGTTTATGTGTGGGGTAGGTAGGCGTTGTCTGTCTGAGGGTCTCGTTGATCATTCTCCTTGCCTTTTTTTCTGGTTACTACAGTAGCTTTTTATGCAGTGGTGAGTTTATCATTTGGTTTTACTTCTGTACATGTTTGTGGCAGTTTGAAGCTATGTGGTACTGCTTGCTGGGTTGGTATAGGGTGTACTGTGTTCTTTGGAGGCAGGATCTCTTTCCTTAGAGTGCCTATATAGAAGCTATGAGTGTATGTATATGTAGCGTAGTCTGGACGAGTTTCTCGAGTGATGTTTTTTTTGTTTCGCAGTGTTTTATCCTTCTGGTTTTTTCAGGATATTGGTCTGTCTTTTGAGTTTATTTCGGGGTATTTCTTTGGTGCGGCCCTTTAACACTGCTAAATACTTATGTTGATGGTGAGTATATTCTTTACTTTGGGACGTATCAGTGTAGCCAGTTGGGTTATCCGGTAGTGTATCTTGTCTGGGTCTTGTAGTATCGGGTCTCCTAAGGCTAATATTATGGTGAGCTTATTGTGAGTGAGTATTATCCTGGTGATTGTAGCTTGTTTTTGCAGTGGATAGTTTGGTTCCGTAGTGGTACTCTATGGACTTGGTGGTACTTGCTTGAGTGTCTGTGTGAATCTCCTTCTTACCTTCTTAAATTATCTATTGTTGGTGATTAGTATATCTCTTTACTTGGACAGTCAGTATGAGCTTAGTGGGTTGACCTTTTAGTTGATCTTGTTTCTTGAGTTTGGGATCTCCCTTATACGCCTAGTGGGATTGGTGGGATGGTGTGTTTAGTTTATAGTATTTGAGTTTCTATGCTTGACATGTGTTTGTTCTGTATTTTTTTAGGTTGTTGTGTGTGTTTTGAGGCGTTTCGAGAGGTATGTCTCTTATGTGTGTATCCTGGGTTTTTTTTTTTGTAGTAACTTTTTGTTCTAGCTGTAGGTTCGTGGTGTAGTCGTTTCCTCCGCTTAACCCTTCTTAAGTACTTTATTGGAGGTGTGATATTATTGCGGTTCTTTGTGTTATCGTCTAGTGAGCCAGTGTTACATGGTTTCGGTGATGGGTTTTTTTATTGTGCGTGGTGTCTGTTTGTGTTTGTGTTGTTGGTATGGACTTGTGTCTGTCTGAGGTTTGTGCCTTATGTGATTCCTTTGAATCGTTCTAATGTATACTTATGGTGTTTGTGTATATGGTGTCTTACTGTGTTGTGTGATCGAGTTCATGTAAGGTTTTTTTGTCCTAGTGTGTTACCTTAGGAGCTTGTCTGCTGATGTGGTTTGTCTGGGGATTTCCGCTAATCTTCATTAAATGTTATCTATGTTGAGTTTGGTGTATGAGTATGATTCTTTGTATACTGGACAGTCAGTGAGCCATGTTGGTTATCTTTTGAATATACTTGTGTCTGCTGAGGTCCGTGGGATTCAGGTCCCTTACTCCTCTTAGAGTGACTTATTTGGATTGGGTGATTATACTTCTTGTGATTCATGTTTCTAGTTTTTGTGAGTCCAGGTGTGTTAATTCCGTTTTTTTTGGGTTCTGGTTGTTTTTTGGTTGTGTGGTTGTGTGCGGTGTGTGTGTTTGTATTTTTAGTATATCTTGTGCTGACTGTTTGGGGTGGACGGGCATCTCTCTTATTTTACCCTAAGGTACTGGTATGTTATGGATGTTTGAGTGAGGGTGGTATCTGTTACTTTTGACTAGTCTATATGGTGTTCCAGTGGTACCAGGACCTTGTCTGGCTGTGGTCGGAGATCTCACTAACGCCTAAATACTATGGGTGAGTATAACTTAACTGACGTACAGGTGAGGACAGTGGTCAGGACCTTGTCTGCTGAGGTCGGGATTCCTAACCCTAAAATACTATGGAGTGAGTTACTTACTGACAGTACATGAGCCAGTGGTACCAGGACTATGTCTGCTGGGGTCCGGATCTCTCTAACCCTAAGATACATGGAGTGAGTAAATACTGTACATGACAGTACAGATGAGCCAGTGGGTACCAGGACTTGTCTGCTAGAAGGTCGGGATCTCCCTAACCCTAAATACATGGAGTGAAGTATACTGATACTGACAGTCAGTGAGCCAAGTGGTACCCGGGAGGACTTGTCATGCTGAGGTCCGAGGAATCTCCCTAAACCTAAATACTATTGGAGTGAGTATACTTACTGACAAGTCAGTTGAGGCCAGTGGTACAGGACTTGTCTGCTGGGGTCAGGATCTCCCTAACCTAAGCACTAGGAAGTTGAGTATAGCTTACTGATCAGTCAAGTGAAGCCAGTGGTACCGGACTTGTCTGTGAGAGTCGAGGATCTCCCTAACCCCTAAAATAACTATGGAGTGAAGTATACTTACTGAACAGTGCAGTGAGCCAGGGTACCCTGGAGGACTTGGTCTGCTGGGGTCCGGGAATCTCCCTAACCCCTAAGTAACTATGGAGTGAGTAATACCTATGACAGTCAGTGAGCCAAAGTTGGTACGCAGGACTTGTCTGCTGAAGGCCGGGATCAACCATTAACATCCCCGGTCTTTCAACTCTGTAACAGATACCGTGTAACAATGTAGCTAGCAACATGAGTGTGGGATAGGATTTTTTCAGGATTTCACAAGTACAACATTAGTAAATATCTTTGTTGTTAAATGGGTACCTTATACAATGAGACGGTTACTTGTATTGCCTGTTACTGCCATAATCTTTACAGTTTCAAGAAAACCATTGGTCCTTAGACGAGGAACTACAATCACATCTTTATGATCGACTGATACAAAAACATGGAGTAAATGATACTGGGTAAATAAACTAACTGTATTCATAATAGGGAACATTATTATAAGATTTGAGAAAAAATATAAAAACAAATTGATTCAGCTATGCATATATTAGGATGCATACACTGATATTACTATAAAGCTGCATGAATTAAACATTAGAATTTATGACCCCTGTAGCTTAATGACATTTGAACCTTTACCACAGAAATGGTATGAATAATTGTAAATGGGGCCTGGGTAGCTGAAATGGCCACGACCATCACCTAACAATATGATGACCTTTGGTTCTATAACCTACAGTAGACTAGGAATCTAGCAGTGATGACCTTTGACTTTACCAGCTGAATGACACTTGACTTTTTTACAGTAGGGGTAGGTACCCTTCAGCAGATGACCTTTGACCCTACCTTACAGAAAAGGTGAACTCTACAGCTGACTGACCTTTGACCATTACCAGCTGACGATCATTTGAATTACCTAACAGAAGGGTAAGGACCATTGCGTGGGGATTATTGTATCTCTTAATATGAAGGGCCGAGGTACCCTTCAGAATCTTGTATGACGCTTCCCGTGCATGGAATCTTTTCATACCAAGAAGTAACTTCTTCTGGGACTTCTCACATCCTCCTTTCCATCGTCCTATAACATTGAATTGCTAGGAGTAGGATTGTGTCTGCTGACCAAATGTCAGTGTCGTTAAGGTCATAGGGCAGGCGTGATTTTAACAGCCTATATAGAAAACATACCAACAGCAGATTCAATTTTAAGATTGAAAGAGGTTGGAGTAAGAATTTTATCTATTTGCTCAACAATAACTGTTTAGGCCTTGTAAATCTACACAGCATTATACCCTCCTGCAGCCTTAACCATCAATTATGAGTATCCCACTGTTATATGTTTTTACAGAATATTTTATTGTCCACTATAGTTCATTCGATGTTATAATGGCCACATGCCAGTGTAGAAACTAGGTAGTAACTCAACCTAACTGGACCAGTGTAACAGGATGACATAAGACATAAACGATCTATTTGATTTTCATGTGTGTCAATTTCAATTATAACATGTCGCTATTTTATGCTGCATGAGTTGCACTACAAAGCTTACCTCCCATACAAGTGTTTGTGTTTTTGATGTTAAATTACTGTGAGATAGTCAATTAGAACAGAAATGTGTTCAGTATAATCCCATTCCCTGCCAGCAGGAAATAGAGAAGCAAGTTAACTGTTTCCTTATGACATGATTAGCTAGAAGGAATAAGTTTCAAACCTGTTCCAAAGACTGGGGTCCAACATAGGCTAATCAACAGACAATAGGGAAGCTTCGGTTTTCCTAAGGGATTCAAACTTGGCTCCATGTAGGTGATGTGTATCGGGGGTCATCGGGATGGACAGACGACGGCACCGTGTCACCAGCATGGTCTTCACGGACCGAGTAGTGGACACAGCAATGACTCTAATCTTTAATATGGCTAATAAAACTATTCATAACACACTAACTTAGAAAGTTGAAGACCTTCCATTACTTAGAATTAGTTTGTGAAGTTCCATCATTTCCTAAAATAGAAACTACAGACCTTGATCCTACAACTGGGAGAGTGAAGGTCTAGATAATAGAACTCCCATATCTATAAATAGACTACAGACTTGAATCACTATAATTGGTGGGTGAAGGTTCGTATGACTCCCATATCTATAAATAAGCTAACAGACTTTATACCTATAACTGGGTAAGGTTGAAGGTACGTAAATGACTCCATCTCTATAAATAGACATACAGACCTGATCTATAATCCTGGGTCGTAGGGAAGGTCTAATGACTCCATCTCTATAAAATAAGAGATTAGCAGACCTGATCCATATAACTGGTAGATGAAGGTCAGTAATGACTCCTATCTCATAAATAGATTATAACGACCTGATCCTATAAACTGGGTAGATGAAGTCGGTAATGACTCCTATTCTATTAAATAAGATTACGACTATCCTAACAGAATGGGTAGATGAAGGTCATAATAGACTACCCTCTCTAAAAATAGACTACAAGACCTGATTCCATAACTAGGGTAGGTGAAGGTCGTAATGAACTCCTTCTCTATAAATAGATTACAGACCTGAATCCTAACAACTGGGTAAGAAGGATCATAATGACTGCCCATCTCCTATAAATCAGACTACAGACCTGATCATACAACGGGTAGTGAAGGTCATAATGACTCCCATCTCTAATAATAGACTACAGACCTGATCCTACACTGGGCAGTGAAGGTCCCTAAATAAGACTGCACCAATCTCTAATAAATAAGAACTATACAGACCTGATTTATAACTGGGTAAGTGAAGGTTCGTAATGACTCCCATCTCTATAATAAGTATTACAAAGACCTGATCCCTATAACTTGAGGAGGTGAAGGTCCGTAATGACTCCCATCTCTATAAATAGAACTACAGAACCTGATCCTATAACTGGGTAGGTGAAAGGTCCGTGATGACTCCCAATCTCTACATTTTCCTCGTAATTCCTGGTAATTTGATTTATTTTAGGACCCTCTAGAGAAAATTGCTCGATCTAAGAAATGTCAGAGGTAAAAGGTCATATGACTACAGGTA
The DNA here is from genome assembly GCA_004382745.1 of Argopecten irradians irradians. Lineage (NCBI taxonomy): Eukaryota > Metazoa > Mollusca > Bivalvia > Pectinida > Pectinidae > Argopecten > Argopecten irradians. Next base: position 107,623 of record SAYR01067043.1, on the reverse strand, counting down.
CACCATCAACTATACAAAAGGTTGGAGTTAGCAAAAGGGTAATAGAGTGGACAAAAAATAAAATTCCAATCTAATCAGAAATATCAAATGTCTTAGAGTCAAACTGAATATAGGGGACAAATAATAATAAAAACATTCAACAATCAAGAAATATCAATGTCCTTAGAGGTCAAGGCTGATATAGGGGACAAAAATAATAAAAACATTCACAATCAGAAATATCAATGTCTTAGAGGTCAAGCTTTGAATAGGGGACAAAATAATAAAACATTCAACAAATCCAGAAAATAATCATGTCTATAAGAGGTCAAGGCTGATATAGGGACAAAATAATAAACATTCAACAATCAGAAATATCAATGTCTTAGAGGTCAAGCTGATATAGGGGACAATAATAAAACATCCAACAAATCAGAAATATCAATGTACTTGAGAGGTCAGCTTGACATAGGGGACAAAAATAATAAAACATTCAGTTATTCAGAAATATCAATGTCCTAGAGGCCAAGCTATGATATAGGGGACAAAATAATAACATTCAGATCCAGTTAGAAATATCAATGTCCAAGAGGTCAGCTCAGTTGTCTTGATATCGGGGACGAAGACAAAATCATTAAATGTATTTCTTATGGTTAAAGTATTTTTAGGATCAGATGACCTTCACCCTACAATTAACTGACACTCAAATGTCGCGAAATGGCCGATTTTAAGATGAAGCACAGTTGACCAATATTCATTACTTCCGAAATATCAAGGCCTTCATCATGAAGCTGTACAAAGGCCGCTCTGTGACTGCTGATGACAAATTCCTGTAACAGAAGAGTATTTCAAACAACTGATTAACTTCACAAAACAATGTATGAAATAACAAGAAGGCCCAAAGGGCCTTTAACGGTCATAACTGACTACCTTGGACAATAGTAAAATTAATTATATATGGTGTCCACTTGTCAGGACCAATGTCAGGATCATTTTTTCAATTCTTCAACAAATTATTATTTCAAACAAGAGGCCCAAGGGCCTTTAACATATAGGAAATTAATTAGATATAGTGTCAATTGTAGCCAATCTTCAGATTTTGGATCGACCCAAAAAATAACAAGACTTTGTCGCGAGAATGTTCGGGGATCATTTCATGCAAGATTTCAGCCAAATCGCACCTGTAGACTTGAAGAAAGAGTTCAAAATGTGTTTTTCAAGATGGCGGGGCTGTGGGCGGCCATCATTGGATTTTGGATCGACCAGAAAAAAAAACAAACACTTTGTCGGCGACCATGTCCAGGATCATTTACAATGCAAGTTTCGTTTAAGCCAATTAGCAGCTGTAGAATTAGAGAAGAATAGTTCAAAAATGTGTTATTCAAGATGGCGGCTTTGGGGCGGCCATTCTTGGATTAAGGAATGACGCCGGAAAAATAACAACATTTTGTTCGGGACCCATATCAGGATCAATTTCCATGCAAGTTTCAGCAATCGCACCGGTAAGAACTTGAGAAGAAGTTCAAATTGTGTTTTCAAGATGGCGGCTGTGGCGGCCATACTGGAATTATCGGATCGTACACCGAAAAATAACAACACTTTGGTTGGGACCATGTCAGGATCATTTCATGCAGTTTCAGCCCAAACGCATCCGGTAGAAACTTGGAGAAGAAAGTTCAAAATTGTTTCAAAGATGGTGGCTGTGTGCGGCCATCTTGGATTTTCCGGATCGACTCCGAAAAATAACAACACTTTGTCGGGACCAATGGTCAAGGATCATGTCATGACAAGTTTCAGTCCAAATCGCACTGTAGAATTGAGAGATAGTTCAAAATGTGGTTTTATTGATGGCGGTCGTGGCGGGCCATACTTGGTTTTCGGGATTTGACCCTGAAAAAATACAACACTTTGTCGGGACTATGTCAAGGATCATTTCATGCAAGTTTCAGACCAAATCGCACCTGTAGAACTTGAGAAAAGAAGTTCAAAATGTGTTTTAATGATGGCGGCTTGAGCGGCCATCTTGGATTTTGGTATCGACCATGAAAAAAACAGAACCACTTTGTCGGGACCATGTCAGATCATTTCATGGCAGTTTCAGCCAAATCGCACCGTTAGACTTTGAGGAAGAATAGATCAAAATATGTGTTTTCGAACATGGCGGCCTGTGGCGACCCTCTATGAATTTTAGGATCGACCCGAAAAATAACAACACTTTGATTGGGACCATGTTCATGGATTCATGTTCATGCAAGTTTTCAGTCCAAATCGCTCCAGTAGATACTTGAGAAGTAGAAGTTCAAATGTGGATTCAAGATGGCGGCTGAGGCGGCCATCTTTGGATTTCAGGATACAACCGAAGAGAATAACGACACTTTGTCGGACCAATGTCAGGATCATTTTCATGCAAGTTACAGCACTAATCGCACAAACCGGTTAGAACTTAGAAGAAGTTCAAAAATGTGTTTCAAAGATGGCTGCTTTTGGCGGCCATCTTGGATTTCGGATCTACCCCAAAAATAATCAACATTATTGCGGGAGCCATGGCAAGGAATCCATTATCATGCAGAGTTTTCAGCCAAATCGCACTGGTAGACACTTGCAGAAGAAGTTCAAATGTGAAAAGTTACGCACGGCGCACGGCGCAGCTGAGGCAACGGCGGACGGCGCACGCGACGGCCGGACGGGCGGACGACGACGGACAAAAAATGAAATGACTATAAGTCATCCTGACCACTTCCGATCAGATGACCTAAAAATCAAGATTATTTTAGCATTTAATGATATCAACTTAAAATACAGTTAAAACCTCCCTAACTTGAACTGCAGGAGACTCTGGGTTCATAGTTGGAAGATATTAAGCGGTATTTCGAGTCCATCAGAAGTGTTGGTCAATCCGACATGCCAAAAACATTTGACATCACAGTATGAAAAACCGTGCATGGTCAATGACATTGGAAACATTTTTTTTCAACTAATTATTTTTAAAAGTATGCTTCAATTGTTGTTATAATAATTTGGATAGAAAACGGACAAAATAATCACTTAAATGCTATCAAATCAAGCACAAACTAAAGGGCAAAAAATTTGTTCAACGTACGGATGGTTAAAATAACTATGAGTTGAAGTTTGAGAAGGCAACTTTTTCCTGTTCATTGGACTGTATATAAAGAGTAATTCAACGAATAGCTGTTAATTCCCATTATCTATTAACAAAAACACATATTTAGGGACCACGGTCAGGGTCATGTGATCAGTTCAACGGATCATGGGGTATTCGTAGGAAATGGGAATTTGAATGAGAGTGGTTATACTGTATTTATTTGTAAGCACATTTAACTTTAAAGATATACATGTTTATAATCA
>SAYR01067043.1:72302-93003 GCA_004382745.1 Argopecten irradians irradians | reverse complement strand
TAATGTTATATCTACAGTAACGTAGAGTTTTATGATATTATACTAGGTATATTAATATGTGTATTTTTCAGATGATGATGTACTGGACACCTGGTTTTCCTCAGCTTTATTTCCGTTCTCTTCTCTTGGCTGGCCCACTCAGGTGGGTATATGTGTTATCATCCTTCTCTTGGCTGGCCCACTCAGGTGGGTATATGTGTTATCATCCTTCTCTGGGCTGTCCCACTCAGGTTGGTATATGTGTTATCATCCTTCTCTGGGCTGGCCCACTCAGTTGGGTATATGTGTTATCATCCTTCTCTGGGCTGACCTGTACTCTACATTAATCTATACTATATAATGTTGACAATTTTATTTCTGTATTTATAATAGTGCATGTCTCTGTACTTTTTGAAATTTATATTTCAGATTTATTTTCCATACTAAACGTAGAATTTAATTGCAATATCAATAACAGTATAATGATGTGAAGTCAAACCTGTCTATAAACACCATCCTAGGGACAAGGATAAGTCGTCTTTATACACAGGGGATATAAACAGGTGTTCTTTATACACATGTGGTCTATATACAGAGATGGTCGATATACACATGTGGTCTTTATACACAGGTGTCTTTATAAACAGGTGGTCTTTATACACAGGTGGTCTTTATACACAGATGGTCTTTATACACAGGTGGTCTTTATACACAGATGGTCTTTATACACAGATGGTCTTTATACACAGGTGTCTTTATACACATGTGGTCTTTATACACATGTGGTCTTTATACACAGGTGGTCTTTATACACAAGTGGTCTTTATACACAGGTGGTCTTTATACACATGTGGTCTTTATACACATGTGGTCTTTATACACAGGTGGTCTTTATACTCAGGTTGTCTTTTTACACAGGTTGTCTTTATACACAGGTTGTCTTTATACACAGGTGGTTTTTATACACAGGTTGCTATTATACACAGGTTGTCTTTTTACACAGGTGGCCTTTATACACAGGTGGTCTTTATACACAGGTGTCTTTATACACAGGTGGCCTTTATACATAGGTGGCCTTTATACACAGGTTGTCTTTATACACAGGTGGCCTTTATACACAGGTGGTCTTTATACACAGGTGGCCTTTATACACAAGTGGTCTTTATACACAGTTGTTTTTTATACACAGGTTGTCTTTATACACAAGTAGCCTTTATACACATGTGGCCTTTATACACAGGTTGTCTTTATACACAAGTAGCCTTTATACACAGGTTGTCTTTATACACAGGTGGCCTTTATACACAGGTTGTCTTTATACACAGGTGTCTTTATACACAGGTGTCTTTATACACATGTGGCCTTTATACACAGGTTGTTTTTATACACAGGTGGTCTTTATACACAGGTGGTCTTTATACACAGGTGTCTTTATACACAGGTGTCTTTATACACATGTGGCCTTTATACACAGGTTGTCTTTATACACATGTGGCCTTTATACACAGGTTATCTTTATACACAGGTGGCCTTTATACACAAGTGGTCTTTATACACAGGTGGCCTTTATACACAAGTAGCATCTATGCACCGGTTAGATCGTGTGGAAGTTTGTCATTTGGGACCCTGTTTAAGAGAGTGATATTATTAAGGTTTTAGACATCTTAGGTGTACTATAACATAGCTGATAAAAAGTGTGTATGCATCAGGCCTAAATTTATGTATTACTGTTGACTCGTGGATTGTTGTGTATGGCAAGGTAACAAATGTCTCAATGTGTTTTGCTTTTATAAAGTTGAATCCACACAAACAAACGCTTCTTGTCGATACTACAGATATTAATAAACATAGTGGCATGGTTATTTGGTGACAGAAATATGGACTCTATGGACTTACTAAACTGAAACAAACAATTTTTTGCATATTTTGCCAAAATTTACAAGCAACACAATAATCTAATTGTCAACAGTAACACTATGTTAAACCTGATGCATACACACTTTTTATCAACTAAGTTATTTTCAAGTACACCTAAGAAGTGATATATAGGCATACAAAATATCACTAATTTAAACGGGGTCTTAAACCTTAAACAGATTGCCTATATACAGAGGTGGTCTTTAGACAGAGGTGGCCTTTATACAGAGGTGGTCGCTAAGTCAGATTTTACTATTGTGTTTGCTAACAGCTTGTATTTTGTATTGGTCATCAATTTAATGTACAATTATTATTATATATGACAGACTACAGATTTAAAGAAATTCTATCCCACAAGCCTCTTGGAGACAGGAAGTGACATCATGTTTTTCTGGGTAGCAAGAATGGTCATGCTTGGGCACAAATTGACTGGTCAGCTTCCATTTACAGAGGTAATTTTCTGTGAATTTTAAATTAAAGTTGATCAAACCTGATAAAAGATACAATAAAAACCACAAACATTTATAGAAAATACAATTGATGTCAATGTACAATTTTGGTTTCAGGTTTTACTTCACGGGACATTACGGGATGCTCACGGCAGAAAGATGAGTAAATCTCTCGGGAATGTCATAGACCCTATGGATGTGATCAATGGAGTCTCATTACAGGTAAATTTACACCTGTGGTAGACCTTATGGATGTGAGTGATATAGTCTCATTACAGGTAAATTTACACCTGTAGTAGGCTTAATGGATATGATTGATAGAGTCTCGTTACAGGTAAATTTACACCTGTGGGAGACCTTATTGATGCGATTGATATAGTCTCATTACAGGTAAATTTACACCTGTGGTAGATTTTATAGGTGTGATTGATAGAGTCTCGTTACAGGTAAATTTACACTTGTGGTAGACCTTATGGATGTGATTGATAGAGTCTCGTTACAAGTAAATTTACACCTGTGGTTGACCTTATGGATGTGATTGATAGAGTCTCATTACAGGTAAATTTACACCTGTGGTAGAGTCTTCTTTATACACAGGTGGCCTTTATACACATGTGGCCTTTATACACAGATGGTTTTTATACACAGGTGTCTTTATACACAGGTGTCTTTATACACAGATGGTCTTTATACAAAGGTGGCCTTTATACACATGTGGCCTTTATACACAGGTGGCCTTTATACACATGTGGCCTTTATACACAGATGGTCTTTATACACAGGTGGCCTTTATACACATGTGGCCTTTATACACAGATGGTTTTTATACACAGATGGTTTTTATACACAGGTGTCTTTATACACAGATGGTCTTTATACACACGTTGTCTTTATACACAGGTAGCCTTTATACACAGGTGGTTTTTATACACAGGTGGCCTTTATACACAAGTGTTTTTTATACACAGGTTGCTTTATACTCAGGTGGCCTTTATACACAAGTTGTCTTTATACACAGGTGGCCTTTATACACAGGTTGTCTTTATAGACAAGTGGTCTTTATACACAGGTTGTCTTTATACACATATGGTATTTATACACAGGTTGTCTTTATACACAGGTTGTCTTTATACACAGGTAGCCTTTATACACAGATAGTTTTTATACACAGGTGGCCTTTATAGACAAGTGGTCTTTATACACATGTGTCTTTATACACAGGTTGTCTTTATACACAAGTAGCCTTTATACACAGGTGTCTTTATACACAGGTGTCTTTATACACAGATGGTCTTTATACACAGGTTGTCTTTATACACAGGTGGTTTTTATACACAGGTGGCCTTTATACACAGGTGTCTTTATACACAGGTGTCTCCATACACAGATGGTCTTTATACACAGGTGGCCTTTATACACAGGTGTCTTTATACACAGGTGTCTTTATACACAGATGGTCTTTATACACAGGTTGTCTTTATACACAGGTGGCCTTTATACACAGATGGTCTTTATACACAGGTTGTCTTTATACACAGGTTGTCTTTATACACATGTGGCCTTTATACACAGGTGGCCTTTATACACATGTGGCCTTTATACACAGATGGTTTTTATACACAGGTGTCTTTATACACAGGTGTCTTTATACATTGATGGTCTTTATACACAGGTTGTCTTTATACACAGGTGTCTTTATACACAGATGGTCTTTATACACAGGTGGCCTTTATACACATGTGGCCTTTATACACAGATGGTTTTTATACACAGATGGTTTTTATACACAGGTGTCTTCATACACAGGTGTCTTTATACACAGATGGTCTTTATACACAGGTTGTCTTTATACACAGGTAGCCTTTATACACAGGTGGTTTTTATACACAGGTGGCCTTTATACACAAGTGTTTTTCATACACAGATTGCTTTATACACAGGTGGCCTTTATACACAAGTGGTCTTTATACACAGGTGGCCTTTATACACAGGTGTCTTGATACACAGGTGTCTTTATACACAGATGGTCTTTATACACAGGTTGTCTTTATACACAGGTAGCCTTTATACACAGGTGGTTTTTATACACAGGTGGCCTTTATACACAAGTGTTTTTCATACACAGATTGCTTTATACACAGGTGGCCTTTATACACAAGTGGTCTTTATACACAGGTGGCCTTTATACACAGGTGTCTTGATACACAGGTGTCTTTATACACAGATGGTCTTTATACACAGGTTGTCTTTATACACAGGTAGCCTTTATACACAGGTGGTTTTTATACACAGCTGGCCTTTATACACAAGTGTTTTTTATACACAGGTTGCTTTATACACAGGTGGCCTTTATTCACAAGTGGTCTTTATACACAGGTGGCCTTTATACACAGGTTGTCTTTATAGACAAGTGGTCTTTATACACAGGTTGTCTTTATACACATATGGTCTTTATACACAGGTTGTCTTTATACACAGGTTGTCTTTATACACAGGTTGTCTTTATACACAGATAGTTTTTATACACAGGTGGCCTTTATATACAAGTGGTCTTTATACACAGGTTGTCTTTATACACAGGTAGCCTTTATACACAGGTTGTCTTTATACACAGGTGTCCTTATACACAGGTGTCTTTATACACAGATGGTCTTTATACACAAGTTGTCTTTATACACAGGTGTCTTTATACACAGATAGTTTTTATACACAGGTTGTCTTTATACACAGGTGGTCTTTATACACAGGTTGTCTTTATATACAGGTGGCCTTTATACACAGATGGTCTTTATACACAGGTTGTCTTTATACACAGGTTGTCTTTATACACAGGTGGCCTTTATACACAGATGGTCTTTATACACAGGTTGTCTTTATACACAAGTTGTCTTTATACACAGTTGTCTTTATACACAGGTTGTCTTTATACACAGGTGTCTTTATACACATGTGTCTTTATACACAGATGGTCTTTATACAAAGGTGGCCTTTATACACATGTGGCCTTTATACACAGGTGGCCTTTATACACATGTGGCCTTTATACACAGATGGTTTTTATACACAGGTGTCTTTATACACAGGTGTCTTTATACACAGGTGTCTTTATACACTGATGGTCTTTATACACAGGTTGTCTTTATACACAGGTGTCTTTATACACAGATGGTCTTTATACACAGGTGGCCTTTATACACATGTGGCCTTTATACACAGATGGTTTTTATACACAGATGGTTTTTATACACAGGTGTCTTTATACACAGATGGTCTTTATACACACGTTGTCTTTATACACAGGTAGCCTTTATACACAGGTGGTTTTTATACACAGGTGGCCTTTATACACAAGTGTTTTTATACACAGGTTGCTTTATACACAGGTGGCCTTTATACACAAGTGGTCTTTATACACAGGTGGCCTTTATACACAGGTGTCTTTAAACACAGGTGTCTTTATACACAGATGGTCTTTATACACAGGTAGCCTTTATACACAGGTGGTTTTTATACACAGGTGGCCTTTATACACAAGTGGTTTTTGTACACAGGTAGCCTTTATACACAGGTAGCCTTTATACACAGGTAGCCTTTATACACAGGTGGCCTTTATACACAAGTGGTCTTTATACACAGGTGGTCTTTATACACAGGTGGTCTCTGGTGGTCTTTATACACAGGTAGCCTTTATACACAGGTAGCCTTTATACACAGGTGGTTTTTATACACAGGTGGCCTTTATACACAAGTGGTTTTTATACACAGGTAGCCTTTATACACAGGTAGCCTTTATACACAGGTGGTTTTTATACACAGGTGGCCTTTATACACAAGTTGTCTTTATACACAGGTGTCTTTATACACAGGTGGTCTTTATACACAAGTAGCATCTATACACAGGTCAGATCGTGTGGAAATTTGTCATTTGGGACCCTATTTCAGAGAATGATATTATTAAGGTTTTAGACCTCGTTTAAATTAGTGATTTTTTGTATGCCTATATATCACATCTTAGGTGTACTATAACATAGCTGATAAAAAGTGTGTATGCATCAGGCCTAAATTTATGTATTACTGTTGACTCGTGGATTGTTGTGTATGGCAAGGTAACAAATGTCTCAATGTGTTTTGCTTTTATAAAGTTGAATCCACACAAACAAGCGCTTCTTGTCGATACTACAGATATTAATAAACATAGTGGCATGGTTATTTGGTGACAGAAATATGGACTCTATGGACTTACTAAACTGAAACAAACAATTTTTTGCATATTTTGCCAAAATTTACAAGCAACACAATAATCTACGTGTCAACAGTAACACTATGTTAAACCTGATGCATACACACTTTTTATCAACTAAGTTATTTTCAAGTACACCTAAGAAGTGATATATAGGCATACAAAATATCACTAATTTAAACGGGGTCTTAAACCTTAAACAGATTGTCTATATACAGAGGTGGTCTTTAGACAGAGGTGGCCTTTAAATAGAGGTGGCCTTTATACAGAGGTGGTCGCTAAGTCAGATTTGACTATTGTGTTTGCTAACAGCTTGTATTTTGTATTGGTCATCAATTTAATGTACAATTATTATTATATATAACAGACTACAGATTTAAAGAAATTCTATCCCACAAGCCTCTTGGAGACAGGAAGTGACATCATGTTTTTCTGGGTAGCAAGAATGGTCATGCTTGGGCACAAATTGACTGGTCAGCTTCCATTTACAGAGGTAATTTTCTGTGAATTTTAAATTAAAGTTGATCAAACCTGATAAAAGATACAATAAAAACCACAAACATTTATAGAAAATACAATTGATGTCAATGTACAATTTTGGTTTCAGGTTTTACTTCACGGGACATTACGGGATGCTCACGGCAGAAAGATGAGTAAATCTCTCGGGAATGTCATAGACCCTATGGATGTGATCAATGGAGTCTCATTACAGGTAAATTTACACCTGTGGTAGACCTTATGGATGTGAGTGATATAGTCTCATTACAGGTAAATTTACACCTGTAGTAGGCTTAATGGATATGATTGATAGAGTCTCGTTACAGGTAAATTTACACCTGTGGGAGACCTTATTGATGCGATTGATATAGTCTCATTACAGGTAAATTTACACCTGTGGTAGATTTTATAGGTGTGATTGATAGAGTCTCGTTACAGGTAAATTTACACTTGTGGTAGACCTTATGGATGTGATTGATAGAGTCTCGTTACAAGTAAATTTACACCTGTGGTTGACCTTATGGATGTGATTGATAGAGTCTCATTACAGGTAAATTTACACCTGTGGTAGACCTTATGGATGTGAGCAACTGAGTCTCGTTACAGGTAAATTTACACCTGTGGTTGACTTTATGGATGTGATTGATAGAGTCTTGTTACAGGTAAATTTACACTTGTGATAGACCTTATGGATGTGATTGATAGAGTCTTGTTACAGGTAAATTTACACCTGTGGTTGACCTTATGGATGTGATTGATAGAGTCTCATTACAGGTAAATTTACACCTGTGGTTGACTTTATGTATGTGAGCAACGGAGTCACATTACAGGTAAATTTACAGCTGTGGTTGACTTTATGGATGAGATTGATAGGGCCTCATTACAGGTAAATTTACACCTGTGGTTGACTTTATGGATGTGATTGATTGGGCCTCATTACAGGTAAATTTACACCTGTGGTTGACCTTATGGATGTGATTGATATAGTCTCATTACAGGTAAATTTACACCTGTGGTTTGCCTTTTGGATTTGATTGATAGAGTCTCGTTACAGGTAAATTTACACCTGTGTTTGACTTTATGGATGTGATTGAAAGAATCTCATTACAGGTAAATTTACGCCTGTGGTTGACTTTATAGATGTGATTGATAGTCTCTTTCCAGGTAAATTTACACCTGTAGTTGACTTTATAGATGTGATTGATAGAGTCTCGTTACAGGTAAATTTACACCTGTGGTTGACTTTATGGATGTGATTGAAAGAGTCTCGTTACAGGTAAATTTACACCTGTGGTTGACTTTATGGATGTGATTGATAGAGTCTCGTTACAGGTAAATTTACTGTAGTATCTGTTATATAACTGCACTTCTCTCATTTTATTTCTACAGGAGCTCCAACAGCAGGTAAAACAGAGTAACCTTGACCCTTCAGAGGTCACCAAAGCTCAGGAAGGTCAAGCTAAGGATTATCCACAAGGCATCACAGCATGTGGTACAGATGGAATGAGGTTTGGACTCTGCTCCATAGACTACAGTGGTATGTCTCTCAACATCTCATGTTAGTGAAAATGACTCCAAATCTGATGTATACATGTAATTACTGATCACACCAATGACACCAAATCTGTTGTATACATGTAATTACTGATCACACCAATGACACCAAATCTGTTGTATACATGTTATTACTGATCTGATCATTGACTCCAAATCTGTTGTATATATGTAATTACTGATCTGACCAATGACTCCAAATCTGTTTTATACATGTAATTACTGATCGGACCAATGACTCCAAATCTGTTGTATATATGTAATTACTGATCACATCAATGGCACCAAATCTGTTGTATACATGTAATTACTGATCACACCAATGACTCCAAATCTGTTGTATACATGTAATTACTGATCACACCAATGGCACCAAATCTGTTGTATACATGTAATTTCTGATCACACCAATGACTCCAAATTTGTTGTATACATGTAATTACTGATCTGACCATTGACTCCAAATCTGTTGTATACATGTAATAACTGATCACACCAATGACTCCAAATCTGTTGTATACATGTAATTACTGATCTGACCAATGACTCCAAATATGTTGTATATATGTAATTACTGATCACACCAATGACTCCAAATATGTTGTATATATGTAATTACTGATCACACCAATGACGCCAAATCTGTTGTATATATGTAATTACTGATTTGACCAATGACTCCAAATATGTTGTATATATGTAATTACTGATCTGACCATTGACTCCAAATCTGTTGTATACATGTAATTACTGATCACACCAATGACTCCAACTATGTTGTATATATGTAATTACTGATCTGACCAATGACACCAAATATGTTGTATGCATGTAATTACTGATCTGATCGTTGACTCCAAATATGTTGTATACATGTAATTACTGATCTGATCATTGACTCCAAATATGTTGTATACATGTAATTACTGATCTGACCAATGACTCCAAATCTGTTGTATACATGTAATTACTGATCTGACCAATGACTCCACATATGTTGCATATATGTAATTACTGATCACACCAATGACTCCAAATATGTTGTATATACGTTATTACTAATGACACCAAATCTCTTGTATATATGTAATTACTGATTTGACCAAGTACTCCAAATATATTGTATACATGTAATTACTGATCTGATCATTGACTCCAAATCTGTTGTATACATGTAATTACTGATCACACCAATGACTCCAAATCTGTTGTATATATGTAATTACTGATCACACCAATGACACCAAATCTGTTGTATACATGTAATTACTGATCACACCAATGGCACCAAATCTGTTGTATACATGTAATTACTGATCACACCAATGGCACCAAATATGTTGTATACATGTAATTACTGATCTGAACAATGACTCCAAATCTGTTGTATACATGTTATTATTGATCTGAACAATGACACCAAATCTGTTGTATATATGTAATTACTGATCTGATCATTGACTCCAAATCTGTTGTATACATGTAATTACTGATCTGATCAATGACTCCAAATCTGTTGTATACATGTAATTACTGATCTGACCACTGACTGCAAATCTGTTGTATACATGTTATTATTGATCTGATCATTGACTCCAAATCTGTTGTATATATGTAATTACTGATCTGATCATTGACTCCAAATATGTTGTATACATGTAATTACTGATCTGATCATTGACTCCAAATCTGTTTTATACATGTAATTACTGATCACACCAATGACTCCAAATCTGTTGTATACATGTAATTACTGATCTGACCAATGACTCCACATATGTTGTATATATGTAATTACTGATCTGATCAATGACTCCAAATCTGTTGTATATATTTAATTACTGATCTGATCATTGACTCCAAATCTGTTGTATATATGTAATTACTGATCTGGTCAATGGCTCCAAATATGTTGTATATATGTAATTACTGATCTGATCAATGACTCCAAATCTGTTGTATATATTTAATTACTGATCTGATCATTGACTCCAAATCTGTTGTATACATGTAATTACCGATCTGACCAATGACACCAAATCTGTTGTATACATGTAATTACTGATCTGATCATTGACTCCAAATTTGTTGTATACATGTCATTACTGATTTGACCAATGACACCAAATCTGTTGTATATATGTAATTACTGATCTGATCATTGACTCCAAATTTGCTGTATACATGTAATTACTGATTTGACCAATGACACCAAATATGTTGAATACATGTAATTACTGATCACACCAATGACTCCAAATCTGTTGTATATATGTAATTACTGATCTGAACAATGACACCAAATCTGTTGTATAAATGTAATTACTGATCACACCAATGGCACCAAATGTGTTGTATACATGTAATTACTGATCTGATCATTGACTCCAAATCTGTTGTATACATGTAATTACTAATCTGACCAATGATTACAAATCTGTTGTATACATGTAATTACCGATCTTATCATTGACTCCAAATCTGTTGTATAAATGTAATTACTGATCTGATCATTGACTCCAAATCTGTTGTATACGTGTAATTACTGATCACACCAATGACTACAAATCTGTTGTATACATGTAATTACTGATCCGACCAATGACTCCAAATATGTTGTATATATGTAATTACTGATCTGACCACTGACTTCAAATCAGTTGTATATATTTAATTACTGATCTGACCATTGACTCCAAATCTGTTGTATATATGTAATTACTGATCTGAACAATGACTCCAAATCTGTTGTATATATTTTATTACTGATCTGATCATTGACTCCAAATCTGTTGTATACGTGTAATTACTGATCTGATCAATGACTCCAAATCTGTTGTATACATGTAATTACTGATCTGATCAATGACTCCAAATCTGTTAGATACATGTAATTACTGATCTGACCAATGACTCCAAATCTGTTGTATATATGTAATTACTGATCTGACCACTGACTCCAAATCTGTTGTATACATGGAGTCAATGATCAGATCAGTAATTAAATATATACAACAGATTTGGAGTCATTGTTCAGATCAGTTATTACATATATTATATGTAATTACTAATCTGATCAATGACTCCAAATCTGTTGTATACATGTAATTACTGATCTTATCATTGACTCCAAATCTGTTGTATACATGTAATTACTAATCTTATCATTGACTCCAAATCTGTCGTATACATGTAATTACTGATCTGATCATTGACTCCAAATCTGTTTTATACTTGTAATTACTGATCGGACCAATGACTCCAAATCTGTTGTATACATGTAATTACTGATCTGAACAATGACTCCAAATCTGTTGTATACATGTAATTACTGATCTGAACAATGACTCCAAATCTGTTTTATACATGTAATTACTGATCTGACCAATGACACCAAATCTGTTGTATACATGTTATTACTGATCTGACCAATGACACCAAATCTGTTGTATACATGTAATTACTGATCTGAACAATGACTCCAAATCTGTTGTATACATGTTATTACTGATCTGACCACTGACTCCAAATTTGTTGTATACATGTAATTACTGATCTGACCAATTACACCAAATCTGTTGTATATATGTAATTACTGATCTGACCAATGACACCAAATCTGTTGTATACATGTAATTACTGATCTGACCACTGACTCCAAATCTGTTTTATACATGTAATTACTGATCTGACCACTGACTCCAAATCTGTTGTATACATTTTATTACTGATGTGGTCATTGACTCCAAATCTGTCGTATACATGTAATTACTGATCTGATCATTGACTCCAAATCTGTTGTATGCATGTAATTACTGATCACACCAATGACTCCAAATATGTTGTATACATGTAATTACTGATCACACCAATGACTCCAAATATGTTGTATAAATGTAATTACTGATCAGATCAAGCACTCATCCTGCTTTTTTTCAGCTCAAGCTGTAAATCTAGATATGGGACACATAGACAGCAAGCGTAGAATGTGTAACAAGATCTGGCAGGGATATCATTTCTTCCAATCAAATCTTGGACCTGATTTCAAACCTGCTGTCAATTTCAAGGTAAGATGTCTGTAGGTTTTCCAACATTTTCTGTAACTTTCCTTCCCAGATGGCTAAAGATCTATCTAACATCAGGAAATGTGGGTAATATAAAATTTACTCATTCACTCTATAACTACATATTAAGTTCTTCCTGTCTTGCACGTTTTAGGATACAAATTTAACTTGTATAACAGATAAATGCACTTGAATAATTACATAATGAGCTTTTCCAATCTTCTTTGGCTGCAATAATGCTTTTATAATTGTAACTATAATATACATATGTATTTGAAAAGCTAAAAATTTTGATTATGATAATTTGACCTTTTGATTTATAGACTGATTTTGACCTTGGTATTGCAGGCGGATGTGACAGCCTCTGACTTGATGGACCAATGGATACTCAGTCGTTTAAGTCACATGGTCATGTCATGTGACACAAATTTCCAGGACTATAAGCTACATGGTGTGACGGAGAGTCTGCAGACTTTCTGGATCAACGATTTCTGTGATATATATTTGGTAAAGTTTAAAACACTGTGCTTGTGTTCAGTTTTGGTATTTTTTGAAACTTTCCAATATTGAATAGTAGTCCAGTAATTCTGCTTTATTTTAGAGCTGTGTCAGGCTTAGAATTGTTTTTGTCTATGATAGCAGCTTCATCTTCTAAACAGCTATGGAGACATTTTTGTTTTATTAGATAGAGGAAAGCCGGAGTATTGACTTGTAGGCAATACCTGGCAATCTGCCTCACCTAAACTATTAACTCACAAATAGATAGCAGACATTCACACACATGTGAACCACAATGAGATGACAGCAATTCATTGGACAAGAACTAGATGTTATCAAAAGTATTATTTTTTACAGGAGTCTGTGAAAGCTGTGTTAAGGGAGAACACTAGTCGGGCTAACACAGTCAGACAAGTGATGTGTTTCTGTATCGACACCTTTGTACGGGCGCTCAGTCCCTTCATGCCTTACCTGTCAGAGGAACTCTACCAACGGTTACCAATGGCAACCGACCGTCCAGAAAGCGTGTGCATCAGTTCATATCCATCCATACAACATGTAAGTCTATGTATCAACATTCAACTTATTCTCGAGTGTATTTTCAATTAGTTTCATATCATCCCAAAAATAACAAGTTTTAATTGGCTTTAATTAGCCCACCATCATTAGAAGGTGGGCTATTCAAATCGCTTTTCATCCGTGGTCCATTGTTCGTCCGTTCGTCCGTCTGTCCGTCTGTTAACAATTCTTGTTTTTGCTATTTCTCAGAAAGTACTGAAGGGATCTGTCTCAAATTTCATATGTAGTTTCCCCTAGGGCCCTAGTTGTGCATATTGCTATTTGGGACCAATCGATCAACAAAATGGCCGCCAAGGAGCCATCTTGGATTTTGATAGTTGAAGTTTGTTACTGCTATTTCTCAGAAAGTACTGAAGCGATCTGTCTCAAATTTTACATGTAGTACTCTTGAAAAGGTTTGAAAAGCAGAGAAAAGATCCTTCTTTCCCTTGTCAGACATAGATCATTCTTTGGTGGGTGCCCTCTGGGATCTCTTGTTTTTATTTTTAGTCAGTCATGGTATGGTAACTACTTATCTGATTCCGTCTCTGGTAAGTAACTCAGCAATAATGAGGTTTAAGAGGGTGTTGCTTTCATTTAATTTACTGACCTTAACAAATTTATTCAGGATAACATGAGAAACATTATCGTAATTTATCCTTCTCCACTTGCTTTATTCATTATGATCTACATTTGTACCTCAATATTTTGTGAAACAATTTGTACAAGGATTTACTCTTATGCTAAGGTAATGGTAACTGAATGCCCCTTATGCCAAATGTTATGTTTTATTAGCTCACCTGGCCCTAAGGGCCGGTGAGCTTATGTCAAGACGCGGCGTTCGGCGTCCATCAACATTTCCTTTAAATCGCTATTAGTCCTAGAGTTCTGCATGGATTGTAACCAAATTTGGCCACAAACATCTTTTGGGGAAGGGGAACAGAACATGTATAAATTTTGGCTCTGACCCCCCCGGGGGCACAAGGTGCGGGCTAATAGGAGAAATAGAGGTAATAAATCGCTACTTGTCCTAGAGTTCTGAATGGATTGTAACCAAATTTGGCCACAAACATCCATAGGGGAAGGAAGGGGAATAGAACTTTTATAAATTTTGGCTCTGACCCCCTGGGGGCAGGAAGGATGGGGCCCAATAGAGGTAAATCCTATAAATCGCTACTTGTCCTAGAGTTCTGCATGAATTGTAACCAAATTTGGCCACAAACGTCCTTGGGGGAAGGGGAACAAAACATGTATAAATTTTGGCTTTGACCCGCGGAGGGCAGGAGGGGTTGCGCCCAATAGGGGAAATAGAGGTAAATCCTATAAATCGCTACTTGTCCTAGAGTTCTGCATGAATTGTAACCAAATTTGGCCACAAACATCCATTGGGGAAGGGGAACAAAACATGTATAAATTTTGGCTTTGACCCCCGGGGGGGGGGGGCAGGAGGGGTGGCGCCCAATAGGGGAATTAGAGGTAAATATTTGAATTCCTTCAGAAAAGAAACAATGAACCTGTATTTAGAACACAACTTGGCATTACAAACCAGGTGAGCGATACAGGAACTCTGGGCCTCTTGTTACTTTAATATTTATGTGCTGTACTGATTTTCTAGGTGTCCTTCCTAAGGGAGAAGTTAGAAGAAGCTGTTTCCACTGTTAAGCTGTTGAAGACCATAATTTTATCAGCTCAGGTCCGATATAGCATCAAATCTCGGACACTACCAGGTAAACACAGATATAGCATTAAATCCCGGACACTACCAGGTAAAGTCAATGACCCTGTATCGTTAATGTGATTTCTGTATTGTTACATTGTTAATGTGACTGGAGATTTCTGTGGTGTTACATTGTTAATGTGACTGGATATTTCTGTGGTGTTACATTGTTAATGTGACTGTAGATTTCTGTGGTGTTACATTGTTAATGTGACTGGAGATTTCTATGGTGTTACATTGTTAATGTGACTCGAGATTTCTGTGGTGTTACATTGTTAATGTGACTGGAGATTTCTGTGGTGTTACATAGTTAATGTGACTATAGATTTCTGTAGTGTTATATGTTAATGTGACTGAAGATTTCTGTGGTGTTACATTGTTAATGTGACTGGAGATTTCTGTGGTGTTACATTGTTAATGTGACTGGAGATTTCTGTAGTGTTATATGTTAATGTGACTGGAGATTTCTGTGGTGTTACATTGTTAATGTGACTGGAGATTTCTGTGGTATTACATTGTTAATGTGACTGGAGATTTCTGTGGTGTTACATAGTTAATGTGACTATAGATTTCTGTGGTATTACATTGTTAATGTGACTGGAGATTTCTGTAGTGTTATATGTTAATGTGACTGAAGATTTCTGTAGTGTTACATTGTTAATGTGATTTTTGTTACATTGTTTACTCCAGTGGTGATACAGGTGAACGATGGAGAACTACTACAGACTCTGTCAGACCCTTCTCTGGTAAGAACTCTTCAGACGCTGTCCAAGGCTGGCTCGGTGCACTTGCTCTCACCGCACCAGGCGCCCCCTGCAGGCAGTCTGACTCTGACACCTAACTCTCAACTCCAGGTCTTCTTAAAGTTAAAGGTAGGCATCAATCCTCACTGGATGGTAGAATGGTTTTATATACTGTACAAACAGGCTGATATTGGCCTTTTTGGATCTAATAAAATGTGAAGTCTTTATATAGAGCTTGCTCAGACAGGTTTTCCTGTACATTTGTACATGTATTTTAACGTCAGAATCAACAATCACCTCTGGTCTATCAAACAGAACAAACCTGAATATCCGGTTGCCAGACATTTCAAATTACCCAGCCATACTTGGAAAGACATGCAGGTGATTGCAATTGAGCACTGTTCTTACTGGACACAAACCAAGGGTCGATAGAAAGAGAGATTCTGGATTACCTATCTACAGACCCGCTATCCAAGGGGCATTAAGGAATGTTAAATATATATATTTTGCAAATTGACATCGATTGATCACTCGCTTTTCCATTGCTAATACCTACTTCCAGCATTTTACTGTTCTTTTCTACGCTTTTTTTGTCCTTTGCATGTGATGCCCGCAAAAGGCAACTAAATTTAGGACTTTGTTCTTCTGCATACACATCGAGGAGATAAGTGACTAAATTTACATCCTATACAAATGAGCACTACATATTAAAATTTCGCCACACATTTCAAGTCACACGTGGCACGCTCTCCAGACACCGCTCATATTGTAGCGGTCTGCAGTACAGCATGGCTACTTTTAGTTTTTAGGTCATCTTACCAAAGGTCAGGATGACCTATTGTCATCGTGTTTTGTCCAACGTCGTGCGCCGTGTGTCGTGCGCCATGCGTCGTGCGTTAGACTATTTATACAAAAGCCTACTCCTCATTCACCCTTGGATGAATTCATCCATATGTGGTTTGGAACATCATTGGGGAAGGACAATCATGTTTTATATAAATGAGCCTGGTCCGATCCCTAGGAGCTGAGGGGTGGGGCCCCAAAAGGGCAAATTTTCTTAATTTAAGCTTTAAAATCCTACTCCTCCTTCATCCTTGGATGGATTTCATCTATATTTGGTGTGAAACATCATTGGGGAAGGGCAATCATATTTTATATAAATGAGCCTGGTCCGACCCCTAGGGTCAGAGGGGCGGGGCCCCAAAAGGGCGAATTTTCTGAATTTTAGCTTTAAAATCCTACTCCTCCTTCATCCTTGGATGGATTACATCTATATTTGGTGTTAAACATCATTGGGGAAGGACACTCATATTTTATATAAATGAGTCTGGTCAGACCCTTAGGGGCTAAGGGGTGGGGCCCCATATGGGGAAATTTTCTTAATTTAAGCTTTAAAATCCTACTCCTCCTTCATCCTTGGATGAATTTCATCCATATTTGGTGTGAAACATCATTGGGGAAGGTCAATCATATTTTATATAAATGAGTGTGGTCCGACCCCTAGGGGCTGAGGACTGGGGCCCCAAAAGGGCTAATTTTCTGAATTTTAGCTGGCCCACGTCCTGTTTTCAGGTTTCGGTCTCCGATCTCAATGAAAATTGGTCTACAGGGGTTTTAATTGATGCTGAACAACATGCAAACATTTTCGTAAAGATTTTGATATTCCAAGATGGCCGCTGGCCCACTTACTGTTTTAAGGTTTCAGTCTCCGATCTCAATGAAAATTGGTCTATAGGGGTTTTAATTGATGCCGAACAACATACAAACATTTTTGTAAAGATTTTGGTATTCCAAAAAGGTCGTTGGCCCACTTCCTGTTTTCGGGTTCAGTCTCTGATCTCAATGGAAATTGGTCTATAGGGGTTTTAATTGATTCAGATGGGGGAACTTAGGTGAGGACAATCATATTTTATAAAGGACCGAGCTAAGACCTATGGGGATAGTACTGTGGAGGTCCAAAATGGGAGTTTTGCTAAAATTTGGCTTTAAAATCTGACTCCTCCTTATATTAATCCATGAATGGGTTACAACCATATATGGATGAAGGGCTACCAAGTTTGTTCAACAAATGACATTTACCTATTTCAGAAACTTACAAATTCAACTAAGGAGTTCCTTGTATTGTTTATATTAATTGTTAACCAATACTTTATACTATGACTTTGTTATTTTATGTCATGAGTCAGATGACTGTTAAGGCCCATGGGCCTCTTGTTTGTAGATCCGGCCTTCAGCTCCCACTTTCGGAAGGGTTAATTACGCTGTTGAATATTTGTCTTCTATCATTGTCCCGTTTTACTGCTCGTGTAATATTATGTAATCATGTTTGCTTTGTGTGTCTTGGTAACAATCTGATTAAAATACAGATCCTTATAACCACTCCGTTCAATAGAGGATCTGACAATATCCCATAAGGGGTCACGTCCAGATGACCTTTATACCACGTGTACTTCAGAGCAAATGCAGTTTCTACAACTTACAACATCAATTGAAAACATCTTTTCGCCCCAGTATACATATGCAATTAGCTTTGTTGTGCACTTCGGGCGAGATGACTACATACAAGAAAATAATTTGGACAGCTTTTTCAAACTATTTCGTCCCCAGTCAAGATTCTGGCAGTGCCAATTTGATTGGCCTTTTAAAAAGGTCATCTTGACTTGACCCCTAATGCGATGTTCTCAGATCCTCTTACCCAACATAGTGAAAATAAGGATCTGTATTTTAATCAGATTGGTCTTGATAAAGGGGCAGATTGCCTTGAAAATTTGACAATGTTTTTGTCCACAAGGTTAGAATTACTTCTTTGTCCCATATTTACCATTTGAAGTAATTCATATCCAACAGACTTACATTTGATGGGATCCCGTGTCATCTGGAAAATCTTGTTGATATTACTTCTTTGACCCTTATTTTAGAATTTATGAACATTTGAAATACAAGTGCAGTGGTAATGAATTAGGTTTGACCTCTAGTCACCCTATAACAATCCTCATGTTGACTATTATTTATGTTGTATTGTAGGGCTTCATTAATCCCCTGAAAGAAATTGAGCGGCTGGAAAATAAGCTGAAAAGGCTAGAGAAAACTATGAAAAATAAGTCAAAGAGGAAAAAGGACAATACAGCAGAATTTGTAAGTTTTACAGTACTGTATTTGTTTATTATATCTTTGTATGTTTGTCAATTTCTCATATGTTCATTAATCATTCTTGAAAACATAATTATTTTTATGGTATATAAATTATCATTATTCTTAATTGCAACCAAATAGTATTTTTATAGGTTTTGCCTTTTTATTTCAATTTATGCCAGTGTTCTATGTATTTCAGGCTAAATTACAAGAAGAAAGGGACAGTTATATAAAGGAAATCGCTGATATGAAAAAATATGAAATGGAGGAAACAGAGTGAGCGGTTACTTGAGTATTCAATAAAATCACAGATTGTCAACATTAAACACAACTGTATTCAATAAAATCACAGATTGTCAACATTAAACACAACAGTATTCAATAAAATCACAGATTGCCAACATTAAACACAACAGTATTCAATAAAATCACAGATTACCAACATTAAACACAACAGTATTCAATAAAATCACAGGTTGTCAACATTAAACACAACAGTATTCAAAAAAATCACAGATTGTCAACATTAAACACAACAGTATTCAATAAAATCACAGATTGTCAACATTAAACACAACAGTATTCAATTAAATCACAGATTGCCAACATTAAACACAACAGTATTCAATAAAATCACAGATTGTCAACATTAAACACAACAGTATTCAATAAAATCACAGGTTGCCAACATTAAACACAACAGTATTCAATAAAATCACAGATTGTCAACATTAAACACAACAGTATTCAAAAAAATCACAGGTTGTCAACATTTAACACAACAGTATTCAAAAAAATCACAGATTGTCAACATTAAACACAACTGTATTCAATAAAATCACAGATTGTCAACATTAAACACAACAGTATTCAATTAAATCACAGATTTCCAACATTAAACACAACAGTATCCAATAAAATCACAGATTGTCAACATTAAACACAACAGTATTCAATAAAATCACAGATTGCCAACATTAAACACAACAGTATTCAATAAAATCACAGATTGTCAACATTAAACACAACAGTTTATTCAATAAATCACAGATTGCCAACATTAAACTATTCAAACTATTAGAATATATTAAAACACATATATACATATAATTAAAGTGTTTTAAAATTGAAGGCCAGAATGTTGACATTGTGACTTTTGCCAGAATAAAATGATGGCACCAGCTTCTTTGTTACTGTGAATGCAATGGAATTTGCTGTGTGATTCTGAAGTGCTCTTCATGGTGTGTTAGCCAAGCCGAGTATGTGATGTGTTAGCCAAGCCGAGTATGTGATGTGTTAGCCAAGCCGAGTATGTGATGTGTTAGCCGAGTATGTGATGTGTTAGCCAAGCC
>SAYR01067043.1:34743-70071 GCA_004382745.1 Argopecten irradians irradians | reverse complement strand
ATGGGATTACGCTCATAATGCAATGGTTACATCCTTATAGGGTTTGGATTCAAAATTTTGCAAATGATGGGTCTGACCCCCCGGGGGCCTGAAGGGTGGGGTCAAAAGGGGTTAATTTAGCTATTTCCATATAAACGACTTCTTCTCTGCAACTAAGAATGGAAGAGCACTTATAATGCAATGGTAGCCTCCTTATACGGTTGGGATTTGAAATTGTAGGGCTGACCCCCGGGGCCTTAGACAGCAATAGATGCGAGGTCAAAAAGGTCAATTAGGCTACTACTTTCATATAAATTACTTTGTCTCTGAACCTATGTATTGGATAGCATATTTGTATGGTATCAATAGCATCATTGTATGGTTGTGATTCAAAATTAAGCTTTGGGAGTCAATTTTGCTTATTTTTCTAATTGTCAGAGTCTTGTGATAATTACTAACAAAAAACCAGGTGAGCGATACAGGCCCTCTGGGCCTCTTAAGCTTGTATGTATATGTGTATACATGTAGTTTTAAATGGGTTTGTCACTGAAATGGTTATACAATTCTAATCATTAGCTATTTCTAATAAAACAAGAGGCCCAGAGGGCCTGTATCATTCACCTGGATTTTTTTTTTTTTTTTTGCTAATTATCACAAAAACTCTTACAATCAGAAATAGCTACAGTGACCAGAGGATTAGTTTAATTTTGAATCCCAACCATATAATGGTGCTATCAATGTAATATGACTATGAGTGTTAGTCAATGCTAAGTTTCGGAGAAGAAGTCGTTTACATGAAAATAGCCAAATTGACCCTTTACTCCCTGCCCCTCACGCCCCCGGAGTGTTAGCCCAACCCTTTGCACAGTTTGAATCCCCACCCTTTACGGATGCTACCATTGCATCATGAGTGCTACCCCATGCTTAGTTTTAGAGATGAAGTTGTTATTATGAAACTAGCTAATTTGACCCAAGCATCAAACAGTCCTGATATTTGGTCTGTAGTATACCTTGATAAAGGTCACTAACCAAGCACAAAAGAAGCCTAATATTAAGTCTGTAGTATACCCTAAAAAGGGCCCTAACCAAGCACAAAAGAACCCTGATATTAAGTCTGTAGTATACCTTGATAAAGGTCCCTAACCAAGCACCAAAGAGCCCTGATATTTGGTCTGTAGTATATCCTGATAAAGGTCCCTAACCAAGCACCAAAGAGCCCTGATATTTGGTCTGTAGTATACCCTGATAAAGGTCCGTAACCAAGCACCAAAGAGCCCTGCTATTTGGTCTGTAGTATACCCTGATAAAGGTCACTAACCAAGCACAAAAGAACCCTAATATTAAGTCTGTAGTATACCTTGATAAAGGTCACTAACCAATCACAAAAGAACCCTGATATTTGGTCTGTAGTATACCCCGATAAAGCTCCCTAACCAAGCACCAAAGAACCCTGATATTTGGTCTGTAGTATAATCTAATGAAGGTCACTAACCAAGCACCAAGAGCCCTGATATTTGGTCTGTAGTATACCCTAATAAAGGTCACTAACCAAGCACAAAAGAACCCTAATATTAAGTCTGTAGTATACCTTGATAAAGGTCCGTAACCAAGCATCAAAAGAACCCTAATATTAAGTCTGTAGTATACCCAAATGAAGGTCACTAACCAAGCACAAAAGAAGCCTGATATTAAGTCTGTAGTATACCCTAATGAAGGTCACTAACCAAGCACAAAAGAACCCTGATATTTGGTCTGTAGTATACCCTTATGAAGGTCCCTAACCAAGAATCAAAGAGCCCTGATATTTGATCTGTAAGATGTCCTTATAAAGGTCCCTAACCAAGCACCAAAGAGCCCTGATATTTGGTCTGTAGTATACCCTGATAAAGGTCACTAACCATGCACCAAAGAACCCTGATATTTGGTCTGTAGTATACCTTGATAAAGGTCCCTTACCAAGCACCAAAGAGCGCTGATATTTGGTCTTTAGTATACCCTGATAAATGTCCCTAACCAAGCACCAAAGAACCCTGATATTTGGTCAGTAGTATACCCTGATAAATGTCCCTAACCAAGCACCAAAGAGCCCTGATATTTGGTCTGTAGTATACTCAGATAAAGATATTCGTAACCAAGCACCAAAGAACCCTGATATTTGGTCTGTAGTATACCCTAATAAAGGTCCCTAACCAAGCACCAAAGAACCCTGATATTTGGTCTGTAGGATGCCCTTATAAAGGTCCCTAACCAAGCACCAAAGAGCCCTGATATTTGGTCTGTAGTATACCCTGATAAAGGTCACTAACCAAGCACCAAAGAACCCTGATATTTGGTCTGTAGTATACCTTGATAAAGGTCCCTAATCAAGCACCAAAGAGCGCTGATATTTGGTCTTTAGTATGCCCTGATAAATGTTCCTAACCAAGGACCAAAAAGCCATGATATTTGGTCTGTAGTATACCCTGGTAAAGGTTCCTAACCAAGCGCCAAAGAGCGCTGATATTTGGTCTTTAATATACCCTGATAAAGGTCCGTAACCAAGCACCAAAGAACCCTGATATTTGGTCTGTGGTATACCTTGATAAAGGTCCGTAACCAAGCACCAAAGAACCCTGATATTTGTCTGTAGCATACCTTGATAAAGGTCCGTAACCAAGCACCAAAGAGCGCTGATATTTGGTCTTTAGTATACCCTGATAAAGGTCCGTAACCAAGCACCAAAGAGCGCTGGTATTTGGTCTTTAATAAACCCTGATAAAAGTCCCTAACCAAGCACCAAAGAGCCCTGATATTTGGTCTGTAGTATACTCAGATAAAGATATACGTAATCAAGCACCGAAGAGCCCTGATATTTGGTCTGTAGTATACCCTGATAAAGGTCCCTAACCAAGCACCAAAGAACACTGATATTTGGTCTGTAGGATGCCCTTATAAAGGTCCCTAACCAAGCACCAAAGAGCCCTGATATTTGGTTTGTAGTATACCTTGATAAAGGTCCCTAACCAAGCACCAAAGAGCCCTGATATGTGGTCTGCAGTATACCCTGATAAAGGTCCCTAACCAAGCACCAAATGGCCCTGATATTTGGTATGTAGTATACCCTGATAAAGGTCCCGAACCAAGCACCAAAGAGACATGATATTTGGTCAGTAGTATACCCTGATAAAGGTCACTAACCAAGCACCAAAGAACCCTGATATTTGGTCTGTAGAATGCCCTAATGAAGGTCCCTTACCAAGCACCAAAGAACTCTGATATTTGGTCTGTAGAATGCCCTTATAAAGGTCCCTTACCAAGCACCAAAGAGCCCTGATATTTGGTCTGTAGTATACCCTTATAAAGGTCCCAAACAAAGCACCATTGAGCCCTGATATTAAGTCTATAGTATACTCTTATAAAGGTCCCTAACCAAGCACCAAAGAGCCCTGATATTTGGTGTGTAGTATACCCTGATAAAGGTCCCTAACCAGGCACCAAAGAGCCCTGATATTTGGTCTGTATGATACCCTGATAAAAATCCCTAACCAATCACCAAAGAACCCTGATATTTGGTCTGTAGTATACCATGATAAAGGTCCCTAACCAATCACCAAAGAGCCCTGATATTTGGTCTGTATGATACCCTGATAAAGATCCCTAACCAAGCACCAAAGAGCCCTGATATTTATTCTGTATTATACCTTGATAAAGGTCCCTAACCAAGCACCAAAGAACTCTGATATTTGGTCTGTAGGAAGCCCTTATAAAGGTCCCTAACCAAGCACCAAAGAGCCCTGATATTTGGTTTGTAGTATACCTTGATAAAGGTCCCGAACCAAGCACCAAAGAGCCCTGATATGTGGTCTGTAGTATACCCTGATAAAGGTCCCTAACCAAGCACCGAATGGCCCTGATATTTGGTCTGTAGTATACCCTGAGAAAGGTCCGTAACCAAGCACCAAAAACCCTGATATTTGGTCTGTAGTATACCCTTATAAAGGTCCCTAACCAAGCACCAAAGAACCCTGATATTTGGTCTATAGTATACCCTTATAAAGGTCCCTCACCAAGCACCAAAAACCCTGATATTTGGTCTGTAGAATGCCCTTATAAAGGTCCGTAACCAAGCACCAAAGAGCCCTGATATTTGGTCTATAGTATACCCTTATAAAGGTCCCTTACCAAGCACCAAAGAGCCCTGATATTTGGTCTGTAGTATATCCTGATAAAGGTCCGTAATCAAGCACCAAAGAGCTCTGATATTTGGTCTGTAGTATACCCTGATAAAGATCCGTAACCAAGCACCAAAGAGCCCTGATATTTGGTGTGTAGTATACCATGATAAAGGTCCCTAACCAGGCATTAAAGAGTCCTGATATTTGGTCTGTAGTATATCCTGATAAAGGTCCCTAACCAAGCACCAAAGAGCCCTGATATTTGGTCTGTAGTATACCATGATAAAGGTCACTAACCAAGCACCAAAGAGCCCTGATATTTGGTCTGTAGTATATCCTGATAAAGGTCCGTAACTAAGCACCAAATAACCCTGATATTTGGTCTGTAGTATACCCTGATAAAGGTCCGTAACCAAGCACCAAAGAGCCCTGATATTTGGTCTGTAGTATACCCTGATAAAGGTCCGTAACCAAGCACCAAAGAACCCTGATATTTGGTCTTTAGTAGTAGTATACACTGATCTGCATTCATTGGTCAAATCTATATCTACCGCTATTAACAGGAATAACGAAAGCGTTTGGTTCAGCAAATTGTGGAGCGAAAACACCGGTAGTAAATTGAGATCATACAGAATACATAAAAAGGACAGGATCACGGAACATTATATCTCGTCAATTATTCCACGCCACTGTCGGAGCTAGAACGAATATACGTACCCGGCCTACTATACCTTTCGGTCGGGTACTATGTGTCGTAGTGGAGCACTGCCTCTTAAAATCACTTGGGCACAGTTTTCTATACTTTGTTGTAGGTTTCCAATTATCTGATGCGTATACATGCATTTACATATTATTTTCGTCCAAAACAAACATAACTACCATTTTTAATATCTATCGTACCGCTCACACGATATTCACAATTTCTGGACTTGCCTAAAAATCCCCATCAGAAAGACCTTCATATGTATTACGTAAAAAAAATAATTCCTCGGTGGGAATTTGATAACCTACGAGGTTCAGTTTTATTGCCTAGTAAGTTAGCGATATCGAACAAGTAAGATGAAATACAAATAAACGTTTTATAATGGTTTGCATAATCATTACTTTGCTCCATTAGCAGTAATAGGCACCAATTGTAGCTCTATAGACGACACCGTTTTCTGTCTAAAAGTCTTTTGAGCTACAATATTGCAGCTATATCGGAGCCTCCTCGCCAAGCTTAGACTCGGTTGTCTCCATTTACTATTAGAAACTGGGTGATACACTAACTTGCCAGTAGACAGCGTAAATGTCTTTTTGTCCAAATAAAGTGGAAGATGAACCTCATTTACTCTGTGACTGCCCTGTTATATAGCGATATCAGACACTATCTGTTCCACAGGGACCTGGCACGAAAAATTTTAACCAACAGTATACATATATATATATTATAGATACTATAATATATATGTATACTGTTGGTTAAAACATTTCGTGCCAGGTCCCTGTGATCTGTTCGAAAATACAGCGAACTGTTCCAGCAATTTCAATGAGCTCACTTCAATTGAAAAGACGTTTTATTTATTCTGTGATAATGAACTTCAATTTCTATTATCTAAAACAATCTATCAAATGATGAAACGAAGAAGGCTAATTTTAAGAATATAAAGAACTATTTTTAAATGATACCATAATGAAATTATACTTGTATGCCAAACTCTGACCCTTGCAATTGGAGTAAAGCAACTTCTGTCTAGAACTACTCGCATCACTCTTACAATTGTGTGTTTATCGTATTACGTGCATGGTCCTGTCTAAAAAGTAATTGTATTAACTACTCGGTGGTTATGTATTGCATTTGTTTTACTTACGTGACATATATTGTACCCGCTGAATGTTATTGCTATACGATTTGGAATTTTAACGGTTTCAATTAAAATACTTCACGATGTTGTGGAGTTGTTTACAATTCCACGTCACAATCAATACCTACCCACAAGTGCAAATAACTCTGTAATATGCAAATCCAGGAATACATTTATGCCAAACTTTGCGGTTATGTAACAAAATTAACATGACTTAATTGTCCCTTTAAGGTTGAGGACCAATTAAGCTAAAATATTTAAGTGAATACTCATTAAAAAGGGGTCCCTGCATATTGTTGCTCAATTGTCCGTGGTTTTGCATATAAGTTATTAGCCTATATAGTACGTACATGTATGTCTTTTACGAACCTGGTATTGACGCAAAACTTGGAACTTACACAATCCATTTACATCTCATTTACATCTCATTTGCATACTTTTTATCGCGATACTATTGCCAGGTTAACCAGGAAGTGACGTCAGTCTTTTAGTTTGGTTCCGACCACAGAATGTATGTAGTCTACAGACTTACAAGTGTCGAGTTTGTCAGCGATATTACCTAAAGTGATCAATATGGTGTTTAGTTGATTACTATGAATCTGATGCTAATCCAATTATAACACATGTTGTGGTGTATAACTGCTGTATTGTGATCGCCACAATGTTTTTGTGTTGTCGCGATAAGGAAAGTCGATAGACAGGATTTCCTGTGTCTAAGTTTTCTTATCAATCATCAACAATGTTCTGCTTGGCAATCAATGCTCCCGTCTCCCCGTGGTTGTATTGCGGCAGTTCCATGGTTCATTCGGTCATTTAACCAATTCTCATATGCAGTATTATTCGTATGGATGGGACGCATGGAATTGCATTTTGCCTTTATTTATCAGTAAAAGTAAATGACCTTTGTTTCTCCCAATAAGGCCATGCCGCTCCTGCCAAAACTCTGTTCCTCTCTCCTTGAAGGACAGATAATGGATACCGCGCCATGGCAGCCTAACGAGCTAAAATGGTAGAATGGGTAGCAATATTGGACCAAACTTCTTACAAAAATGTACATGGCGTGTGACATTAGCCCATATAGTGTTAGTATTGTATAAATGACATTAGTTATAAACGTTACGGTTGGAATTCGATATGACAGGCAGACACTCTCCAAAACCGCACCCTGGCATACACACAAGGAATGCGATATGACAGGCAGACACTCTCCAAAACCGCACCCTGACATACACACAAGGGATGCGATATGACAGGCAGACACTTTCCAAAACCGCACCCTGACATACACACAAGGGATGCGATATGACAGGCAGACACTCTCCAAAACCGCACCCTGGCATACACACAAGGAATGCGATATGACAGGCAGACACTCTCCAAAACCGCACCCTGGCATACACACAAGGAATGCGATATGACAGGCAGACACTCTCCAAAACCGCACCCTGGCATACACACAAGGGATGCGATATGACAGGCAGACACTCTCCAAAACCGCACCCTGACATACACACAAGGGATGCGATATGACAGACAGACACTCTCCAAAACCGCACCCTGACATACACACAAGGAATGCGATATGACAGGCAGACACTCTCCAAAACCGCACCCTGACATACACACAAGGGATGCGATATGACAGACAGACACTATCCAAAACCGCACCCTGGCATACACACATGGGATGCGATATGACAGGCAGACACTCTCCAAAACCGCACCCTGACATACACACAAGGGATGCTATATGACAGACAGACACTCTCCAAAACCGCACCCTGACATACACACAAGGAATGCGATATGACAGACAGACACTCTCCAAAACCGCACCCTGACATACACACAAGGAATGCGATATGACAGACAGACACTATCCAAAACCGCACCCTGACATACACACAAGGGATGCTATATGACAGACAGACACTCTCCAAAACCGCACCCTGACATACACACAAGGAATGCGATATGACAGGCAGACACTATCCAAAACCGCTCCCTGACATACTCACAAGGAATGCGATATGACAGGCAGACACTCTCCAAAACCGCACCCTGACATATACAAAAGATCTGTCGTCCCTCAGTGAATTCTGTTATTATTGATACAATCCGATCGGATTTCTCGAGATTATTATAGTACTTTCCACCCTCCCTTACTGTAGCGATAATAATTAGTAGTAAAGTGTATTAAAGTGGATAATTGAATGTCTATGGGAAAAGCAAATACAGCTCTAGACCTTTCAATATAAATCGTGTTATTGGTAAGGGTATTGTAACAGATCAATGCTATGGTTGTACCTGTCCAGGTGGCTACTCTAATTTATATAGTGTGTAATCCGGATATACATGTATACAAACAGGTGAATACGGACTACAATACACTGGGTTAGGTACTCTATAGTGTACACTGACCTTCACATGTATAATAACACTGGGTATGAAACGTAAGTGGCCTAATTAACAGAAAAACTGAAAAGGAAATCGATTAAACAGGAGAAAAGTAATGAAATAACGGGTGATTACCGCGGTAATTATCAATATAAATGTGCCGTTCGGTATGTCGGCCCGGAGACCATATCTAACGACTAATTATAGGTAGAACTAGATCACGGTCGACATTGTTAGACGGCTTTGAAATGTCCTTATATTACCATATTAGGTTTTTTTATATCCAGAATTATGAACACGTGCAGATATATCGAAATGACAGTCAAGTCATAGGAGACGGGATAACGTCGCCTGTTCAAAACACATACAGGCACTTTCATTTGAAAAGTTGTTTTAAAAACCTAAACCGAGCAGGGGTGTTGGTAATATGTCAGTGTCGAGATACAAAAACGACGTGGGTGAAGTACAATTTACCCAATCTCTCCCAGGGTTCATTGCGGTCCCCACATTCAAAAATTGAAATTGTTGGGACCACAAGTACCCTGAGAGAGATTGCAAATTACCGTCGATTAGTCCCATCTTCCGCTAATTGTAACGTCATATTTTGACGTGAATTTTCTGATGCCATAATCACTGGAAGGTGACTAATCGACAGTAATAACTTGTTATATTTTAAGGAACTTTATAAATTGCAAGCACAAGTGGTTCAAAGACGTAAAGAGTCGCTATCAACTTGTCATGGAAACCAGTAGTCGCAGAAAAGGATGGCAAAACAATATTGGAGATATTATATAGATGTGGAATGCAATGAGACTTGTAGATCATTTGGTCTGAGCATTAACCAGAAAAACACCTGGAATCATTCTTTTTGTTCACACAAACAATTCACTAAAATGGTGACTTTTTGTTTCCCTTGAGAAAAACGAAGCAATGTCGACCG
This sequence comes from Argopecten irradians irradians, assembly GCA_004382745.1. Taxonomy (NCBI): domain Eukaryota; kingdom Metazoa; phylum Mollusca; class Bivalvia; order Pectinida; family Pectinidae; genus Argopecten; species Argopecten irradians. The sequence goes on along the minus strand of SAYR01067043.1, from coordinate 60,757 downwards.
CAGCCATAGAAGTGCATGTCACAAATACAACAGGTCTGAGAAAAGGGTGATGATATTACCAGCCTTGGAAACCCAGTGTCTAAACTCCACTACTATTTATGACGAATCCATAGACAGATTAACGTAGGTAACCGACGATGGATGATTACATGCATATGGTATGCCGGTGTTCAACGTTCACCGATTGACTACCACGATTTAATGGATAGATAGCGATTTACTCCGTCAGAAGCATGCATTGGTGTGAGAATGTTGTAATCCACTTCTCTTAACTCTTAATGGTGATTAGATAACTTTAATGACGTTTTCTAGTTTCTAATCACATCAATAACTCATACACCTTTAACTTTATTTAATTTATTTCGTCTCGCGAGACACTTCATTATCACATTATAGATTTATTATAAATAACTTAATCGCATTCCAATCTATTTACATCCTGTGTATAAATACCTAATTAAATATTTCTATAATATAATTTATTTATGATAGCACCATTCCATAATCTACAGGAATTCTTACACGAACACAATCGGATCCACTCGGAGAAATTTCCGGTAATCTTCGGAATATTTCCGAAGATTCACGGAAATTACTCCGAGATGTCGCGATTGACACGTACACTATCACTTACAAGCCCTATCTGTTACCCACAGTCGAAGATTGCGTCACTAGAAACATCTTGATCACCAGTAAAATTACCAAAATCTTAATTCTTTCTACAAAATAACAGTACAATAAACGCTCTAATGGGATATGGAAAGAAAATACGAAACTAAAACGCGAAAATAAAATACGAAACTAAAACGCGAAAATCATATCACTAAAGACCATCGAAATTAAACGGTATTAAAGTACGTCATCATTTCGGTATGTTTTCTTTTGTTATAGTGCAATTAAATAAACTGTTATTAAATCGTAGCAATGAACATAAACCCACAATTTTGAAGAAAATAAAAACCGCAAAGAGGTATACATGTATGTTGCGCAAATCGACTCGTTTCGACCAAAAGGTGGCAATTTTAGGAATCCAAAAATAAATATCAATATATGAAGTTTTTTAATACATATGGTTTACGTCTAACATGAAAATGACTTTATTTGGGGAAATGTAATTTGTTGACTGTAAAAATAATCATAAGGCCGCAATATTGTATCACCATTATGACTTTTGGTAGGGGTTTTTCCACATATATTTTTTTTCGTCAAGGCCTCTAAGCTTTAACTTAGGATTGATTTCTAAGTAAGCAAATGATTAATGCCACATTATAAATTATGGCAACAAATTAACTGAATTCAACAACTCAAGATTTTAAATGTCCTCAACAGAGATTTGATCAATTAATTTTTGAACTGTCAAAATAATATACATGTAATCCATATCTATCTATTCAAACAATGTCTTGATTGCTTTCGGCTAATTTTGACTAAAGTATATACATAATCCTACCAGATGTGACGTCACCAACATAAAGAACCGAAGCACTATCAGCCAGTACAGTTACCTCCCGATCACAGTAATTACAGTACGGTTACCTCCCGGTCACAGTAATTACAGTAAGGTTACCTCCCGGTCACGGTAATTACAGCACGGTTACCTCCCGGTCACAGTAATTACAGTACGGTTACCTCCCGGTCACAGTAATCACAGTACGGTTACCTCCCGGTCACAGTAATTACAGTACGGTTACCTCCCGGTCACAGTAATCACAGTAGTTACCTCCCGGTCACAGTAATTACAGTACGGTTACCTCCCGATCACGGTAATTACAGTACGGTTACCTCCCGGTCACAGTAACTACAGTACGGTTACCTCCCGATCACAGAAATTACAGTACTGTTACCTCCCGGTCACAGTAACTACAGCACGGTTACCTCCCGGTCACACTAATTACAGTACGGTTACCTCCCGGTCACAGTAATTACAGTACGGTTACCTCGCGGTCACAGTAACTACAGTACGGTTACCTCCCGGTCACAGTAACTACAGTACGGTTACTTCCAGGTCAGAGTTACTACAGTACGGTTATCTCCCGGTCACAGTAATTACAGTACGGTTACCTCCCGGTCACAGTAACTACAGTACGTTAACCTCCCGATCACAGTAATTACAGTACGGTTACCTCCCGGTCACAGTAATTACAGTACGGTTACCTCCCGGTCACAGTAATTACAGTACGGTTACCTCCCGGTCACAGTAATTACAGTACGGTTACCTCCCGGTCACAGTAATTACAGTACGGTTACCTCCCGGTCACAGTAACTACACTACGGTTACCTCCCGGTCACAGTAATTACAGTAGTTGACCTCCCGGTCACAGTAATTACAGTACGGTTACCTACCGGTCACAGTAATTACAGTACGGTTACCTCCCGGTCACAGTAATTACAGTACGGTTACCTCCCGGTCACAGTAACTACAGTAAGGTTACCTCCCGGTCACGGTAATTACAGTACGGTTACCTCCCGGTTACAGTAATTACAGTAGTTACCTCCCAGTCACAGTAACTACAGTACAGTTACCTCCCGGTCACAGTAATTACAGTACGGTTACCTCCCGGTCACAGTAACTACAGTACGGTTACCTCCCGGTCACAGTAATTAAAGTACGGTTTCCTCCCGGTCACAGTAATAACAGTACGGTAACCTCCCGATCACAGTAATTACAGTACGGTTACCTCCCGGTCACAGTAATTACAGTACGGTTACCTCCCGGTCACAGTAATCACAGTACGGTTACCTCCGGGTCACAGTAATTACAGTACGGTTACCTTCAGGTCACAGTAATTACAGTACGGTTCCCTCACGGTCACAGTAATTACAGTACGGTTACCTCCCGGTCACAGTAATCACAGTACGGTTACCTCCCGGTCACAGTAATTACAGTACGGTTACCTCCCGGTCACAGTAATTACAGTACGGTTACCTCCCGGTCACAGTAATTACAGTACGGTTACCTCCCGGTCACAGTAATTACAGTACGGTTACCTCCCGGTCACAGTAATTACAGTACGGTTACCTCCCGGTCACAGTAATTACAGTACGGTTACCTCCCGGTCACAGTAATTACAGTACGGTTACCTCCCGGTCACAGTAATTACAGTACGGTTACCTCCCGGTCACAGTAATTACAGTACGGTTACCTCCCGGTCACAGTAATTACAGTACGGTTACCTCCCGGTCACAGTAATTACAGTACGGTTACCTCCCGGTCACAGTAATTACAGTACGGTTACCTCCCGGTCACAGTAATTACAGTACGGTTACCTCCCGGTCACAGTAATTACAGTACGGTTACCTCCCGGTCACAGTAATTACAGTACGGTTACCTCCCGGTCACAGTAATTACAGTACGGTTACCTCCCGGTCACAGTAATTACAGTACGGTTACCTCCCGGTCACAGTAATTACAGTACGGTTACCTCCCGGTCACAGTAATTACAGTACGGTTACCTCCCGGTCACAGTAATTACAGTACGGTTACCTCCCGGTCACAGTAATTACAGTACGGTTACCTCCCGGTCACAGTAATTACAGTACGGTTACCTCCCGGTCACAGTAATTACAGTACGGTTACCTCCCGGTCACAGTAATTACAGTACGGTTACCTCCCGGTCACAGTAATTACAGTACGGTTACCTCCCGGTCACAGTAACTACAGTACGGTTACCTCCCGGTCACAGTAATTACAGTACGGTTACCTCCCGGTCACAGTAATTACAGTACGGATACCTTCCGGTCACAGTAATCACAGTAGTTACCTCCCGGTAACAGCTTTATCAACACGATTTGTTTATGCACAATTTCAGCTGTACACATTTTCTACCATATATTTGGTTTCTACTTTTTCCGCGAGTTCAACCTTGTTAAGTTTCCTCAATCCTTTGATTAACTGCGCTATGTCACCATGTCTGTTGAAATTGCGCCATTTTTCTAAACTGGTGAGCGCTGTTTCTTCTGGTGTTCGATCTCGTCTCGCCGAGATTTGGTCAATCACGAACACATCCTTGTGCCTCTTGTCTAGGTCACGTGCTGGGGCGAATGGCAAACGGTCGTAAAGCTGTTTCCAGTCCTTACCAATGAATTGGGCTACAAACCTACAGGCGTCTTCTAAAACAGCTGTGGAAAAGAAAGATACGTCACAATGAAATTGGTTAAAAACTTACAGGCGTCTTCCAAAACAGCTGTGGAAAAGAATAATACGTCACAATGAATTGGGCTATACATCTACAGGCGTCTTCTAATACCACTATGGAAAAGAAAAATACGTCACAATGAATTGGGCTACACATCTACATGCATCTTCTAATACCACTATTGAAAAGAAAAATACGTCACAATGAATTGGGCTACACATCTACAGGCGTCTTCTAATACCACTATAGAAAAGAAAAATACGTTACAATAAAATGGGTTACAAACTTACAGGCGTCTTCTAATACCACTTTGGAAAAGAAAAATACGTCACAATGAATTGGGTAACAAATCTACAAGCGTCTCCAAAAAAATACGTCGCAAAACACCTAAAAAAGATGCGATCTTGCTATAGACATGAACATTTTCCCTGACCTTTCCCTAGATATACGATCTTGCTATAGACGTGAACATTTTCCATGACCTCCCCTAGATCGGCGATCTTGCTATAGACATGAACATTTTCCCTGACCCACCCCTCAACCGCCGATCTTGCTATAGACATGAACATTTTCCATGACCTTCCCCTAGATCAGTGATCTTGCTATAGACATGAACATTTTCCCTGACCTTCCCATAGATCGGCGATCTTGCTATAGACATTAACATTTTCCCTGACCTTCCTCTCAACCGGCGATCTTGCTATAGACGTAAACATTTTCCCTGACCCACCCCTAGATCGGCGATCTTGCTATAGACGTGAACATTTTCCCTGACCTTCCCCTAGATCGGCGATCTTGCTATAGACGTGAACATTTTCCCTAACCTTCCCCTAGATCGGCGATCTTGCTATAGACATGAACATTTTCCCTGACCTTCCCCTAGATCGGCGATCTTGCTATAGACATGAACATTTTCCCTGACCTTCCCCTAGATCGGCGATCTTGCTATAGACATGAACATTTTCCCTGACCTTCCCCTAGATCGGCGATCTTGCTATAGACATGAACATTTTCCCTAACCTTCCCCTAGATCGGCGATCTTGCTATAGACATGAACATTTTCCCTGACCTTCCCCTAGATCGGCGATCTTGCTATAGACATGAACATTTTCCCTGACCTTCCCCTAGATCGGCGATCTTGCTATAGACATGAACATTTTCCCTGACCTTCCCCTAGATCGGCGATCTTGCTATAGACATGAACATTTTCCCTAACCTTCCCCTAGATCGGCGATCTTGCTATAGACATGAACATTTTCCCTGACCTTCCCCTAGATCGGCGATCTTGCTATAGACATGAACATTTTCCCTGACCTTCCCCTAGATCGGCGATCTTGCTATAGACATGAACATTTTCCCTGACCTTCCCCTAGATCGGCGATCTTGCTATAGACATGAACATTTTCCCTAACCTTCCCCTAGATCGGCGATCTTGCTATAGACATGAACATTTTCCCTGACCTTCCCCTAGATCGGCGATCTTGCTATAGACATGAACATTTTCCCTGACCTTCCCCTAGATCGGCGATCTTGCTATAGACATGAACATTTTCCCTGACCTTCCCCTAGATCGGCGATCTTGCTATAGACATGAACATTTTCCCTAACCTTCCCCTAGATCGGCGATCTTGCTATAGACATGAACATTTTCCCTGACCTTCCCCTAGATCGGCGATCTTGCTATAGACATGAACATTTTCCCTGACCTTCCCCTAGATCGGCGATCTTGCTATAGACATGAACATTTTCCCTGACCTTCCCCTAGATCGGCGATCTTGCTATAGACATGAACATTTTCCCTAACCTTCCCCTAGATCGGCGATCTTGCTATAGACATGAACATTTTCCCTGACCTTCCCCTAGATCGGCGATCTTGCTATAGACATGAACATTTTCCCTGACCTTCCCCTAGATCGGCGATCTTGCTATAGACATGAACATTTTCCCTGACCTTCCCCTAGATCGGCGATCTTGCTATAGACATGAACATTTTCCCTAACCTTCCCCTAGATCGGCGATCTTGCTATAGACATGAACATTTTCCCTGACCTTCCCCTAGATCGGCGATCTTGCTATAGACATGAACATTTTCCCTGACCTTCCCCTAGATCGGCGATCTTGCTATAGACATGAACATTTTCCCTGACCTTCCCCTAGATCGGCGATCTTGCTATAGACATGAACATTTTCCCTGACCTTCCCCTAGATCGGCGATCTTGCTATAGACATGAACATTTTCCCTGACCTTCCCCTAGATCGGCGATCTTGCTATAGACATGAACATTTTCCCTGACCTTCCCCTAGATCGGCGATCTTGCTATAGACATGAACATTTTCCCTGACCTTCCCCTAGATCGGCGATCTTGCTATAGACATGAACATTTTCCCTGACCTTCCCCTAGATCGGCGATCTTGCTATAGACATGAACATTTTCCCTGACCTTCCCCTAGATCGGCGATCTTGCTATAGACATGAACATTTTCCCTGACCTTCCCCTAGATCGGCGATCTTGCTATAGACATGAACATTTTCCCTGACCTTCCCCTAGATCGGCGATCTTGCTATAGACATGAACATTTTCCCTGACCTTCCCCTAGATCGGCGATCTTGCTATAGACATGAACATTTTCCCTGACCTTCCCCTAGATCGGCGATCTTGCTATAGACATGAACATTTTCCCTGACCTTCCCCTAGATCGGCGATCTTGCTATAGACATGAACATTTTCCCTGACCTTCCCCTAGATCGGCGATCTTGCTATAGACATGAACATTTTCCCTGACCTTCCCCTAGATCGGCGATCTTGCTATAGACGTGAACATTTTCCCTGACCTTCCCCTAGATATACGATCTTGCTAAAGACATGAACATTTTCCCTGACCTTCCCCTAGATCGGCGATCTTACTATAGACGTAAACATTTTCCCTGACCTTCCCTTAGATCGACGATCTTGCTATAGACGTAAACATTTTCCCTGACCTTCCCCTAGATCAGCGATCTTGCAATAGACATAAACATTTTCCCTGACCTCCCCTAGATATACGATCTTGCAATAGACATAAACATTTCCCCTGACCTTCCCCTAGATCGGCGGTCTTGCTATAGACGTGAACATTTTCCATGACCTCCCCTAGATATACGATCTTTCTATAGACGTGAGCATTTCCCCTGACCTTTCCCTAGATCAGCGATCTTGCTATAGACATGAACATTTTTCCTGACCTTCCCCTAGATATACGATCTTGCTATAGACATGAACATTTTCCCTGACCTTCCCCTAGATATACGATCTTGCTATAGACGTGAACATTTTCCCTGACCTTCCCCTAGATCGGCGATCTTGCAATAGACATGATCATTTTCCATGACCTTCCCCTATATCGGCGATCTTGCTATAGACATGAACATTTTCCCTGACCTTCCTCTAGATCGGCGATCTTGCAATAGACATGAACATTTTCCATGACCTTCCCCTATATCGGCGATCTTGCTATAGACATGAACATTTTCCCTGACCCACCCCTAGATATACGATCTTACTATAGACGTACACATTTTCCCTGACCTTCCCCTAGATATACGATCTTGCTATAGACATGAACATTTTCCCTGACCTTCCCCTAGATATACGATCTTGCTATAGACGTGAACATTTTCCCTGACCTTCCCCTAGATCGGCGATCTTGCTATAGACATGAACATTTTCCCTGACCTTCCCCTAGATATACGATCTTGCTATAGACATGAACATCTTCCCTCCATTACTGTACTCACTGATGGCAGCTGTGATATCCATACACAAAATTATTTTGCAATCCTATTTTCCAAATATTTTTTTGAATGGTCGACGTCAAGAGAACACAAAATCATTATGTTCAATTGACACTGATGTGGAAAAAGTGGTTTTAACGAGATTTTGATTACATGATTAGAATGACGGTTGTTTGAAACTGGCGTGGGTATAAAGAATACCAGCGGATATGTTTAGTTAACAAACATTAGCGAGTAAGATATCTAAGCTGTAAACCATTGCCTTATCTTTCAGTATGTGTCGCGTATTATATATAATATTTGTGTAAACCCGTGATAGCATGGAGAAAGAGGCCCCCCCCCCCCCGAAAAGTAGCCACTTTGATTGCAAGTGTATGTTTCAGTGAATATACTTTTACGCCATGTTGGTGATTATTGGTGATTATGAGAGGAGAAATTATTATTTAAACGTCGACTTTAGTTAGGTCTACTCATTTAAAAAACTACTCATTTTCAATTTGGGACGAATTATGATGTTATATCGCCAGAATCAACACCAGAACCCTAATGGTGTACAGCAGAGTAAGACTGCATCCCTAACCCGTTATCCTGGTGTCATGGCAGACATTGACAGTGTTACAAAAAGCACCAAACGCTATGACAAAAGTGACTCTGAATGCCAACAATATCAGCTGTTGTCTGACTTAGATACCGGTCGGTACAAGTATTGATTTTTATAAACAAACAAACTTTTATACACAACATGTAAAAGGTCGTTGTCTAAACACGTCATATGGCGGTTATAAATTGTAAAAAGATCGTTGTGTTTGGTGATAGTAAGGCAGCATATCAAACATTAGTACGTTCTCTTTGAAGAACAAATAAGTTGCGACAATTATCTAATCTTGACTGAACAGCGGGGATAAGACTACCGCCTAACGGTGGCCATTTAAAGGTTTCTCTTGGTGACAGCAGGAGCAATGGCCACGACGCCGGCCGGCGTTCCTGGCCTAGTCCATAGGCGGATCTGGTATATACATAAACATGGATAATAGGTTCATGTAAATGACTGTAATCAATGCTGAGTCGTCACCATATTGACTTAAGGACAGCTCTTGTACTCGACCAAGTTCTGTCAATACACATTTCTAGACCTACATACGGTATACTAGAAATAGCGTGTTGATGTGACGGTGCGATTAGCCAGCTTCCTGTAATACAGAAGCGAGATAAAAGTCACTCCTGGCATGGCCCTGGTTGTACAGGAGACGAACCTTCAGTGAATAGAAACAAATTTGAACAAAGTACTTATCTATAGACGGTCATTCATAACTCGTTGGGTTATGAAGATATTAGAATTTCCCCGCCAACGAGATTGTCTCTGTTGGTCATTGACGGCAAAAAGATAAGAAAACACATTCAAACATAACGAACACTTCATTTAAAGGTATGTTAGGAACAAAAGGCTCTACAATAACGAACGTTTTGTTAGCTTAAACACGTAACCCAAACATTGACCAGATACGTGTATCATCCACAGGTGGGTGTAACAAACAAAGGGTCAAGCATGTGGAACAATCACACGGAACACACCAGAGACAAACATGCACACACTGTGACAGGCGATATTTACCGTCGGCGCTGCCATGGCCGATATCGCTTGCAGCCACACTAGCTTGGACACTAGATTCACTTGTTTCTAAAACAAAATAGATGCCAAAGACTAAAAAACGTCATAACTAGGCATGACTTGTTTCAGAGCAGGTCGGCATGTTATGGTAGAACAATCGGAAATACATCCACAATTAGCCATCACTAAGAAAAGGCGTCATGACAATGGTACAGAAATGTTTCGAGGAAGCAACAACGCATCCTTAAACTGGCTAGTAAAATTTGTTTCTTTAGTGTGATAAAAGTTACAATCAAAAGTTTTCATACGAATATACCAATAGTAACGATGGGATTAAGGTAAAAAGATCAATACTAGTCTACATCAAAGGGTCACCAAGGGTCAGAGTTCAATACTAGGCTACATCAAAAGGTCACAAGGGTCAGAGTTCAATACTAATCTACATTAAAGGGTCACCAAGGGTAAGAGTTCAATACTAGTCTACATCAAAGGGTCACCAAGGGTCAGAGTTCAATACTAGTTTACATCAAAGGGTCACCAAAGGTCAGAGTTCAATACTAGTTTACATCAAAAGGTCACCAGAGATCAAAGTCCACAGGTCATAGAAAGATTGGTAAATGGGATCAAAACTGTTTAATGAAACCTGCAAAGGGGAGGAAGGGTTCCCGTTTGTTAAGCGTCCATTTGGTAAAAGAGGAATTGGATGGTTGAAGTATAGTTGTCAAGAAGAAAGCGGAATGGATAATGAATGTTTAGCAGGAAGGAAGTGTAAAAAAAGACTTGAAGGATTACTCATTATTCCAGTACCAGTAGGACAAACAGTAAATATCGGGGTCACACTAGTTTACCCTTTCTACACGAGGTACTGGCATCTACTGTCGATTGCCGACTGTCTTCCTCAGTCGGTTCTACAATAGATATAGTCATTCCATATGCTGAGTGGTAAAATCACGTAATGAAAAACAATCATGATTCATAATTCAGAGTTACAACGTTAATGGTATTGTAGCATAACAGACTTCCATTTTCTAGACTAGAGAGTCATTGAGGATCTGACAACATCCCATTAGGAATGACCTTTATACTATCTGTACTTCAGCTCAAACACATTTTCTCCATTTGACTTCATCAACTGGAAAGGTAGATATGCATATAGCTATATGATGTTCCACAAAGGAAATGACAACATAAACGGAATGATTCTATCAGCTTTGCAAACTATTTCGTCTCAATCGGTTTGGTTTGTTTGAAAGGTGAGAACGTGACCCCTATTGGGATGTTGTCAGATTCTCTAAGGAGTGATGATAAGGATATGTATATTGATCTGCCTTACCTCGGCCTCTCGGCTGTATCCGTCGCTTATGGAGCATCCTGAGGGTGTCCGAAGATAGTTTCAATACCCGGATTCTCTTTAGAACCGCGTTTTTCTCCTCGATACTAGTGATCCTATCCTTTATTGACTTCACTTCAATTTCTATTCCAAGAAGGGAATTCTTCATGTCGTCTTCTTCGTGACGAACTGTGACGGCCTCGACCTTCAACTCGTAAGTGCGGTCCGACACCTGCTTTAGCTCGCGCTCTAACCGCACCTGTTGTCGTTCACTGACGCTCTTCCACTCACGTACTCTATCTAGGTTTTCCTCTGTCCGGTCCAATCGCAGCCCGAGCTCCTCCTTATCTCTATGCGACCGCGGCGTCTTGTCCCCGAGGCTTGTGTTTAACTGGGTTATCTCCTCCTGTTTCTGCCGCTGCTGCTGGTCTAGCTTCTCGATCTTGTTTGTCACAGTCTCCAGACTTGCTTTTAGTTTCTTCTTTTCCTTTTTATAAGTGAGATGTTGCCGGTGTAAGTATGCGAAAGTCTTGTGTTTGCGTTCCAAGCTGCGCTCAGCGTCCCTGTGTTTAGCGTTCAGACGGAGAATATCTTCCTCCAGGTTTTCCTTGTATGAGTTATTGAAGAAAATTTCCTGAAGCAATCTATCAGGGTAGGTGGCGTCCTCAGCCACCCACTGCTTCACAGTGTGAGATACCTCCACCACGGCCACACAAACCTCCTCCATCAGGCTCCCGTGCACACTGCCCTCACTTATAAACTTGTCAAATGGAGTTTTAAGCTCTCCATAAGTCAAAATATTAGTATTGATCTGATCGATCTTGACATCTATGTCCGATTTGAAGCCCTTCAAAGCCTCCTCGTAATCAAACACAGGCCGGATGTCAAGGCTACCCATTTCCTCTATAAAACTTTTGCAGTATTTCTGGAGATGCTCACGGGTACATTTCACCAACTTTTCTCGTATTCCAGGAATGTTTGTTTCAAACGATTTAGCTCTATCGCAGATATACAATAGATTTTTGTAACTTTCCGACTCTCTCATTTCTGGCCGTATCTCTCTAAACTTTAATTTGTCTGAAAGTTCTTTCCATGTTTTAAAATCTGATGCATCCATTTCCCAAGATCGGAGAAGTTCCGAAAGGCACTTATCACACTCTGCATATTCCACTGCCTTCCGGTCTAAATACTTCCGGGCGAATTTCCGTATCTGTAGACATACGTCATTCACCTTTGTGATAATGGCTTTGTACTCCGCCTCGCGGGTGGGAGGAGGGTGCTCACGCCTCCGGACTTTCTTCTCCGGCACGTGGGCGGGAGGATTTGGCATATCTTCCCAAGTCACGCGCGGCATCTTGATGAATGTTGACACTAGCTATCACGTACGTGGTCACCTCACCATCATATAGACACTCCACATTTCATCCTGAAACAGAAGGAATTAGTAAATTACTATAGTGTTGTGGTACTCAGATCCACCTCTCAACACGTATGTTATAGTCCATACTCTCGTTATTTTGGCATCGAAAGCTATTTGTTTTCTTCAAAATCTTTATACCATCCGATAGTATTAGGCCTATATCGTCCAATAGTATTAGGCCTATACATCCAATAGTATTAGGCCTATATCATCCAATAGTATTAGGTCTATATCTTCCAATAGTGTTAGGCCTATACCATCCAATAGTATTAGGCCTATATCATCCAATAGTATTAGGCCTATATCTTCCAATAGTATTAGGCCTATATATATACCATCCAATAGTATTAGGCCTATACCATCCAATAGTATTAGGCCTATATCATCCAATAGTATTAGGCCTATATCATCCAATAGTATTAGGCCTATATCATCCAATAGTATTAGGCCTATACTATCCAATAGTATTAGGCCTATACCATCCAATAGTATTAGGCCTATATCATCCAATAGTATTAGGCATATACCATCCAATAGTATTAGGCCTAAATATACCATCCAATAGTATTAGGCCTAAATATACCATCCAATAGTATTAGGCCTATATCATCCAATAGTATTAGGCCTAAATATACCATCCAATAGTATTAGGCCTATATATATATATCATCCAATAGTATTAGGCCTATATCATCCAATAGTATTAGGCCTAAATATACCATCCAATAGTATTAGACCTATACCATCCAATAGTGTTAGGCCTATATCGCCACCTGTACGCGTGTCGCATTATGAAGTAAGCCAATCGACAGCAATACTGGCGTAGAAATAAGTTTGTTTTCAAATAATTTCTACAAACAAATGTCTTTTTACAATGCAAATCCTTGTTGTCCGGTTTCGGGAAGAGCAGCTTTTGGAATACGGTAATAATTTTTAAATAGTAGCCAGATATGCAATGTACATTGTGTAATATGCACATTTGTCAATGTTGTAACCATGACTACTTGTCGCGTTTATACGGTGTGAGTCGTATTATATTAAAACTGATACATAGACATATGACGAACACTCGTGGTTAATGAGATAATATTGTTTCCATTGTCTACAACATTTTAAACAGGCTTTTTATTTACTAGCATCAATTACAGCACGATCGATGTTTAGTGTCACAAACGACAATAAGGTTTTAGAAGTTCATCAATGGGTATAGAGGTTGAAATACAATGCTTATTGAAGGTTTAATATTTAATAACATTACTAACATTGTCATTGATACAAATATAATGGATTACACGGGGATCGTGATAGGCACGTTTTATCTGGAGTCTCCGATAACATAATGATATATATACAGCTTATATCATAATCAACTTTATTTTAAAAAATAAATACCTTCTGTATATACCATCAACATAAATACTCACTGTATATATCATCCACACAAAATACTCACTGTATATATCATCCACATAAATACTCACTGTATATACTATCAACATAAATACCCACACAAATACCCACTATATATAACATCCATACAAATACCCACTATATATAACATCCACACAAATACCAACTTTATATAACATCCACACAAATACCAACTATATATAACATTCACACAAATACCCACTATATATAACATCCACACAAATACCCACTATATATAACATTCACACAAATACCCACTATATAAAACATCCAAACAAATACCCACTACATATAACATCCACATAAATTTCCACTATATTTAACATCCACATAATTACCCACTATATACATAACATTCACATAAATATCTATTATATAAAACATCCACATAAAACCCACTATATAAAACATCCACATAAATACTCACTATATCTAACATCCACATAAATACCCACTATATATGCAGTTGTTAGATCCACATAAATACCCACTATATATAGCATCCACATAAATACCTACTATATATAACATCCACATAAAACCCACTATATATACTATCCACATAAATACCCACTATATAAAACCTCCACATAAATACCCATATATGTAACATCTGCATAAATACCCACTATATAAAACCTCCACATAAATACCCATATATGTAACATCTGCATAAATACCCACTATATAAAACATCCACATAAATACCCATATATGTAACATCCACATAAATACCCACTGTAACATAACATCCACATAAAACCCACTGTATATTACCTCCACATAAATTTCCACTATATTTAACATCCACATAATTACCCACTATATACATAACATTCACATAAATATCTGTTATATATAACATCCACATAAATACCCACTATATATGCAGTTGTTAGATCCACATAAATACCCACTATATATAGCATCCACATAAATACCTACTATATATAACATCCACATAAAACCCACTATATATACTATCCACATAAATACCCACTATATAAAACCTCCACATAAATACCCATATATGTAACATCTGCATAAATACCCACTATTTAAAACATCCACATAAATACCAACTATATGTAACATCCGCAAAAATACCCACTGTAACATAACATCCACATAAATACCCACTGTATATTACCTCCACATAAATTTCCACCATATTTAACATCCACATATATACCTATTATATATAACATCCACATAAATACCTACTATATATAACATCCACATAAATGCCCACTATATATAACATCCACATAAATACCCACTATATACAACATCCAAATAAATACCTACTATATATAACATCCACATAAATACCTACTATATATAACATCCACATACATACATACTATATATAACATCCACATAAATACCTAGTATATACAACATCCACATAAATACCCACTATATATAACATCCACATAAATACCCACTATATTTAACATCCACATAAATACCTAGTATATACAACATCCACATAAATACCCAATATATACAACATCCACATAAATACTTACTATATATAACATCCACATGAATACTCACTATATATAACATCCACATAAATACTCACTATAAATAACATCCACATAAAAACTCACTATATATAACATCCACATAAATACCCACTATATATAACATCCACATAAATACCCACTATATACAACATCCACATAAATACCCACTATATACAACATCCACATAAATACCTACTATATATAACATCCACATAAATACTCACTATATATACAGCTGTGACATCCACATAAATACCTACTATATATAACATCCATATAAATACCCACTATATATACAGTTGTGACGTCCACATAAATACCCACTATATTTACAGGTGTTACATTCACATAAATACCCATACATATAACATCCACATAAATACTCACTATATATAACATCCACATAAATACCCACTATATATAACATACACATAAATACCCACTTTATATATAACATCCACATGAATACCCACTATATATAACATCTACATAAATACCCACTGTATCTAACATTTACATAAATACCCATTATATGTAATATCTACATAAATACCCACTGTATATAACATCCACATAAATACGCACTATATAAAACATCCACATAAATACCCACTATATATAACATCCACATACATACTCACTATATATAACACACACAAAAATACCAACTATATATACAGGTGTTACATCCACATAAATACCCACTATATATACAGGTGTTACATCCACATAAATACCCACAATATATACATTTGGGACATCCACATAAATACCCACTATATATAACATCCACATAAATACTCACTATATATAACATCCACAAAAATACCTACTATATACCCAGGTGTTACATCCACATAAATACCCACTATATATACATTTGGGACATCCAAATAAATACCCACTACATATAACATCCACATAAATACCCACTATATATAACATCCATATAATTACCCACTATATATAACATCCACATAAATACTCACTATATATAACATCCACATAAATACTCACTATATATAACATCCACATAAATACTCACTATATATAACATCCACATAAATACTCACTATATATAACATCCACATAAATACCCACTATATATAACATCCACATAAATACCCACTATATATAACATCCACATAAATACCCACTATATATAACATCCACATAAATACCCACTATATATAACATCCACATAAATACCCACTATATATAACATCCACATAAATACCCACTATATATAACATCCACATAAATACCCACTATATATAACATCCACATAAATACCCACTATATATAACATCCACATAAATACCCACTATATATAACATCCACATAAATACCCACTATATATAACATCCACATAAATACCCACTATATATAACATCCACATAAATACCCACTATATATAACATCCACATAAATACCCACTATATATAACATCCACATAAATACCCACTATATATAACATCCACATAAATACCCACTATATATAACATCCACATAAATACCCACTATATATAACATCCACATAAATACCCACTATATATAACATCCACATAAATACCCACTATATATAACATCCACATAAATACCCACTATATATAACATCCACATAAATACCCACTATATATAACATCCACATAAATACCCACTATATATAACATCCACATAAATACCCACTATATATAACATCCACATAAATACCCACTATATATAACATCCACATAAATACCCACTATATATAACATCCACATAAATACCCACTATATATAACATCCACATAAATACCCACTATATATAACATCCACATAAATACCCACTATATATAACATCCACATAAATACTCACTATATATACAGTTGTTAGATCAACATAAATACCCACTATAAATTGTAACCGCTGAATTTCCCGGCACACCGCTCTCCTCCTCGATGATACTAGATAGAGTCACACCCAGTCCTTCGTCAAATCGGGCACAAATATCGACACTAAAGCCTCGCTTTACCCAAAGTAGCGTTCACTTTATAACGATTTCAATAAAATATCCGGTGCCGATGAGCCGGTCTGGGATACACCCGTGGCTTGGGAAACTTTGAGAGAGCGACTACTGTCCGGCAATGATAGCGAGACACCGCTATTGACATATAATGTGTATTGGCTTGTGTATTGGGGCCTAAATAGCGCAGATTAGTGAAACTGAATGAAAAGACGTATGTTTACGGGTTTGCTGATTCCGAGGGCCGATTCTACCTGAGCAAACGTATATATCAAATATGGACTCTTTAAATACACCCACTATATATGTATATGGCAAATCTTATCTGGGCCCCTAGTAACTTACGAGCTGTGAGTCAAGTATGCTGATCGATCTAAGGTTACGGGTATTGACTAAAACTTTAAGAGTAGAGACATTTCTACCCGGGCTGTTAATAGCCAAGGACGTGCCAGGGTGTCTGGTCGGATGATATCTGGAATTCCTGTAGAAAAACAACCGACCTGCGGTCAACGCAAATCACCTATCAAAAATATTGAAACAGAAAATATTTCTTATCATTGTATCTTTCACTTACTAAATTTGCCGCATATATAAGTCAAGGACCTTTCCCGATCGTTATGATGAATAGTCTTACTGATATCATTAATTAGTAATTATAAGAATTAAGCAAGTCTGAAATGTGAGAACTTTGGAGATTGCTTGCCGCTAAACGTCCTCAGGAACACGAAGACCTAGTGTCAATAGACGTTATGTGGACGGTGTTGATGTTAGGACTTGAGAACAGCATTACTAAACGTGTTAATGCAAATCTCTTTATAATACATTATCATATAAACAACATTGACCTGTTTTCTCGTGGTTAATCCGGGGGACCACGACCAGCTTATTCTAAATATGGCACTTCCATGGGTAAATATTATCATTTATAGTTTGAACAGATTTAATATTAGTATTGATGCCCTCCTATTAGCTAAGAAATCTCACAGCATCCTCGATAGTCCAGGGTTAATTACTGTCATATATCCACAACAATGATAGTAACCCCTACAATATCAAGGGTGATCTGACAGCTATCGCGGTTGTTTATTTTGATTTAGATACATGTACATGTGCCCGCTTTTTTACCCTGAAAAATGTTGGAGTGGCAGTAGAAAATCCTGTCTGTAGGTAGTACATTACGTATACCTCAAGTGATTGAACTAGCGAGCAGGCGGGGTATAGCACCGAAATGTGAAAAGAAATTCGGTCTATTACAGCTGCTGTCTGCACATTTATTTGGACATAGTTTCGTTTTTACATTTCTATAAAAAAATATGTGTATATACATGTATTAAATTTTAGGTTCGGCAAAAAAATGCATATTTGCGTTAACTCCATCTTGATACCTATTAATATTAATGTACGTACTGAACATAGAAGACCTAGAATTCGTTTCATGTTCTATAAACAGGTGTCATGTGTCCTATGTGACTTTTGTGTTGTATTGTGTCGAGTTGCCCAAGTAAAACGTGACTGTTACGTACATTATAGGACTCCCTCTAAGCCCAAAACGAAATATACCGTCTAATATATCTATCGACATTGAACAGATCAATTTATTGAAACGAAATCCCGACTGGCATGTTTTCATGTGTAATAACCCAAAAAGTTGGGCCTATTTATTGGTGCTTGTCGATCAATCACTGCTACGGTTTATCTTCTTAATGTGTTTATATCGCTTCTATACCCAAGGTGCGAAATTAAAAGGTGTTTAAAAACTTGCTCTTTTCTATTTGACTTTTTGAAATCAATATACACGCACGCATTTATCAAACATTTCACCATTGAAGTTTCATTATTTGAAAAGGGAAAACGAAACTTTTAAATCGGCATTGCTGGATTGTGATATTATCACTTTCTGCAAAGGCCATCCCTCACCTGTCGGGATATAGGAGGGTACGCTAGGGCCATATCTCATCTGTCGGGGTATAGGAGGGTACGTGAGGGCCATCTCTCACCTGTCGGGTATTGGAGGGTACGTAATGGCCATCTCTCACCTGTCGGAGTACAGAAGGGTACGTGAGGGCCATTTCTCACCTGTCGGGAAATAGAGGGTACGTGAGGGCCATCTCTCATCTGTCGGGATATAGGAGGGTACGTGAGGGTCATCTCTCACCTGTCCTGGTAGAGGAGGGTACATGAGGGTCATCTCTCATCTGTCGGGGTATAGGGGGGTACATGAGTGTCATCTCTGACCTGTCGGGGTATAGGAGGGTACGTGAGGGTCATCTCTCACCTGTCGGGGTAAAGGAGGATATGTGAGGGTCATCTCTCATCTGTCGGAGTACAGGAGGGTACGTAAGGGCCATCTCTCACCTGTCGGGGTATAGAGGGTACGTGAGGGTCATCTCTCATCTGTCGGGATATAGGAGGGTACGTGAGTGTCATCTCTCACCTGTTGGGGTATAGGAGGGTACGTGAGTGTCATCTCTCACCTGTCGGGGTATAGGAGGGTACGTAAGGGCCATTCCCCATCTGACGGGGTATAGAGGGTACGTAAGGGCCATCTCTCATCTGTCGGGAACTAGGAGGGTAGGTGAGGGTCATCCCTCACCTGTCGTGGTAGAGGAGGGTACATGAGGGTCATCTCTCATCTGTCGGGGTATAGGGGGGTACATGAGGGTCATCTCTCATCTGTCGGGAACTAGGAGGGTACGTGAGGGTCATCCCTCACCTGTCGGGGTATAGGAGGGTTTGCGAGGGCTATTTTCACCTGTCGGGGTATAGGATATGTAATTACACTGTAATCTATGCTGTCTAAATTAAGTAGACATATGTGGGTTTTTTTTAAAAGAGCTTGTAAAAATAAGCAGATCTTCTAACAAATTCGATTGAAATGTTAGAAGAGGGATATCACACACATACCTAAAACAGTCAAGTATATGTATCGAGCACAGACTATATACAATTCTCTTTGCCTTTAAAATAATTATTCGTGTGATAGACGTATCTGTGATGAGTTTACTGTAGATATTGTATACTTACCAAGTCCAGTTTACTGTAGATATTGTATACTTACCAAGTGCAGTTTACTGTAGATATTGTATACTTACCAAGTCCAGTTTACTGTAGATATTGTATACTTACCAAGTCCAGTTTACTGTAGATATTAATTTGTATACTTACCAAGTCCAGTTTACTGTAGATATTGTATACTTACCAAGTCCAGTTTACTGTAGATATTGTATACTTACCAAGTCCAGTTTACTGTAGATATTGTATACTTACCAAGTCCAGTTTACTGTAGATATTGTATACTTACCAAGTCCAGTTTACTGTAGATATTGTATACTTACCAAGTCCAGTTTCTATATCCATGTTACCGTAAAACAGGAAGGATCGAACTAGTGTAACCAGCTGTTCATTGTTTGTCTTCATAGAGCGTTCTCGGTCTTTTGGAAAGCGTCATTAATTGTTGTGTAAAAAAATATACACAATATGTAGGTAAAGAAAGCCCAGGAACGTGTGCGGAGATGTGGGAACGACTTGTACCTCTATATCAACTAGTACACTCGTGTAAGGCCATCTTTAATACTTGAATATTTCAAGCGTGCAAATATTTTCATAATAAATATCTTTTCATAATTAACAAAAGGAACAGATGAAATGTCTTGTCAAACAATGAATGCCCCATGGATTGGTAGACCTTTACAAACGATTCTTCAAAGTTTGTCTCGGTTGGCTGGAGCAGTTTTTGTGTAAATGAAATGTAAGTTAAATCAACTATCGGGACCGCTCAAATCGCGAGGTAGAAGAATTTGAAATCGATGGATTCTTTATCAAACGATGACTTTTGAATACAATTAGTGTATGCCTTTTTGCTGATGAAAATATTACTACACCTTATTTGCATATTTCGGTAAATACACGTTACTGTCATGTATGTATTTCTAGTCACTTATTGTAAGTAATAATCTACATGTCGGTAATTAGTATTACATACGTCATGTGAGTGTTTGAATGTCAAGTCTCTTATAAGCGTTTGTATGACTATGATTGGTTGTCTAATAAACATGTGAAGTTAACATGGAGTCGTTGGTTCATGACATGGTGTCAGAATCGGATTTAATCGACGCCTAGATATTGCCATCAAGGTTGAAAATAGCTGCGAATCGTCCTTAAAACCGACTTTATCATGGCTATGTTTAGTTTGACTGGCGAAGTCCCAAAGATGGACTGGAGTGCCGAAGATTTGAAGGCAGAATGGAAAGCTTTCAAACAGCACGTGGACTTTATGTTCAAAGGCCCCTTGAAAGGAAAATCTGAAGTCGAAAATGCAGTTACCTAATGATATGGGTTGGCGAGAAGGGAAGAAACATCTATACTACATGGAACATGACAGAAGAAGAGGTAAAAAAGCTTAACTCTTATTTTACAAACTTCGAAGCTTATGTAAAACCAAGGTCGAACATTATCTACAATAGATACAGATTCCAAACCAGAATGCAAGGCATTGATGAGACTTTTGAGCAGTTTGTAACAGACTTACAAATCAGAGTGAAAGATTGCCAATATAACGAGCTCCGAGAAGAAATGGTCAGAGACAGAATTGTAATAGGGATAAGAAACCCCAAAATCCGTGAGAAACTAATAGGCATAGGATCGGAATTGACTTTGGCAAAAGCTCTAGATGTTGTTAGAACATACCAAGTGTCACACAGTCAGGCAAAAACTATGTCTAGTAGTAGTAGCTCAACTACAGAAGTAAATGCGGTACGTAGACAGAACTTTGGTAACAAGCAGAAAAAGAACAATGTATCACATACTCGGACCTCGGGCAAAAAAACACCATCAACTAGTAATGAATCCAAATGTTCCAGATGTGGATATGTTATGAAATCAACGCCGCACAAATGCCCAGCGAAAGGAAAAAACTGCAATAAATGCAAAGGGAGAGATCACTTCTCCAGTATGTGCAGAACTAAAATGAAAAAAGTACACACCGTCGAGGAAGCCGCCGCCTATTACAACACAGACAGTGATTCATCAGCCGATGAGTTCTTTGTAGGACACATTGAAATCAACAATGTAACATCGGAAGAGTGGTCAGAAAATATGGAAGTTTGTGGAGAAAAAATCAAATTCCAGTTGGATACAGGTGCACAATGCAACATCATACCATACAACTTTATTGAGAAAATATCAAAAACCTGTGATGTGAAACAATTCCAGTCCACACTGAAGTCGTATTCCGGACATCGTATAAAGTTTGAAGGTAAGATAGCATTACCATGCACTGTTAGTGATAGAACTTATAAGAAGACATTTGAAGTTGTGAGGGGTAATGTCAGACCAATATTGGGAGCTCAATCATGCTCAGACATGGGCTTGGTACACAGGAATGTGAATGAGATTTCACAAACATCAATTCCAGAAGACATAATGAAGGAATATGGAGATATATTCCAAGGTTTAGGATGCATGCCAGGTACTCATACTATTAAGACTGATAGTACCATAACGCCAGTTGTCGACGCACCACGGAAGGTTCCGTACGCCTTAAAGGACAGAGTGAAAAAGGAACTCGACCGTATGGAGCAAGAAGGTGTTATCGTAAAACAGGAAGAACCGACTCGATGGGTAAACTCAATGGTTACAGTAGTGAAACCTAATGGGAAGATTCGGATTTGCATAGATCCAAAGAACTTGAACAATGCAATTATGAGAGAACACTTTCCCATGAAAACTGTTGATGATGTAATAGCCAACATGCCACATGCAAAAGTATTCACAAAACTGGACGCAACATCAGGCTTTTGGCAGTTAAAACTTGATGAAGAAAGTACTAAATTATGCACATTCAACAGCCCATTTGGAAGGTACAGCTTTCAAAGATTGCCATTTGGAATAAAATCGGCACCTGAAGTATACCAAAGAGCGATTTCTGAAATGGTAGAAGACCTGGAAGGTTGTGATGCGATCGTTGACGATTTGCTGATATGGGGAGAAAACATACAGCAGCATGATGCACGATTAAAGAAAGTTCTTGACCGAGTACGAGAGTACAACTTGAAACTGAGCGCAGACAAATGTAAATTTCGTCAAAACGAGCTAAGCTATGTTGGACACAAGTTAACTGACGAAGGTGTCAAACCTGATGACGAAAAAGTACGCGCCGTTAAAGAAATGAAAACACCAGAAAACCGAAAAGAACTACAAACATTCCTAGGGTTTGTAACTTACCTGGGTAAATTCCTGCCTAACTTGTCGGAGGAGAGTTCACCACTTCGGAAACTACACGTCAAAGACACAGAGTGGGTTTAGGAAAAAAGATCAGGAGAATAGTTTTCAGGGACTAAAACGCCTTGTGACAGAAGCACCAGTTCTCAGATACTACGACCCAAGTAAAGAGCTTACACTTACAGTTGATGCTAGCTCTACAGGCCTTGGTGCAGCGTTAATCCAAGATGGGCAGCCAATTGCCTATTCCTCGCGTGCTTTGACTGAAACTCAACAAAGATATGCGCAAATTGAAAAGGAAACTCTGGCTATAGTATTTGGATGCACAAAGTATCACCAATTTATATTCGGTCGAGAAGTAATAATCGAATCCGATCACAAACCGCTACAGGCGATATTCAGAAAATCACTACACCGTGCTCCACCGAGATTACAGAGACTTTTGTTGACATTACAAAAATATACACTGAATGTTGTGTACAAGCCAGGAAAATCAATGTTCCTCGCAGACGCGTTGAGTCGAAGCTACTTGAATGAAACCAAAGAGGACCTAGTTCCAGATCTTGAGGTAAACCAGATATTGTCATATCTACCAATTTCTACTGAGAAATATCAAGAATTCAAGCGTGAAACGTGGAAAGATGAAGAGTTATCACAGCTTAGAGACATCATTCTCACAGGATGGCCAGAAAACAAAAATGAAGTCCCAGAATCAGCACGACATTATTGGACATTCAAAGATGAACTCTCATGTGTAGATGGCCTACTTTTCAAGAGCCACACACTTATTGTTCCAAAAACATTACGCAGCGAAATGTTGAAAACAGTCCATAATTCCCACCTCGGAATTGTTAAGTGTAAATCGCGAGCGCGCGAAGTACTCTACTGGCCAGGAATGAGTGCAGAAATAGAAGACACAGTCTCAAAATGTCAAGTATGTGCTACAAACTCCAGGAAAAATCCAAAAGAGCCATTAATGAGGACAGAAAATCCTAACAGGCCATGGTCCATCATATCTGCGGATATCCTTGAATTTCAAGGAAAGAACTATTTGGTCACAATTGATCATTACTCTAAGTGGCCTGAACTGGCAAAGTTGGACAACATGAGTAGCAGTAACACTTTTTCATATCTCAAAAGCCAAATGTCGAGATATGGCATTCCTGACAAACTTGTAACAGATAATGGTCCTCAGTTTGTTAATCAGGATTTCAAGAAGTTCACAAAGTCCTATGGATTTGAACACACCACTTCAAGTCCCAGATTTGCACAAGCAAATGGGCAAGCTGAAAGAACTGTTCAGACAATCAAAAACATCTTAAAAAAATCAGACGACCCCTACCTAGCCTTGTTAGGGTACAGAAACACTGTAATTGAAGATCTCGGACTATCCCCTGCACAAATGTTTTTCGGACGAAGGTTTAAGTCTGATCTACCAACAACAGCTCCACTGTTGTTGCCAGAAAGTATGCAAGCAACTGATATCAAAATGAGACTCAAATACAGAAAGGAGAAAGCCAAAATGTACTATGATAACCATGCAGGTAAAGAATTACCTCCCTTGGAAAATGGTGAAACTGTGGTGTTTCAAAAGAAAGATCAATGGATTCCAGCAAAAGTTGTCACAACCCATGAAAATCTAAGATCATACATTGTAGAAACACAGAAAGGAAAGAAGTACAGAAGGAATCGGAAAGATATCAAACCAACTCGCGCATCATTTCCAGGAAACAATGAAACCGTGCAAGTTGGTAGAATTCCTAGAATGGTACATCAGAAGTCTACAGAATGTGTTAAAGTCCCATCAGCTACAAGATCCGGCCGCAGGGTTAAAACACCAAAGAAATTCAGTGAATGTGAAATTCCGTGAAATTCTGTGAAAAAATTCCATGAAAATTCAGTGGTGAAAATTCTGTGAAAGTCTGAAAAGTGCTCATTTTGAGTTATAATGTGTTAAAGTTTCTATAAAATATGCAAAATATGCATATGATGTGTTGATTTGTGTTAATTCGTTTGGAACCTTGTGGTGCTGGAGAATAACTTCGAAAATTGAATCCGTTCGACTGTCTATCTACAAATTCCATCCGTGAAAGAGAGTGAGAAAGGATATAATTACAAACTTGACAATAATAGTTTAAAAAAAGAAGATCACATTTGAACAAAAAGTATCACTTATAGTTCTTATAATGTTTAAAAATCAGCATAATTCTTATCATTGATCATTTATGAACTGCTGATAATTATTTGACAGTAATATTCAAGCTCAGTGTTATTGCATTATATTATATACAATAACAAACAAGTAATTCAATTTTGAAAACTTTTTCGTCATCAGGTTTGACACCTTCGTCAGTTAACTTGTGGTCCAACATAGCTTAGCTCGTTTTGACGAAATTTACATTTGTCTGCGCTCAGTTTCAAGTTGTACTCTCGTACTCGGTCAAGAACTTTCTTTAATCGTGCATCATGCTGCTGTATTGTTTTCTCCCATATCAGCAAATCGTCAACGATCGCATCACAACCTTCCAGGTCTTCTACCATTTCAGAAATCGCTCCTTGG
>SAYR01067043.1:11863-34718 GCA_004382745.1 Argopecten irradians irradians | reverse complement strand
TGTAATGAAGAAACATACTAAATTCGGGGGTTCTTGTTTTCCTGTTTTTTGATAGAGAAAAAAATACTATTGTCAGCGTTGAGCATCTTTAAGTTCAAGTCAGTTGTCTGGAAGTTTAGTTTAATTTTTTTAATTTTTTAATTTTTTCAATATTTTAAAGCTCATGTCTTCCAGTTTTTAAATCAGAGATAATAATTGTCTTATTAAAATCTAGCTTGATTTACTCTTAGTCTCTTAAACGCCATATATACACATGTATATATGTACATTATATACATGCTAGCAAACGTATTGTGTATATGCATAATTGTATCTCTAAATTGATTTAGCTACTGTTGTTAGCGGAAAAGATATCACCTTTTGGACTGCAATTTCAGTCAGAAGGCTGGTTATTTCCTTTCCCCGCTTACCAACAGTAGCAATATTTTTGATTAGCAATCAATATTGCTAAATTCATTGTTATGTATGTTAACACACTATACAAAATCCTACATTACCGTTATGTTTGTTGATTGTGACACTCCGATTATTCACGGTATCCCTATGACATTTTGAGCCAAATTTAAATCTGTTATACTTTAAACTGAACTTAAATGCATTAAATCGTATGTCTTAAAATTAGAGAAAATAATGCCTAGCAGTTAATTTTGTTAACTTAGAATTTGAAAATGAAACTGCTCCAGATTTAAAGAACGTTCTTGTTCTTTGTAATAAAATAAACATGTATATGAGTCAGATATGTATATAGAGACACGTACAATATGGTTAAGTTCATTCATGTGTAATTTTATTAACTGTAGACAGGCAGAAGCAAAACGAAAATAAAACACTTGACCATTTTTGCTGTTTCTGTGTCCAAATTACGAATTGGAATGTTGTAGGCATTGATATTGTTCACACGGGTCGGGTTGGGGAAATTACCCCGGGTCGAATCGTCCCTGTACCCGTCAAAATACATGTAGAAAATGGTGTAGGCCTTCCCGGCCGGCGTTATCCGTCAAAATAAGAAACATACTGACAGATGTCTGTTTGTAAACCGTAAAATTCAGTAACAAAAGTACAAAATAGCACTCTTTTGTTCTGTTTTACTCACAGGAGGATGACACTTCATCTTGCTAAACGAATGTTCACAAGCAACCATTGTTGCGCAATTTCATTTCCATGATCGGAGAACTGACAATAAAATGGCGCACATGTTTACTTTCCTATCGGCATTACTGTATACGATAACACCCAAGGTCTATCCGAATGAAGACCTACGTTCACTCTTTGAAACTTCCTGTGCGCATGTGAGGGTTAAAACAACATCTGTCATTCCGGAGATTTCTGGACTCTGTCAGCCTTTGTTACATTACGATCGTAAAATTTTACCTATTGAAATTAAATTGATATACCAATGCCATTTTGCAGATTGAAGAATATAATCTCTGAACATTTCATTATGATTACATTGAAATTTGCTCCATCTGAAGTATCGCCCCAAACCAGACGATTTAAAATTAGTATAATTACTATTTAAATCTATGCCCAAACAAACATCGCGATCAATTGTACCACTGCGCGTACTCACGAGTTAAATCGGTTGTCTGACCAACGACTCCATTGTTTAACTTCACATGTTTATTAGACAACAATCATAGTCATACAAACGCTTATAAGAGACTTGACATTCAAACACTCACATGACGTATGTAATACTAATTACCGACATGTAGATTATTACTGACAATAAGTGACTAGAAATACATACATGACATCCTCCCTTTTTTACATTTGATGTTAAAATACTTGATCATATATTATATGGGTAAAAACCAGGAGGTTTTTAGTTATTATTATAAAAATAGATGTTGAATTCAACATACTTTTGAAAGACTTTTTTTTAAATTTTTATGATGTCATGCTTTTTGTTTTTTACCAATAAATTATTTTCACGCGCCGTAAAAGAAATGAAAACACCAGAAAACCGAAAAGAACTACAAACATTCCTAGGGTTTGTAACTTACCTGGGTAAATTCCTGCCTAACTTGTCGGAGGAGAGTTCACCACTTCGGAAACTACACGTCAAAGACACAGAGTGGGTTTAGGAAAAAAGATCAGGAGAATAGTTTTCAGGGACTAAAACGCCTTGTGACAGAAGCACCAGTTCTCAGATACTACGACCCAAGTAAAGACTTACACTTACAGTTGATGCTAGCTCTACAGGCCTTGGTGCAGCGTTAATCCAAGATGGGCAGCCAATTGCCTATTCCTCGCGTGCTTTGACTGAAACTCAGCAAAGATATGCCCAAATTGAAAAGGAAACACTGGCTATAGTATTTGGATGCACAAAGTATCACCAATTTATATTTGGTCGAGAAGTGACAATCGAATCCGCTACAGGCGATATTCAGAAAATCACTACACCGTGCTCCACCGAGATTACAGAGACTTTTGTTGACATTACAAAAATATACACTGAATGTTGTGTACAAGCCAGTCTCTTATAAGCGTTTGTACATGTGAAGTTAACATGGAGTCGTTGGTTCATGACAGTTACCTTATCCCTGGCGTATTTCTATTGGCTAAAAACGAATATGGTTGTGGTAGGAACAGTGTTGAATTTATTCCACACTAGTAAGTTATTTTTTAAAGGTTACAAAAGACATTCGCAAAAGCTCGTGTCTTTTGTAACTTTTAAAAATTAACCCACTCGTGTGGAATAAATTTAATATTCAACAACCACTCATTGTGTAACCTCTATTTATATGCTATCCGTAAAATACAACATATAGTACAATGAATGTTATTTAAAGTCGCATATTTCATACCATAAGCTCTTGTGAGCTATTATCGCAACAAACAAAAATATACATGCGTTGTAAATAACAGACAAAAGTTGTATATGTATTGTTACATATATATGTATTCTTTAGTTACATAATGTACAAAGTCTGTTTTCTAAAAGTACTTAAGGACGAGAATACCGACCTGTTTCTATATCAGCTTTTAATTACCACTTCGAAATTTAGCTAACACCTGTCTTTGTCTAAAATCCATGATATTGGAATCATATGCTTCGGTATAATTACTGGTTTTATACAATCGGTGTGTTCTAACTTTATTACCATTTATACAATTTTTGTCATTAAATAACTCTTTTTTTCCAGTTATCATTATCGGTATTAGTGAAATGATGTTTAACTAATTTTTACACATAGTCTACGGACACTCTAGTGAACGTAACTAATTTTTACACATAGTCTACGGACACTCTAGTAAACGTTACTAATTTTTACACATAGTCTACGGACACTCTAGTGAACGTAACTAATTTTTACACATAGTCTACGGACACTCTAGTGAACGTAACTAATTTTCACACATAGTCTACGGTCACTCTAGTGAACGTAACTAATTTTTACACATAGTCTACGGACACTCTAGTAAACGTAACTAATTTTTACACATAGTCTACGGACACTCTAGTAAACGTAACTAATGTTTAGATACCTGTGACTTCGAGGCTCTTTGAATAAAGAAAATGTGTGTTGTTTTCAAGTTCAGTTCAGACCGTTGGTAATGATATAAATCACAGGACACAAAACGAAGAATTCAATTGGTATTTGATTTTCTCTTGTATTGTATTTCTTTCCCATATATCAAACATATGTGGCACAGTACATAGAAATAAAATGAAAGTTCACTCGTATTGGTAATCCAACGTAGACACTGAATTAGTTGTCCGTAGATGGCGATCCACCTTATAAAAGTTCCGAATTTGAATAATGTTCACACACAGTTCACTACCTGGTAATCCAATAAACATCCTAGTACTCAGCCTTGAAGGTTGGGAATCCAACTCATGTTCATAAATCAGGCATGGGTTTTTATAATAAAATGACCATTGTCCGACAGGTAAACCCGGATATAATCAAGATCAATAGCATAAAGATATTATCACAATTAAACGACTTGACAATATATCGGCAGTTTGATATGAAATATATCTACTTAAGGTTATCAATGACACCATTGCCTCAATGAAGGTTATAAACACTTTGACATGTGACTACTATATGTAATTGTCGGTCACTCCACAAAAATAAGACCAAAATGCCTTAGGGTAGATTTTAAACTTGTCAACACAGGTAAAATATACAATTATATAACAACAAAGAACATCTCAAATTTCTCTATGACAGCTCTATCGGCAGAGTATTCATGTAAACAGTATACATATCCTTGTTAAGTCCAGTTTTTACACGTAGAGTGGTTTTCCATGTTTAAATGACACTGGGGTTTAGCAGTACTTACACCCTTTGTAGACCTGTAATTGCTGGAAGTCTTTAATATGTTCACTGAGATGAAAATTATCAACATTTAAGTGTGGAATCCTAATCTATTGGAGTTTTTTTTGTTTGGTGTTTTTTGACATTTTAGTGAAGATAAAGTGAATTGAAAGGAGAGATATATCACTTCTGGCGGTTTACGGCCACTCTGTGATATAAACAATATATTTTACATAAAGATACCTTAGGGTCAGCTGCATAGTTTATGCTAATCAGAATATCCGAATTTTTTTCTAGGCTCATGGTAATTTCAGAGGTCAAAGGTCAAAGGGTGGAAATTATCATTTTCATTGTTTAAGTCCAAAATAATTAGATATGGAATAGAGGTAACACTTTTTCTGCAGTTTTTGCATGTAAATGTTGGGTTTGTGAAGTTCAGTTCAGAAAACTGATGAAAAATTCAAAAAGTAGGTCACAGTCACCTAGTGAATCATTTGTTTTATTTTAGCACTAAAAACATTCATATTTTTTGAAACATACGCGTTTTCAACGATTTTAAGGCTTGGGATTGATGTTTAGTACTGCATATGGATTTAGACATGATCTGCTTAAGACGATTACATCCGAGGGTCACCTTGACTAGCTATAGGTCACGTGCATTTAGGTTGTATTCAATTATCCGCTGTTTAAAGCAGGTTTCTTTTAATTATTTAAGTTTGTTTTATGAGCTTATTTCAAGCAACACCTTCACTGAAGGTAGAAATGTTGAAATACTGTTATCCATAACAATTGACATTGATTTATATTAATAGAAGGTTATTTAATAAAACAATGAACAAATTTGAAAAACCTGAACTTGTTCCTTAAATAACCCAAGTTATTCTGTAGTAATAACTTGTATTATAAGTATTGTAATGGGTATAAACAATCATTTTAAGGAAGAGGCCCAAAGGGCCAAAATTACCAAGGGGCCAATTTGTCGTTTCTGCACAACTGATATTGATTTCTGGTTTGATATAGGACTACATAACATCGCGATATGTTGATATAGGACTACATAACATCGCGATATGTTGATATAGGACTACATAACATCGCGATATGTTGATATAGGACTACATAACATCGCGATATGTTGATATAGGACTACATAACTTCGCGATATGTTGATATAGGACTACATAACATCGCGATATGTTGATATAGGACTACATAACATCGCGATATGTTGATATGGGCAGATTTGGGGACTTTCAAGAGCCCCAGTGGGGAAAAAATGTAAAAGTAAGCTTTGCTGTTCACAAACAGCTCTTGTTATAGAGACATTTACTTACAGACCTTGTAAGATTTCCTGGCTTTGCAATTTACAGAAATAGAATATACGGTAGTCCAAACCTTACGGTTACCCCTTACTATTCACGTGGTGATATGACGTACCTGGGTATTAGTTTGTTTGTCCGGGAATCTCTCCGAATCTTTATACAATTCCTTGTGGCATATAAGAGCCCGTTTGATAAGATTGATGGCCGACTCGTGTTTACGCTGACTTAAGTATGTTTGGTAACACATTAATCTTTACTCGCCCATACTTAATTTCTATAGGAAAAGTACACAACCTATATTTCTGCAAACAATATCGGAATATTGGCGATATACCTTGGTCGGATAGATTGTCATATTTCCCAAATTTATTGTCCTACTTAAGATTGGAGAACGTTTCCTTAACTTAATTCTGACAAATATTTGAATTGTCCTAAATCCTATTAACTATAACGGGACAACATGACAGATATGGTGCCAAAGGTCGTTTTATTGGTGGTATGGAAACTGAGGAACGAAACGGTCTATGCTGCCGTGGTCAAACTGAGGGCAACGCAACTAGTACTAATTCGAAAAGACGATTAAGTCTTAACTAATAAACTAAGTTAGATCCTAACATTTGTATGGGTTGTTTAGTCGGGTAGTATCGCGAGCGGAATAAAAGGGGAGATACATGTAAACATTGTACAAACTGAACTGTGTCCCCACTTCCATCTCTGTACATAAATAAGTTGCCCTCCTTTACCATGTTTGTAGCAGTGACCGAATGGTAAATGACAACTTATAATGTAACGTTGCCGATCTTACATTGGAGATAGGAGAAGACACAACCGTGTCCCAGAAGCCAATGAAATACCTTGGTAAATACTACAACGACTCACTTAGTGATACCAATAACGTGAGTGGGTGGCACAAGTGGTCTACCTGGAAACAACAAGCCCTGGATTTATCATCAGGGCATGTTACCTCGGATCCTTTGGCCTCTACTAGTGTACGAAGTGCCAATGACGACATTCGAGGCAATGGAGCGGTTGGTTAGCAGATAAGATGACTGACATTTCCTCAAAGTATCAGTAGCATTGAGTTGTACAATACAGGGACAAGGTTACAACTTCAATCGACGTCACTGACATAAGAGTACAAGGTCACCAAAGTCAGACAGCTACAGTACAAGGTCACCAAAGTCAGACAGCTACTACAAGGTCACCAAAGTCAGACAGCTTAGAGTACATGGTAGTTGAAGAGGACAGTGAATGAAGTGTAACAACTAGAGCAAGATGGGGAACAGCTTCGGATGAGGAGAAGAGACAGCGTGTACAGAAGGAAGTCCACCAGACGGGAAATATACAAGAAAGGTCCGAGCAACAAGCATGAAGAAACAGGACAACTCATCCAAAGAAGTTGGTATAGAGCGATATCTTGTCTATGTGCAGTTCCAGCTGAATTCATTATATGGCGTACTAACAAACGCGGTAACATGTGGGATATCAGAGGAACGGGAAGCAAACTCTGTGGTAAACCAGCAAATGTAGACCACATTCTGTCTTCATACTCAGTCGCTTTGGAGGATGGACGGTGTACATGGCGTCACAAAAGGGTTATATCTGTCCTTGCAGATGCGTTAGAGAAGAACAGGAAGACGCCAAGGAAGGAAAAAGGGGTATAAAATTTGTTACTTTTTCCGTGCAGGGGAGTAGATTACGAAAGGTGGTGTGGAATGCAGTTTCCACCAGAGATAACAACGACAAATCAAAGTCCAGGTATTATTATGTAATCTTTGTCTACCAAACAGATTATCTTGGTTCCGTGGGAAAAACGGGTGGATGATGAGTCTAAAAGGAAGCAGATCAAATACCAGGATCTAGTAGCAGACTGTCATCGGGGAGGATGGAAAGTATGATGCCGTTCAGTTGAAGTGGAATACCGGAGTTTTGTAGGGCAATCTATAGGGATTTCCCTGTGAACCATTGGTGTCACGGAAGCAGAGAGGAAGAAGTTGACAAGATGTTTGTACAGGGAGATAGAAATGGCTTCATTGTGGTTGTGGAGGGAACGACAGGAATTGTGGAAAGTGCAACACAAGTCAGACCTATTGTATATGAACATTCTTTGTGAACATACCAACTGTGTTGTAACAATTCTAGACCGGCGGATGGCTGAGTGGTCATCAATCAATTAATTGGTTAAATCGTCGACAACCAGTCCAGACTTCTGGTGAAGATACATTAAAGTTTTTTCGATAACGTGGATGGATAAATTTCCATTCCGGTTGTGCACTTATTCTTTACGAGGTTTTTTTCTATAAGTTACATCACAACGTGACAACAATAATTTCCGTTCGTATAGGATAACACAACTAACTGATAATGAACAAACAGTTAATTCATCCGATATATATATATATAAATATAGTAAAAACATAAAAAGGAAGGTGCTGTAACCTCCTGTTGTGCATATACCTCCTTCGTACTGAATCAACAGTTTACACACACACACACTACAGATATGACGGGTGGAGTTTCCTTGTGTGAGCTTTCCAGAACTTGTTTAACATATCCTCAAATGCGTTTAGAGATACAGACACAACATTCTCAGACAAAGAGTTTCATGGTTGAGGGACATAATTACTGAAAAAAATCCATATTGTTGGTTACTAATGTGGATGTTTGAACAGCTTTTGAGAGTGTCCTCATGTGGATCTATAACTACTATTCAATTAAGAAAATTATTCAAACAAGAGATCCCAGAGGGATCTTGGCGCCCACCAAAGATTGATCCATGTCTGACAATTGAAAGCGGGATCTTTTCTACTTGTTAAACACTTTGACAGTGCCTCTGCCGTCAACAGGTAATTGACCTTTTTATCTTTGATTCCTTGAGTTGTTGCCTTGGTCTTTGTATTCTGTCTGACGATTAAAAAACAGTCTATCATTGCTTTTGATTTTGTCACATATTCCCTTTTCAGATGTGTATTTTGACTTCATTGACAAATAGGTATATCTGAACCTAGTTTTCTTGTAGGCTAAGAAATATTGATCAGTTGCAGTGATGGTATTTTTTCTTTATTATTTTATCTTTTCTGGTTTCTTTAGCAACTTGATTCAGGCAGTTCATTAGAATGGTGTTGTTATTTGTTACTTTACTCGCGGGTATAAACTTTCCAATGAGATTGTGAAGGAAAACAGTAAAGAAAGTACATGCTACCTCGTCGACATCCCTCTGATTTCAAGTTTTCTGTTGTCTAAAGCGCACAATTTGTTACTAATGGAAATATAACAGAATAATGGACAGATTATGGTCCCCATCTAATTCCTTGTTTTTAAGATAGCCAACTACTAGTTTGTGTGTTGATTAGTCTTGAGCCAACTCCACAAGTAGTTCCTTTAGTTTCCTGTTAGTTCCTTCTGGTTCGGACTTCTGTATATTTTACATAATAATAACGAGTCACTGCCCCTGGGTTTGATTCGTCATGCCAAATATTCTTGAAATTGAGATTGAAAGTAAATTTGTTCAACAGTAAGACTCTGCTGTAAATAACAACGTCTCTTTTACCCATTGGACCAAACATCAAACCGTAGTTGTTTAAGTTGTGACATTGGAGATTGGTTGGTATTTGGGCATGTTCTGGTAGTGAAGCATATCAGGTCTGGAGATAAGGTATACACCGTAGATCTTCAAGCTCATTTTTATTAGGAATTAGAGTATCTACATTGCAGTAAAGGAATTTCAAGGATGTGGTAAATTGGTCAGCATCATTGTCAGTAAAAACAGGAAACCTATACTGTTTTCTCTTCATCACTGTACATACTAGACCTCAGTGTGGCATTATCCCCCGCCCAACGAAGTGAGCGGGCGATATACAAATGGGTTCCGTCTGTCCTTCCGTCCGTCCGTCCGTCCGTACGAATGGTTTCCGGAGCATAACTCTAAAACCAGTAGAGATATTTCCACGAAACTTCATAGACACATTGGTCTTATGGTCTAGTAGTGCCTTTTTCTATTTTTAGGTTTTCACCTTTTGTCCTTTTTTATGTAACCATGGAAACATTGCTGAAAATGGCAGATTTTTGTGTAAGAATCGTTTCCGGAGCACAACTCTAAAACCAGCAGAGATATTTCCATAAAACTTCATAGACACATTGTTCTTGTGGTCTAGTAGTGCCTTTTGCTATTTTTAGGTTTCATGTTTTGCACTTTTTCCGTAACCATGGAAACATTGCTGAAAATATCATATTTTTGTACCAGGTTCGTTTCCGCAGCATAACTGGAAAACCGGTTGAGATATATGCACGGAACTCCATAGGCACATTAGTCTTATGGTCTAGTAGTGCCTTTTGCTATTTTAAGGTTTTCACTTTTTGTACTTTTACCTGTAACCATGGAAACATTGCTGAAAATGGCAGATTTTTGTGTAAGAATCGTTTCCGGAGCACAACTCTAAAACCAACAGAGATATTTCAATGAAAC
The DNA here is from genome assembly GCA_004382745.1 of Argopecten irradians irradians. Taxonomy (NCBI): domain Eukaryota; kingdom Metazoa; phylum Mollusca; class Bivalvia; order Pectinida; family Pectinidae; genus Argopecten; species Argopecten irradians. The sequence goes on along the minus strand of SAYR01067043.1, from coordinate 24,660 downwards.
TTCATAGACACATTGTTCTTATGGTCTAGTAGTGCCTTTTGCAATGTTTAGGTTTTCACTTTTTGTGCTTTTTTCTGTAACCATAGAAACATTGCTGAAAATATCATATTTTTGTAGCAGGTTCAATTCCGGAGCATAACTCTAAAACCAGCAGAGATATTTCCACGAAACTTCATAGACACATTCTTTTTATGGTCTAGTTGTACCTTTTACTATTTTTAGGTTTTCATTTTTTGCACTTTTTTTCGTTACCTTGGAAACATTGCTGAAAATATCATGGCAAATGGTAAATGTTACTTTGCAAAACTCCACCCATCTTTGTGTATATAGTCTAATATAAATATCAAGACTGTATACCTAATTCAATAATTGCAGCCCCGCTCTACTTGAATTATACTCCATCTTTCTTTAGCTCAATTTCCTTTTTCCTGTTTTTTTTTCATACACATAAGTCTCCACAATCAAACTTACTTCAGCTTTGATATCTCCATTGGCGGGGGATCTGAATGACTATGTCCTTGTTAAAACCATAAATTAAGATATAAAATGTATCTTCATGTTCATCAGAATCTTCCTGATTCCCGTTATCTATTCTTTGGATATGAATGGCATCCTTCTTTCAAGTCCCAGATTGGCCGTAATTTCTTACCTGCCCTGGTTAATTTTGGAGAAGTTTCTGGATGCGATCTAACGATGAAGGGTTGGGGTGTACTGTGACAGAGCTATACCCAAACATCAGCTGATTCTCCAAATCCTCCATCCGTTGCTTTTTGAGAGTGGAAACACAACCAGTTCTTGCAGTAGCGGTTTTTTTTTATAATACTTTTTGGCCTCACTGGGAGTGGTATTGACTTTGGGGAATTTCTGGGATTCATTTCATCTTATTTTAGCTTTCCTTTCCTCTCTGTGTACTTTTGTAAGGTCCATAGCAAGTAATATATACCATACGTTGTTTCTAATGTCCATTGTCCACGCTTTCTGGTCAAGCCTGCAGTCGAGTGCACAGACCGTGACCGCGTAACGGTAAACAGATTGTTTCTACAATAATCGGGTAAGTCGCCTTTCACTCAAAATACTAAATGCGCTCAAAATGTGTACTGACAGTGTGTACACGAGTTTCTCATTATGGCCTAAGACACTTGAAGACAGGAGTATAAATACCCGACACAATCTACTGTCATCACTTAAACTTGAGACAAGCATGAAGATGAAAGCAAGAAACTCCCGACTCGATCAACGATTCACTCTGCTGGATAGCGAGCGCCGATTCCGAGGAGCCTGTGAACAGATCGTACAACTGAATTACAAAGCTGGACGAGTTGCAGTCCCGTTACCTCGGTGCCAAGAGAGACGGACTGAGAACCTTTCGCTACAGCTACAGACTTAGAATGTCGGTTGCTGAAGGCCTGCGCAACATGTACTACGACTATGCTCACCAAAAAGCCGAAGACATAGCCGAATTACGAAAAGACCTGTATGGCGAAATTGTAGACGTTGTTTCCGGATCCGAAGACGATTATGAACATTGACCGAGAATCGAAGCAGTCTTGAATCCTATAGCAACGGCTCTTTTCAGAGCCAAACACTTTTCTCGAAAAGTGCCCATGAACCTCGAAAATACGCAAAATATTTGTGTTTTTTTGTTATTTATCTCTATTGATCGAAATCAAATACTTGTATCTAAATATAAGCCGGGGAAGCTCGGTGATTTACGCGTTATGCATTAGGTAGCCTGTACGACATTATATGAGTTTGAGTATGGCTGAAATATTTTTCTTTTCAATTTATAAAACTCGTAATATGACTGTAATTAATATAAAATTATACATATTAAATTTAATTAATGATTATTACATGAATCAATAGTTACAAACGCGTGCAAATCGACGTTTAGTCCTTGTGGTCTAATGTATATTAGTAAACTAATGATTATGATCAGAAGAGTTACGTCCCTTGAATCAAACTGGTATACTTGTATAAAGAAATCGGCAACAAAATAATATGTATATATTGACTTTAACTCGGTACGATTATAAATACCACGTACATGTTATACTTAAAGACGCGTATTCACCTTGTTTGCGTTATCTGTGAAAAATGACCACATCCCCAGCCACCCTCCGTTGTCAAGATTCCATTGATACAAATGATATTTAATAAAAACATGTATAAGAAGCGCCCAACCAAGATAGATTATGCTTTTCGGTATACGGCGTTATGTTGTAAATCGGAACATCTCGATCGCTACGTAATTTTCATAATTAGCCGCGTGTGATTAAGTGAAATTCCCAACCTACAGTCTTCGGTTTTAACCGTTGACTAACGAAGACTGGCGACGAGATGTTACGATTGTATCCCATTGTTCTGTGACGTCATCAATAATGTTACCATAGAGCGTCACAATAAAAAAACCTTTTGGTTTTTCTGGTTCGTTTGTTGATTTTTAGAAAAGCTTTTGATTCAGTTTGGAGACTCGGTTTATGGGCAAAAAGTTCAAAGAAGCAATATAACAGGGAAAATGTTTAAAAGCAATTATTAATCTATTATGAAATACAAAATCCTGTGTCAAAAAATGGAAATGAATGTACTTGATATGTTTACTTGCAACGTCGGTGTAAGCAAGGAAGAAAATTTGTCACCCTTCTTATTTGCCTATTTTTCTTTAATGATATTGAAATTTTTTTGGAGAGCATGGTGTCAACTGTTTGAGAGAATGTAACAGATTTAGGTAATGCTATTGGAATGTATATTAAACTATTTGTAATTTCTTTCTGCAGATGATACAGTTATAATGGGCTGAATCAGCTACACGATCTACTCAGCCTTAAATAAATTTGAAATTTATTGTGAAAAATTGGAAACTTGGAAGTAAACACAAATAAAGACAAAAATTGTTATTTTTTCAAAGAGAGAAGTCTCGAACTCGTCCTCATTTCACATTAATTTAACAAAGGAGGATTGAAATTGTAGATTCGTTTTCTTATCTAGGAATATTGATGAGATTACAATGGGAGTTTTCATAAAACGAAATTGAAACTGTTGGAAACAGTCAAGAAAGCAATGTTTTGCTGTTTTCAAGAAAATAAGAAACATCCCCTCTTCCTATTTGATCTCCAGTTAAAGTATATGATTCCCTTGTTTTACCAATATTGATGTACCTCAGTAGAGTATGGGGTTCACGAAATACATTACAGCTATAGAAAAAGCTTCATTTACAGTTTTGTAAACGTATACTCGGGCGTTAGGAAAAGTACGTGTAATTACATGGTATATGGTGAATTAGGGAGATTCCCTCCCTATATAGAGGTTAAAAACAGAATTATTATGTTCTGGCATTAATTGATTTACTATCTGAATAATCTTTCAAGTATATATATGATAAGTTGATGTTAAAACTTGCAAAAAATAATATCATGGAATTCAAATGGATGCAAAATGTTAAAAACATTTTTGAAGAAACTGGTTTTAATTATATATGGGACTTCCAGAATGTATGTACACGATAATAGAGAAATATTTGAAATCTATCGTAAAACAAAGATTACAAGATCAATTTGTACAAAAATGGTTTAATGATATAGAGAATTCATCGAGAGGTCGGTACTTATTCTATTTTTAAAAGCAATTTTGAATTTGAAAAGTATCTTTGTGAAACTTAAGCTAATAGATAGATCACAATCATCATAAAATTCAACACTCGACATGCACTTACCTAAGAAACTGGAAGATGACCGGACCCTGAAGTAAATAGAACTTGTAATCTATGTTTTACTGATATTGAAACGAATCATCATTATTTGTTTCAATGCAGTAATAAATGGTGGAAAACGTCTTACGAGAAATGTATATACCAAAGTTATATTATAGAAACCATAGTGTTATCAAAATGAAAGGCCTGTTCTACTATATGTAACATTACTGTTCTGACAAATATATGCAAGTTTTTATGAAAAAATTTGAAAAACTATTGATTGGAGCATGTACTATCACTAATACATATTGTAAATGCACTGTTCGCGCTATGGGCCCAATATACTTGTATGTTTATCATTATGTATAGTGACCTCCTGTTACATAACTTTTATGTTGAGAGTGAATAAAATCTGAATCTGAAATCTAGCTAATAATAGCCATTTCCAGCATAAATACGAGATTATCATTTTTGACTGCACAATCCTTAATATAAAACCAAAGTAATTGATGCATTCTTTCAAGCGTTATATACATGTGGCGAGTTTGTCACGAGTTTGTGTAGTTTTGATCTAGCGAAGTGTTACTCAGTCATGTCAACCTCTATGTATAGAGGCTACTCATTACTGAAACACACACGAAACCGAATCACTGATCTTTTCATTCATTGATTGTTGGCTTAAACAATTTCTACAATTGTTACCGTAGAATATCATCGGTTGAAGTCTTGGGCCCTTTGTTTTGAATGACATGAATCGTCCAGAAAACAATTTTGGCCAGATATGTGTTGGCTAAACAGAAACAAGTTTTCTATATAAACGAGATTGCGTGACAACATGCATAGCCTACCTACCAATCTGGGTCGTCACAGGTACAGCAGACAGCATGGCGACTCAAAACAACACAAATAAAAATATCCAGAATATAACGAGTTTTTGACAACAGTTATACACACCTATCCTTGTTGATGATCTTTAAAATTGTTTTATAAACTAACAAAATTATATTTTGGTACCTTTAGTGCTTTATTTTTTTTTGTTCACTTGTTTACCGTGTTGCCAACTTATTGTCAGTCGTGGTACTCTTGGCAGGGATAAATATCGGACTGAATAGCCTTGTTAGCGATGTTGGCTTGTGCTCAAGAAGTTAAACTTTATATTATTTTCTACAGCTGTTACAGGATGCGATGTTATTCCATTGAAGTGAAGATGCTTGTCTGAAAAGTTTAAGATTTGGTATTATTATTAAATCTTCATATTGCGTTTCTCCTGTGTTTTTTGAGTAAGTAATAAGCCGTTAAGGTAATAAGGCCAACAATGAATTAATGATATCTTTGACTCATGATGCATCACTCAAATTAGTGTACACCGTTATTAGAATAAGCAGCTTAGTGCATCCAAGTACACGTGTACTACTTGTATGGTAATCAAGTGCACTAGGTGATATTTGAAATTCTCGTCTGTATTAACCAACGGTTAGAACTTTAAATATACTTTAGTTGACTGACTATACTGACCGTTATATATAATGTCGTATTATGGTTCGGGCGTGTTTGTTTTGCCAAACATTTATCTATTTACACCACTACGTATATACTTATTTTGACTTTTCCTTGCATTAATGCTGCACACATACACATCTGAATTGAAATGTACTTTTGAAATGTTAATATTCATTATACTTGCTTTCTGGTTGTAATAAGCATTTACCTTAACATGTAATGTACCGCATAGACATATACGCAGACTCTCTATTTGGTTACTGCTAAGCACGTTTGTCACGCGCTCGACCAAGTTTCGCTCGCTTGGTTTTTAGATCAATGACGTGACACTCATATTTAAGATTACATAGGACTAATTTTTTAACCGTTTCGTATTACTGGTATTTACGCCGTGCTGGATGGTAATTTGCCGTAACACTTGACGCTTCATTAGCTGACTGATACACAACCGCGCTCTAAAGTAATATGTTTCATTATATCAGTAAGGCTTAGATAAAAACCGCATATATTAGGTTTTAAGATAATTGGTTTGAAAATGAAATAAATATTTGGAGTCGAGAGTTGGCATCAGGTTCTGAAATCCCCCATTAAGGGCCCGCATTATCTCGGTCAAATGTGACGTCACGAAATATGACGCCAGATATCATATGGCCATATGTAGACACACGTCGTTTAATTGCACTTTACAGAAGAAAAAGGGGGTGTTATTATATGCTAGATCAAGTGGGACTGTATTTTTTGACTTATAGCGAAAGATTGATCAACATTTAGAAGAGATACACTGAGGACAGAGAAGAAATGCCAGAAATCGACATGCCAGCCTCCCAATGACCATTGGGAGTGATAGGGTCCCATTCAGTCAAGGCCAGGTAGGGATGAAGGTTTTTATTTTCCACCAAGACCAATATAAACTCTAAAACAACAACGTAAGAATGAGAGACTTAGTTTAAAATTTGTGTTTTTATGTCCAAAGTAATTCAATTCGTTAATTACCTTCTTTATTAAGAAAAAATAATTATTTCGTTTTTAGATAAAATCATATCGACAAACATATTTAAGGTGTAGTCGCGTTCCCATTAATGATTTTTCTCAAGTTTCGGACTCAGGGGAAAAGAAAAAGTAGAGACAGATGCATTTTTCAGAAAATATCTATTCATTAACAGGTAAATGGAAAATATGAAAATAAAAACTAAAAACAAAAACGAATAAACAATTGAAATTTGAAACAAAAATATATCTATAATTGTGAAAATTATGAACCTTTGGGCTACACTGGCAACCGTCGCGAATTATTTATATACTCACTTAGGAAAGAGAATTTTGTCTTAAGTTTATAAACAAACATAATGGTTGATTTTCATTAGAAATGATACATTATTTTGGATGCTCTTAATAAACATCAACCCCAACGAGTAGCAGGGCGCTGTTATGGCGCCTTCTATTGGTTGAAATGGCACACTACCCCTACGTAAACAGTGTCTTACAGTTCGATATTTACTTTTGGTTTTGTGTTGTTTGTGATTTTTAATTTTTTGATAGGACTTTTGGCATTTTAGCCTTCTTGTGTATCATGTATATATATATTGTCGGTCACTCGTGACCGATGCTGACATCGCACTAGTCAGGTCTATTTGTGATTGTCAATAGATTACCAACATAGCTAGCACAACAATGATAGCACCGAGTGTGGGCTAAAATGGTATCACTGATTAGACATTAAATAGACCGGTATATAGATTGTCAGATAGCACTTATACTGTGGTTCAGTTTAGGTTAGAGGTGATTCTATATGAAAGCTACAGCGAACAGGTGAAACGAAGGCAGCAGGTCATAAACGTAACACACCACGATCCAGAACGATGCTTCACTCATGGCGATCTCAAATATACCGGCTTTATAGGCCACTAGATAAGTAAATGACACTAATCATATTTAAAGTATACCAATATGCTTAGTCTGAAATTTGGAGCGTTTTGTGTTGTTTGGTTGGTTTGGTTGGTTGGTTGGTTTTCCTTTACTTTTTGTCTATTTTTTTTGTCCAGGTCTTATTTTTAAATATTAATCTCGTCATGCCATGTATTCTAATCATCATGGGTTAATCTATTTTTTTGCTCTGTTTTTTTTTATTTTCCTTTTTTTCGTTTTTGGTTTGTTACTTGTTATTTGTTGAAATGCAAGAAAACTTTGTTTTTAATTTTTTTGTGTCTCATCAGATTTTTATCAGATCAAAGTATACACGTGACCGATTCACGGTATGTGACTCATTGTCAGCTTTTAAATGGTACATTCGCGTGAACATTAGCTGCTGAGACTCCATGATGCGTGATTAGGATGGTAATCTGAACGTTTATAGTGACGGCGAGATGGGCGTTTTTTAAGGCATGCAACTTGATACCGAACCACATGATTGGTGACGCGTCGTGAAGTCCACGCTCCATTCACAACCACCAACAATATAGAGAGTTTCATGCCTTGGGTGGCATTGACAGTTGATACAACAGCAATAATACCGTAATAGGTCTGAAGGCTGTTTGACAAGGATTAAACATATTCTTTTCACTACCTTTGCCCTCTTTATTCTAAGGTCAATAACTCCCTAAAGGGTCTACTGACTTTACTTTATCTACGAATGGCTATCCACATGATGTCCTTTCAAGCTACAGTTGTGTTCCTGTAATACCCTCCTTTCACTATGTTGTGTTCTGTAATAACCCTTCCGTTCACTACAGTTGTTTGTACTCCCCTAGTTGTTCTGAAGTACACTCCTTTCACTACAGTTGTGTTCTGTAATTCCCTCCTTACTGAGCAGTTGTGTTCTGTTAATCCCTCCGTTCACTAACACGTTTGTGTTCCTGTAATACCCCCTTTCACTACAGCTTTGTGTTCTGTATATACCCTCCTTCACTACGTTGGTTTCTGATCCCCTTTACTACAGTTGGTGTTCTGTAATACCTCTTCTTTCCACGTACAGCTGTGTTTCTGTCGAATACCCTCCTTTCCAACGTTCTTATAACTGTCACTAAGTTTGATGTTTCTGTAATCACCCTCGCTTTCCTAGCAGTTGTGTTCTGTAATACCCTCTTACTTTCACTACAGTTGTGTTCTGTAATACCGCTCCGTGTCACTAACAGTTGTGTTCTGTCTACCGTTTACCTACTGGTCGTAAACCCTCCTTTCACTACAGTTGTGTTCTGTAATACGACCTCCTTTCACTACAGTTGTGTTCTGTCAATACGTCCTTTCACTACATTTGTTGTGTTCTGATATCCTCCACTTTCACTACAGTTTGTGTTCTGTAAATTACCCTCCTTTCACTACATTTTGTTGTTCTGTATACGCTTCCTTTCACCTACAGTTTGTGTTCTGTAATACCCTTGATTTCCTAGCAGTTGTGTTCTGTAATACCTTCCTTTCACGTACAGTTTGTGTTCTGTAATACCTCCTTTCCACGACAGTTGTGTTTCTTGTAATTACCCTCTTCACTAGTGGCTGTATACCGTCCACTAGTTGGTGGTTCTGTACATACCCTCGCGTTTCACTACATAACAGTTGTGTTTCTGTAATACCCCCTGCCTTTCACTACAGTTTGGTGTTCTGTATACCCTCCTTTCACTAACAGTTGTGTTCTGTTAATAACCCTCCGTTTCAACATAAGCAGTTGTGTTTGTTTTCCTGTAAATAACCCGCTTTCACATACAGTTGTGTTTTTCTGTAATACCCTCCTTTCCACTAGCAAGTTGTGTTCTGTAATACCCTCCTTTCCACTCCATTTGTGTTTCTGCTGATACCCTCCTTTCCTACAGTTGTGTTTGTAATACCCGCCCTTTCACTACAGTCTGTGCTTCTGTAATACCTTCGTTCACTACTTTTGTGTTCTGGTGATACCTCCTTTCACTACAGTTGTGTTCTGTAAACCCTCGCTTTCACTACAGTTGTGTTCTGTTACATACCCTCCTACTTTCCTACAGAGTTGTGTTCTCGTAGAACGATCACCTCCTTTCATCTATAGTTGTGTTCTGTATAGCCTCGTTTTCACTACATGTTTCGTGTTCTGCTAATACCCTCCTTCTCACTACACAGTTGTTGTTGTCTCTGGTATCACCCCGTACTTTGATTCTTAAACGTTCATATCACTACAGTTGTGTTCTGTAAGATTACCTCCTTTCTACGTACAGCTGTGTTTCTGTAATACCCTTCTTTCACTACAGTTGTGTTCTCTGTATTATGCCTCCGTATACAGTTTTGTGGTTCCTGTAATACCTCTCCTTTCAACTACAGGTTGGTGCGTTCTTGTAATACCTTCTATACTTCCGTATCATTTACGCGGACTTTCTTAAACACTATATACACATTTTGAGAATCACGCGATCGGGCATCTTTTGTACTGTCTGTCTCCCAAAGTTAATCGGATTTGGTTTGTTTAGTTTTACGTCCTATTAACAGCCAGGGTCATGTAAGGACGTGCCAGGTTTGTTGGTGGAGGAAAGCCGGAGTACCCGAGAAAAAACCACCACGGTCAGCAGTACCCTGGCAACTGCCGCACATGGGATTCGAACCGCTCACCCAGAGGTGGAGGGCTTGTGGTAATATGTCGGGACATCTTTACCAGTCTCGGCCAATCCGCGGCCCGCATTAGAACCTGCTCGACCATATGTGATGTTCATATGGCTTAAATATGTTTTCTTGTAAATTTCACCATCAACAAAACTCTCATAAAAACATACATGTACAGATGTGTGAATATGAATGTTTACATATGATAGTTCATGTCCATGAAAAACACAGACTTTATACTATTGACATTCGCGCGTAAATGTCGCATGAATAATATCACACGTTCGTTGAAAGAACCGCCAATCAGTAACGCCTGTTGGCAAACTTTACGGGTAATATTCGGAGAAATCGAGCTTGCAAAATCACGTGACGGACATCGCGAATATCCGTGTTAGATAGGAACTCCGAAGCAGTATCACGTGCCCTCAATTTCGGCAATACATAAAAAAGATCTTTCACTTTTCATAACTTAGAAATATCCTTCGCAGTGCTGGGCAAACTTTAGTAAAAAGTGGTAAAAGTAGAAGTTTAAACCCTCCGGACTAGCACGGAGAAAAAATGTTGTATACACATCCTATGACAAAAAGAGTCGAAAGTGTAGATTCAATCACAACTTTAAACAGGATATTCAACGTTTTTTTTATTTGTTCCCCTAAATTTTTGGGAAGCCGAAATATTGCTCACCTTCATCGCTATTCTGTAAATTTGGGTGGAAGCGACTTGGCTAACTTATGATAGGCAAAAGCTAGATAGCGCGATGGGTTTTCACACAAACAAACTTCTCCTTTCCTGTCTTGAACAGATGCAAGGAAAGATGAGCGGGCAGTTTATCATTTTGGGAACTCGCTCGAAAACTTATGAAGAAATACCAGCTTTCTGATTCGAGTTTACCAACCCTTGAGTTTATTGTTAGCATTAGGGCTTGTTTAATTGATATTAAAGGGAAGACGGACGGACAATTTTCCCATCGTTTTGCAAAATAAATCTTGATGGAAAAAACTTTTCGTTATTTCTCTACGGGTGCTATACTTATTTGAACCAGTGCGTGGGTGATAGGAGTCATTGGTTTCTCCTTAGATCAGTTCTGTAAAGGTCCCATCTTGACATAATAAGTTGGCAGTCACCAACAACCAGTCAGTGTAGATGGTCGTATAAGCTTTGATGTGGCAATAATGGAATCTGGGTCTCAGTTTCTGTCGGGTGCCGGGCAGGTACGTCACTGATCGTGCTCTAGGTCAGTCGCTGACTTAAAGGGACAACCAACTGAGCATCCGGGCCATCCCGACATAACACCAGAGATGCATTCCGGGCTGAACGACCGTTGTCACTGGTCGAAACGTTACAGGCAATGATCTGCCACAGTATAATATATTCACGGCTTGGCATACTCTAGCTCGTCTTAAGTCAGCCTATCGCAAGCAAACGCCGTGGCTTTTAGACATCCTGATATTTTCTAGGCTTTCTCCGCAAATGATAATAGGATAATGTGGACTATGTTGTACGAGGTCGGAGTATATACAATTTACGCAAACACACATGTAATTTTATCCAGTTAGATTTAATAAAAATTGTATAAATTCGATTTTTCCCAGTCACGTCATGGGACTGGTTTGGCACTCAAGAGACTGCAGGGTACGCCCTGGGCTGATCAAGAAACTTGAAGAACAAGGCAATCAATGTGACTCGAACTATGGAGATCTTCCCCATTGGACGACTCATGCCTGATGACCTCGAGCAAATCGGACTTTACCAAAACCCAAAACCGTTGGAGGCAGCTTGCAGAAATGGGGTAAGTAAAGCATAGCGAAGGGGGATAATGGTGTATGATGGATTTTCCGTTTAACACATAAATTAAGACACATATTACCCATCAAAATGCTGAACAATCCTTTTTTTATTCAGCCATTGGCCAAATTCCAGTAGAAAACATCCGTAAACTGGAAAACAAGACCGTACTAGCCTCTCGTCGGGGGACCATCAGAATGGCTTTGGGTGTCCCTATACTGGGCCTGGCAGAGGCTCACCGCGATGTTGGTCATCATCTGGATCGTATGCCACGCAGACTAAACACACTCTGACATCCGGTAAGTGGCAACAATTGTCACGGGATGCCAACTTCGTTTCTCATCCAACGGAACTTGACAGTTTATATGCCGCAGAAACTCCCCCGGCTTTGGAGTTATCGTCAACACCTTGTGTAAGGTTTGGATTGGTTTAATACCCTTCACAACGTATTCAGACCTTGGGGGTGCATTGGTAAAATACTCTTTGCGAAAGGGTCCAAATACTCTTAAACGCAATTTTACGTACCATTCAAGGTTCGGACGAATGCTGCTTTGTGCAATTCTTTCATAAAGGCCTCATGACATAAGACGCTTCTTGATAAAAATGAGTTATTAATATTTTTGGTATACCTTTATTTCGTAGTATTTCCATCGGTAAAACCTTGCCTACATCGGACTAACGTGGATGTGGACCCTGTGAGAGGTAAGTGCAACTATGTCAGTTACGCAGGGGTCTTGTGTTCTTTCTGTAATACTTTTATCTTTCGTTCTGCGGTAACGCAATCTTAGACATATTCGTTTCAAACACTTTGCAATTATTTATTTTTGCAGAAAAATCATCGAAATGCTTGAATCGCCAGCCGGTACTCATGCAGGACGAGTTGACAAGTTTGTATAAACGGAAGTCGTAGCGATGGCCACTAACAGCGGTAGAACTCCACGTGAGTGGTTTTATCCTTCATTTTACTGATGTTGTGAAATTTAGGGAGAGTAGGCAAAATTATTAGGTTTTCTGATCTTTGGTTGATAAAACCCTACGCTGCAAACTGACAAATTATATAAACAGTGAAAAAATATACAAAAAGGGATGTAAACATACATGTATGACTATACTTATCAATGCCAGAAGTTTCAATTTAGACATTGCAAGGTAACTCCAAATTGTTCTTCCTTTTTTGCAGAGCGACAAGAAACCATCCCATTTGAGTTTTTGACGTGGCATGCTCTGGATCCACCGCTCATACCAGCTGTACCTCATACAGGCACCT
>SAYR01066941.1:936597-957873 GCA_004382745.1 Argopecten irradians irradians | reverse complement strand
GCTTTCTCAATGGAAATATACAAATGAATTACACTTATAACGCTTTCTCAATGGAAATATACAAATGAATTACACTTATAACGCTTTCTCAATGGAAATATACAAATGAATTACACTTATAACGCTTTCTCAATGGAAATATACAAATGAATTACACTTATAACGCTTTCTCAATGGAAATGAGGGCCAGTCGATATCCTTTCTCTCAGTCGACTGAATACTGTGAGATTGTCAATTTTAAATGTTCTAGCACCAGATAATAAGCGGTGTAAAATGACACAACATATTTTAATCGGTGTCCCAACCATACAATACCAACCATATTCCTAAGCTAGTTATATGTGCATACTTTTTTACAACGTTCCGGTCGTTAATTGAAATTCCAAAAGAGCTTAAAAAACACCAAGCAGTTAACGACACTGATACACAGGACTGACATGATTTTACATGAATGACAAAATAGCTTCTTTTTTACAAAATGACTAAACTATCCATTTATGATAAAAGGTATTTACAACCTTAATATAAATAGATTTCAAGACGAAGAAAATTGATAAATTGATCTTATCTTAATAGCTGAAATAGCAATAATGTTTATAATGAGTATATTATGGTTTCCCTCGGGATTTCAAGAACGGGGAGACAAAATGGTGGCTTCAGCTGCATTAGCGCAACACATTTTGGTATATTAAAAAGTATCTTAGATTTGTGCTTATTTAATATGCGACTTCATAAAATTTAAAAACGATAATCCCCAAGATTCACAAAAAACTTCTTAAACTCGTTTCATAAACTCTGTTATGAAATGAACACCCATTTAAGATCCTTTGTTTATGCCCGATTTCACTCCTACAAAAATATGCAAATTTTTTAGAATGATATTGATAAAAAACAGATGTTTTGACAGAGTCCAAGTAAATTGAAATTCATTTATTTCTGCATACATAAGTGACGTTATTATCTCAATGTATCTTGATTTAAAGATGAAAAAAGTTGGTTTCAGCGAAATAGTCAATATTGTAGGCCCAGTCCCACGGAAGAGCGGATTAATTACGGATGAATTTAGTTTATAAATTTTGGCCGTTCGTTGTCATCCGCAACAAAATTGGCTTAAAATAACAAATTTTCAAGTATAAATTACGGATATGTTAATAACGTTCTGTGAATTTATTATGAACAAATGCGGATATTTCACGAATACAAGCGAATACGATAACGGACGCTCTCCCGTGAGGTGTACAATCGTTAAGATTATCCAACAATGCGGATACGTAACAAACAATTACGAATATATAACGCATATATTGAGGAAACAGATTGACATTATTGCGATTGTTACGGAAATATTACGAATCTATTAAAAATGCATTGTGCAGATGTAGCGGAAAGAACGGTTGTATTGCGCATGTAAGGCATCTGAATTACGGAGGTAAAAGAAGCGCGCTCGGGCCTTTCGGTATCGCTTTTCACAACAACACGACTGCAACAAAGATAAGTAAGCTGCAACTTTCATCCTACCTCCTCCAGATACAAAGAAAGTCCAGTGTGTTTCAAATTCAAATCAAAGCAGACAACTTTTTCTTTTCTGTCTTTGAAACAATTTCATGACTTGAACAAGTAGATTAATATGTTGTTGGATATCATTGTTACGCTGCATTGGTATTATTGCCGATGACCCATTATTACACCTGTACTTCTCGACGGACAGGAAATAATTTACAAATATGTCGATGTTTGACATATTTATACAGTAGCTTTGGTTTACGCAACACGTTTGTTATACATTCGCAAATTATTCTCAAATCAAATGTAAAACAGACGCAATGCAAACTCTGAACTCAATATGCATTCGCATCAAATTATTTTAATTCGTGATGTCAACGTGATAGTTACGCTATACATTCGTTTTACACATTGTCCCAGTTCGCTATAAAGCCGCAAACCCTATTCAGTTGCGGATATCAACGTATAACAGCGGATATACAGCGCATATAGTAAGCATGTATTGAGTATGTATTGCGTACGAATAGCGTATCTAACGCGAATGATTTCCGCAATCAAAATTTTGTGCAGTTTAAAACTCCCGGGAACGGAAAAACATGCCATTGCGGATAATTTGCGGACGTGTTCGGATGTTGGGCGAATGATACAAGTACGATTAACAAATATTGCGTATGTTCAGCGAATATCAGCCAATTTTGTGCAATACATTCGCAAATCTTCCTAAACGCCAGTGGGACCGGGCCTGTTCTCCTTTGTTGGTTTGATACCGAATTTTCCTTTTGGAAAAATATCGGTTTTGGTATATCTTGAACAGGGTACCAGATTATCGTTTCGCTGACAGTACATCCCGTAGTTTTTATTCCTGATGAAAGCTGCTAATTTGCTGAATCCGGTGTGATTCGGAACAATGAGTATATCACAATCTATCATTATATAGAAATCTAGTAGCTGTTTCAGAAAGCCTTCTGTGAGGTCGTTTGTATGCGGTCTGTCAATGTGCGTTATTTTTCCAGGTGTATCGACTATGTTGTCAGGGAAACGTTATTTGGCTTTTTTCTTAACACTGTCCGAATCGGAGGCCACAAACAAGTTATATTCGTCCTTAATAAGCGAGTCAAAAACCTCCCATATGGGATCTAATAGAAGGGCTTTTCTGAATACGTCTTTTGGCATGTTTGGATTATTCCCTCGGCGGATATGGGCACACGCTATCCTCTTTCGTCTTCTCTGTGTTGTAGAAAAATTGTGCAACGCTCGAACAGACAGCGGTGAAAGTTTAAAAAGGAAATCAAAAATATGTAACGATCTACCTGGTGATATGTGGTTATCCAAGGAATATCCTCAGCTACATTTGGTCTCTTTCTGTAAATCAGCGATAAAATCCCAGTTCATTAGCAGAAATATGACGTCGTCTTTGAAAAATCTGTTGAAGTCTACACCATTAAACATGTATTTAGCTATGATGCGATGTTTGGAATTTTCGTAATCATGATACGAACTTGTCCTAATGACAAGTATATTCCATATGTATGACAGTTTTTTCAATAAACGTTTTAAGATGTTGATCATAGTTTCCTTTCTACGGAGGGATCCAATTAAGATAATTATCAAAACCGTAACCATATTAACCACCATAGGGCGATGCTGAAAATAATCTAAACCAATAAAATATATTAGAAAGTGACAGAGATAATTAAACATAATATGATTACATTTTCGTATAGGCTGTAAATTCCAGAATCCTAATTTATATATTTTGTACATCAAACGTTTTTCATTATCAAGGAAAGTTGCTTACACATTTGATTTTCTTTCAAGATTATAAACAATATGTTCGTTCACAATGAACGCTGCTGTCATGCTGGCACTCTGTTTTCTAAAGCCTTGTTGTAATTTGTGATGAATTTGATTTTGGTTAATATTTTCCTTCACTCTAAACTCAGAACCTTTTCTACAATGTTTTGAAGACAGGTGTAGTCCCGGTAGTTGTTCATAACTTCATCGCTTCCCTACTTTCAATATTGTTTTAACAATACCGTATTTAAAGTGATCTGGATATATCTCACTTTCAGTTATGCTGTTGGACATTTTTATCATTACATCTATCATATCATCACTTGATTACTTTTTAACAAGTTTATAATGATTAAATCAATCATGTAACGTTTCAATCGATGAACTTATCCTTATAATTCTTTTCATGCTTCAATAGTAATCATTCAACACTTTCACGTTCCTATTTCGTTGTCTGACGTATTGTTGCTGCGTAGACAAGTAGGCATGTGATATGCCTTTTAGATATACTTACGTATAGCCCTTTACGAATATGTAAAAAATGTTAAGAGTTAAATACAAACCACCTAAAAAGTGAAAAACCCCTAACAGAGTCTTTAAAGCTAAGTTATGCATTCAAATATATTCATGATAGCCGTAGGTCCGTAGACATTTTAAGTCACCCTAATATACTGTAAATCTGTGAAACAAAACTCAATTTTATCTTACAAGTAGTTATCAAATATTCAGTTATTTGTGCTATTGAATATAAACCTTTTAACAAAACGTACAATATCCGAAAACAATATTAGCTCATAATAAAAAAGTCACTGTCATCTTAATCCAATTTACACACAAACAAAAAAAAAAACTCATAGAAGGACAATATGGATAAAATCATTATTTTGCTTAAATACTTCAATAATGGGGTTTGCGTACGATCTTTTGACAACCAAGTTAACTTTAGGTTGGTTACTCGACAACGTGAACCTCCCCCGTAGTGATGCTTTCGCACTGCAACCAACGGGGCTCATGCTGGGAACAACCAACTAAATAAAAACAGACCTTCGAAATGGCTCCTGTGTATACAAGATTGAGCCCAGGATAGAACTAACCCTGGCTGGCTAATTATGAATTTCAAAAGTAAAAATGTTTTCTGACAGGTAATTATTCCTAGATAACCTTGATGTGAATTTGGAAATTCATATTGAGATTCAGGTTCAAAATAGCAATTTTGATAGTTAATAGGTAAAAACATTAGAATTTCAGGATTTTTTTAGTGCAAAATGCGCCTGATTTCAATAAAGCTACCCTGGTTGGAGTTTGAGCAGAAGGACCCAAACTTTTTTCCTACCTAGTGTTATATGAGAACCTAGACATTAATTACAGAACACAATAGCTAACTAATATTCCTTTGTTTTAATGATACAATACAAAACTTTAACAAAGTTTAACACTGTGGTCTATGTAAAATTATTTAGTTTGTTGCTCTCTTAAACGACATTTTCTAGCCGATCAAAGTACCAAGACATTTAATAAACTATGGGCTTAGAAAATAGCCTTGCTTATAGGGACTGACGTTTAACAAAATGCCAAAACGGAACCAATGTTAATAGGAAAATGATAAAGAAAGTCGGTTAGGAAAAAAAACAAGATAAAATCTCAGGATCTACAGTCCTAACCATATAAAGGCAGTCAACATATGGGGTCATTTGAGTACGTCTATCTGTCGTGACGTAAACGTTACTTGGATTCTTCATGCATTATCGTATACGATAATGTCTTCAGACTGTTTATTGAAGACGTATTATGACGTCATAATTCATGACGTCATTTATTGAAGACGTATTATGACGTCATAATTCTTGACGTCATTTATTGAAGACGTATTATATATATATATATATTCACATTTCCATTGCAGTCCCACTGTGTAACCTTACCAAGCGCAGTTTACATTCATATAGTCTATCAACTACAACTAATGTCAAGACGTCATTATCATTGTAACGTCACAACTGGTGTGCCAGCGATAATAGAAAACGGCTGTTTAATTAGCTGTACATCCTTGACGATAACGAATGATTTATTCATTATGGATGCAAAATCCGTTGGAATTTCATTATAAAGCTCTAACCAAACGTAAATATAAGAATTGCACGTCTTTCAGTTAGCATTCATAGCCTATATGAATGCCAACTTAACAGAGGCAAATTCAATGAAGCGCGCTATATTAGCTATAAAAGCCAATTGAAAGACCTTCAATGCTTAAATATATTTACATTTTGTATATATTTATATGTGTAATGGTGTGTGTGTGTGTTTATAAAAACGAACAAGGAACACGATGTCACTTTTTTAACAGCTGTATTTTGAATGAAACTATTTGGAGCAAAATAGAATTATTCATTAACGATTCCATTGGAACATATGAAAGAGTATTTTCCTCCCAGACCTCGACGTTTTAGTGCAATTTTAGCAATATGATTTACCGCCATTTTGAAATAAATTCAAAATTCGAAATGCTTCTGTTGGTATGTCGATTTGCGTTGTTTTACAGGTAAGTTTCGCCCAACCAAAAATCAAAAATACCTCAATTTAATTTCTTTACGCGTATAAGATTGAACAAATGTGTCTTGAATACAAAATTGAAGGAAATCCTTGATTTATTACGAAGTCAGACTGACGGGATAGTATGCAAATGAAGCTACGATGGGTTGTCGAAGTTTCGCACATGCGAATTGTTGCGTACTAAAAGTAAACAAAATGGCGGAACGAAAGCATGTCAGAGGAAAAATCTGAATAACGGCAACAAAAGGAAGGAAATTAGAATTGAATCGGTAGCACCCTAGGATATATCTAGGTAATGTAAGTAAGATATGGCGTGTAGCAATATAAGGAACTTGCCCGGATTCTTTTGGACTCGTGTTGCACGTGATGAGTTAAATTTCAACTCATATGCCAACGGACATGCAGTTGCAGACTAACTACACATATGTTTGTTGTACTAAGCTAGCGAGCGTATGTCAGTAATATGAAGTGTTTTAGATTACATAATATGTATAAACAATCCATCGAACTTTGATTTATTGTTTTTTACTAAACATACCATGTCAAGACTGTCATTTTCTATGTAAAGCTTGACTCTAATTTTAGAGGAGTATGTTCCAAGTCAAGCTATGCAATTGACCACCTATATTTTTCGCTGTATGAATTGGAAAAAAAATCTGAAGATATGTGTATAGGATAAATTTCTATTTCATAGTCTTTTTATTTAATTGGGCTAAACATATCTATAGCATTTAAAAATAGATGGGTTTAGTTTTGTCTCAAAATTATGTACGGGACTCATCTATTATGCTGATAAGGCTTACTGTGACCCGCTAATTCCATTAGGCGAATCCAACATTTTTGGCCCAGAGCCCCGTCTCATTATGCGTTTTAATGACTACGTTACCTATCAGCCAATCGACAACCAATCCTTTGAAAACATCATCATTATAAAGATCTGGTTGGCAACTGGCCTTTCCTTAAACTAAAAAAAGAGTAATACGCGTCCGTTAACGGGACAGTGTAGAAACATGACAAGAATAACCAGGGTAAGTACTTTTAAGGATTAATTTACACTTTATATGCAGTCACATTTACAATATGACGATTTCTGATCTTAAGCTAAAATAATATCATCGCATGAATTATATAATTTTAATTAACTCTGTTAGTATCTTATACCATGAATTGTTTTAGATTGTTTTTAATGGGGTGGTTCTACCACTTTTATTCTGGTAACGGGTTTGACAAATGTCATATTTGTAGTCCATGATAGAGCACCATGTCAGAAATAGCCTTGTTCATATCTTGCAAAAATAACTCACCTCTATAGCCATACTGTTGTTTTGTTCAAAACCCATGTGTCCAATATGTATTATGTCTGCAAAAGGGTAGCACCTAGATCTTATTTGAAGGTGTCGACCTGCAGCGTTACAGGTTCATAAGCATCATAATAGGTCAAAACGGGACCTGGAGTCTTAGTAATCAACTCCTTGACCTCTTCAAAAACCTTATTTTAAGCATTCTCCCCAACACGTGTTTGGTATCAGTTTACGTAGCAGATTTCTGACTTCTGATAAATTAGATGCAAAATGATCATTTCATGTTCTGATTACACTTTTTCTGTTAGGTAAGTTAATAGTGACTATTTCCTCCTCAGAGTTTTCTTCTCATTATGAAGTTCTGATTACACTTTTTCTGCTAGGTACGTTAATAGTGACTATTCCTCAATGTGCTCTTCTCGTTATGAAGTTCTGATTACACTTTTTCTACTAGGTAAGTTAATAGTGATCATTGTCTCAGTATGCTCTTTTCATTATGAAGTTCTGATTACACTTTTTCTGCTAGCTAAATTAATAGTGACTATTCCTTCAGTGTGTTCTTCTCATTATGAAGTTCTGATTACACTTTTTCTGCAAGGTAAGTTAATAGTGGTCATTTTCTCAGTGTGCTCTTTTCATTATGAATTTCTTATTACACTTTTTCTGCTAGGTAAGTTAATAGTGGTCATTCCCTAAATGTGCTCTTTTCATTATGAATTTCTGATTACACTTTTTCTGCTAGGTAAGTTAATAGTGGTCATTCTTTTTTAAATTATTATTCTCATTATGAAGGTCTGATTACACTTTTTTCTGCTAGGTAAATTAAAATTGACCATTCCCTCAGTATGTTCCTTCATGAAGTGAAACGCTACTTCTGGTGCCCACGCCTTAGCCTACGCATTTTTTAGCTTTCTTAAGAGATGTTAGGGAGATGAAAAGCATGTATCGTAAAAATAGACAACTTTATTTTTGTAAGACTCGCAGTGGTCTTACAATGTGGAGGAAACGGGAGTACCCGGAGAAAAACTCACCGTGATCGGGCAGGTGACCAACTAACTAATTTACGTCCGTGCCCAGGGGATCGAACCACGGCAGGCTAGGATGAAAAGGCGAGCGGCTTAACACACACCACGCCAGAATCAACCCAAAAGGCTAGTATCCTTACACATGACCAGCGGTATGTGTCTCATAAAAAAGAGATATTCGTCTTACCAAGGACATCGGGGACAATATTTGGGTTGCATAAGAGTATTAAAGACGGATCGAATGGTTCTGTTACAATCGTTGAGTATTACAAAGAGCAATTCGTAGGTCGTTGTTGAAAAAAAAATAAAATCAAAAAAAAGGAAGCTGGATGGACAAATAATATTTTCATATTGAACTAGGAATAGGGTTACAAAGCGTCAAATAACGAAATAGGAAAGGAAAGTGCTATGAACGCTTATTACTAATTGGAGCATGAAACATAAATACATAAGGTAACAGACTTTATCGATTAGGAAACGTTAAAGGATTTTATTTAGGGTATTTATACACTCATGTATTACTGCAACACGCAATTCTAGCAAAATCTTAAGATATGTGATAACGAAGACTGTATCAATGGCCCTATATTTAAATATCAAATCAATCAAATAAATTTCATACTATCATATCTCTTCCATATTTTTATTGTTTTTAATTATTTTCAGTGTCCCTTATGGTTATTACTGGTTCACGGGTATTGATTAATATTTTGGACCCTCGATGGAAAGGAAACAATGGTCGAAGTCTATAAATCATTTATTGACTAAAAGGTGACACGCACAAACATTATCTCATAATCAAACACAATGCTGGGAGCAAGGACAATAAATGGCAAAATACTAACCATGGAATCTCTTCAGCAATTGATTCCGAATACTTAATTTGAAAGTAACCCTTCATAACAACGGAATCTCTAGAGAGAGAGATACATCTGAGACCAATGGACCAAATTTTATTGTGTACGAATTGACTCACAAGCCCAGCATGGATCAAAATGAGCGGTTGGTCTGACTCCGGATTGCTGGTATTAATGACCACCTATTTATATCTGTACTCTTTAAAAACGAAGTTACCTTATTAAATTTTGACATGCCATTGTTTGCTTCAGGATTACGTAATGCCAGCGCACTACGATTGGCAGAGCTAATAAGACGCGTTCTACTTGTCAACCAGGACAAGTTCGTATCATTAATTTCATCAATGCCAAACATCGCATCATAAGCTTAAATAAATGTTTGATGGTGTAGAACTTCACACGATTTTTCAAAAGACGACGTATATTTCTGCAACATGAATTGGGATTTTATCGCTGATTTTCATGAAAAGAGACCAAATGTAACCTGAGATATTCCTTGCCGATAAGAGTATCACCAAGTAGATATTTACAAAATTCATTATAATTTCCTTTTCTCAACTTATCCCACCCGCAGACTGTTCGCAGCGTTTGCACAATTCTCAAACAAGAGAAGACGAAAGAGGATCAGCGTGTTGCCCCATCCCATTAAAAATGGCCGGGGGAATACACCATAACATGCCAAAAGCCAGACGATTCAGAAACCTTCCATTGATCCATATGGAAAGTTTTATGAATACGCTTAATAATTAGGACGAAGTTTTATTTTATGTACTGTTTGTTTGGCCTCCCGATTCGGACAGTATTAAGGAAAAAAGCCAAAGAACGTTTCGCCTGACAAAATAGTCGATACACCGAAGAAAATAACGCTCATTTGACAGAACCGCATACAAACGCACCATTCATGAAGCTTTCTGAAAAAACAGCTACTCAGATTTTCATATTAATGGACTAGATTGTGATATTTACTCATTGTTCCGAATCACACCCGGCTTCAGCATAATTAGCAAGCTTTCAGTTAGGTACATTAAAAAACTACTGTATTGTACTTGCTCAGCAAAGAAAATTACCAGAGTCTGGGGAACCCTGTTCACCGATATACAATAACTTGGATAATTTTCTAGAGAGGAATAATTCGGTATCGAATACCACACAAGAAGTATGATATGATTATCCACATGAACACTATCATATTCTACACTTGCTAGGCTTGCTACACGTATACGCAAGGAACTAGCCGATTTTGTTTACTCCCACACTGCATAGTAACATTGGAACGTTTGAATTGCGTTGAAAATGTCTTTATGCACACGTAAAGGGGTTACTTTATTATAAGTAAACACATGGTTTGTTTAACCATTTTTGACGCCAACATTACGCCGTGTATAATTGGGTTGTTTTTTCATAGATTTTTTGGAAAAATGTAAACAGTTACATATATGTTTTATATCTATATACAATTTTATGAGTCCATATATTTTTAAAAATAAACAATTGTATAAAGAAACGCGAGAAAAAAAAGCCCGACGAGGTGACGTACATTGACCTTCATTTTGTATTTAATAAATGTATGGATGTCAAAGTAAACAATTACCTCTGTCCTCTGTGTTCGTCCTACCGGATACGAGTCTTTGGGAATATGGACGTGTTACTATTAATGTACTTAACTGGTCTAACGAGGATGATCTGGTAAGATCATATACTTATGTCTTAAAAGGGAGATAGTCTAATTCTTGAATATTGTACGATTTTCGCTTTTTAGTTTTATACCAAAATCCCGGAAGATTTTTACCCGAAGTGATGATTCGTATAAATAATAAGAAAGTAATAAAAATGGAAGCGGAACAATAACGGAGAGCGATATGACATTTTCATCCCCAACACAAGAACTACAACATGTTTGAGGAATTTTCAACACGACTCCAAGATCAAGGATGAAACTTTGTAATACTACTAGAATTATGGATGAGACTTATTCAATTTAGCGTACACAGCTAAAGAACATGAGTTTAATGATGGACCTTCACGCTAAATTTACAACCCGCTCACCAGCCAGAATCACAGAATATGGCGGGAAACAGTGTGGCCGCCCCAAACCCTCCATTTGATACAGTAACAGAACAATTCAACCTGCCTCAATTCCAATGTCAACCCCACGGTGTTATATGGATAGGCAATCCCGATTATTTATACAAGGCCCCAGCGTATTTACTACTGAAAAATAAACATTGAAAAACATTTTCTGGGATGAATGTATCTGAAGACGGTGAATAAATTTCTGACAGAGTTCCAACACGCCCAGAAGCAGCCACTGAGAGGAATTCCATTCAACATGTACGTCCAAAAGGGAAGCGATCTTGGAAAGTCAGACAGGCCGACAATTGATAAATTTCAACTGAGGGTCTACTCCCACACGACTTGCTTTTTTTTGATCAAATATGCGGGTAAAGAGGACAACATTACGGGGATGCTTACATTCTGCCAGAATCGGTGAAAGCTCATGGTACTGGTCAACAGTCCCCTATCATATGAGCGTGCAGCTGGTTATCTCGCCCAACTACGGAAGAACCCAATGACTACAGCTCTTAACGAAAACTCGAGGATACTTTCCAACATTAGACAATTTGGAAGTGACAAGAGACCAAGAGCGTGCCGGAAACATGTTGGTGGATCTCGAACAATAGTGCGAAAGCCTAAAACCTAATGCCGCATAAAGCGCAGGACACCGAGACAGCAGTCTCGCTCTCCAACAGGATTCGAACTCAACGTCGCGAACGTGTTTCCATTGCGGAGATCAAGGACCATAAAACATGCTGTAATTGGAGTGGTGAAGGACATAAACTCCCTAATTCAAGTGTGTAAGCAGTGGGGTCACCAAAGCCAAAAACTGTTAACGTTTGTCCCGAGGCAATGTCTGACCCACACTGCCAACTGTGGCTCGCGCCCAGGACACACAGCTCCCTCTTGTCCAACGTTAAACGGGCAAGGCCTGAAAGCGTAGGCCACCTTTCAGGCCAAATATCAGGCAGAATATAAATGCTGACGTATGATTGATTGGTACAATGATTGATTCCATATGAACATGATGTAATGATGATAAAAATAACAATTGTATTGATGACCATGATAAAACCAATGTACAAATCACCATTTATGTATCAAACTTTTTCTGTTTGTTCTCAAAACATTACAGAGATTACTAGATTCAGGTAGCAGTATAATATTGTCTCAAAATCATTTTTTTGACAAATTTTTGGCAAGTCTTTTCAGATTTTTCAGGCCTACAGATAGTAGTGTAACACTTGCTAACAACAGTACTGTAGATATTATTGGTACAGCTACATGAAACTAGGTTACAAATCTAGTACTATGAAATATTTTGATATTTTTTGTATATCATGCAGGAAACTTCACCCCATTGATTCTAGGTACACATATATGAAAGAGTCATGGATATTATTCTAGATTTTTATCAAACAACAATATTTTTCTATGTAAAGAAAAGTGTTCAAGTCAGATTGTGTACTCTTCTGTACAAGTTGAACCTAACTTAGAGTGTATAGTTATGGGTTAAATTTCCAGATAAATGTGCCCAATTGGTACACATAGGTGTTCAACATTGGAGCATTTTGATGTTATGAACAAAGGTGTTTTTAGTAGCCAAAATCTCTTGTTACATGTGATGTTGATCGGTTGACTCCTATCAAAATACTTAATCCTGGAAATAGTGTTGTTTATATCCAGAAAGTATTTTATTGAGTTTGTCAGTTATGTGACAATCTTACAGAAATTGTTCCTTTGGTCTTGTTCTAATGTATCTAATAGTCAGTGATAATAATAGTCACAATGAGCATGACAATGTCTGATGATTTCAAACCTTTTGTGCATCAAATTTTGATTTTGATATGGTCGCATAATTTGACAAATGAACAAAACACTTGAACTACAAAAATGTTTGTACCAATACAAAGATGTTTTTGTCACTCCTGAGAATCCTGATCTAGGTTACACCGAGATGGTGAAGCATAGTAATCCATTTGGAAGACCAAATTTTGAACCCAAGCAATCAGAAACACCTTATCGTTTACCTAGTGAAAAGAAAACTGTGTTTCGGCATCAGCTTGATGAGCTTTTACGACAGAGGTATTATCAAACCAGTGTCTGAAACTGAGGAAATCACCTATATCTAGTCCTATTGTACTAGCCACCGAAACGTAATAAGCCAAGACTTAAAGCAGGTGAGGAGATCACAAGGCAGCAAAGTTTATCATCTTACAGATTCTGTTGCGATTTTCGGTATTTGAATAGTCAGACATCTGACTTTTAAATATACTAATTCCTGACTTGCAGGACTTGACAGAATCTTTGCAAACCGTACGCCAAATTTCATCTCCTCGCTTGATTAAGTTCTGGGTTCTTTCAAAGGCCATTAAGATGACAATCAACAAAATACACAGCATTCAATACTTGTTATGGCCACCTTTAAGTTTTTGAGGTTGCCTATGGGTTTGTGTACATCACCTAATTCATTTCAACTTCTTATGGACAATAATAATGAAGGGTTCGACTTTTGTATCTGTACTTTGTTACTTAGATGATGTGTGTATTATATCAGAAACATTTGAACAACATATGGCAGATTTGTCAGAAGTATTAAGTAGGCTTCAACATGCAGGTTTGAAACTTGGCCCTAACAAATGCAAATTTGCTAAAGACTCTTCTATTTTCTTAGGCCATGAGGTTTCTAAAGCGGGTATTAAACCACCTCAAAACCGTATAGACCTACTTACAGAGCATCCTGTCCCCAAGGACAGGAAACAGCTTCAACGCGTGCTCGGAATGTTCAACTGGTTCCGGAAATACATACCAAACTACAGTGCAGTGACTCAACCTATGCATCTATTACTCAAAAAAGGTGTGCCATTTCGTTGGAATAGTGATTGTGACTTGAGCTTTCACAAGCTCAAGCAGTTGCTTGGCAATTCAGATGTTTTGTCATTTCCTCGCTTTGACTTAGATTTCCGTCTCGCGGTGGACACCAGTTCTAAAGGCATCGGATACACCTTGTATCAAATTCATGAGGATGGGAAACCTCATGTTCTTCGTTTTGGATCAAAAGGACTAAATAAAGGACAGGCACCCTATGGACCTACCAAGCTCGAACTTCTTGGAGTGGTGACAAGTGTTTTAGACTGTTCTCCATATCTAAGGGGAAAGCACTTCGTCATTGAATGTGACCATCAAGCTTTACGAGCCCTGTTTCAGAAACAGCTTCATGGCGCTATCTACGAAAGATGGATAGCCATCCTTCAACACTTCTCCTTTGACATCTGTTACAAACAAGCAAAGGAAATGGCTGTCGCAGATGCACTGTCCCGTCAGGACAATTTTCCGGATGTGATGAATTCCAGTCCCGAGGAGGAGGACCTTCACTTCCCATATATGGAGGAGAAACCGTCCGAGGTTCGATTTCTCTCGCCTAAAAACAAAGTGGTTGAGGTCATTCATCCACAAGCCAACCTCATTCACACCTTTCATGATCTTGACGCTGACTTGTATGATGCTGACACTGAGGACAATGACCACGGACCTATTGGTCACCTTAAATCTCTCAGTCTGGCCCCTCGTCTGCACAAACATAACAACAGAGTTGGGAAGCATGTGCCTGTACCTGTAACTTCTCATGAACTGTCTTTAGACAAACGCAGTGATCCAGTGTATGACAAAGACACAGAGACTACAGCCAGTGATATGGACACAAAGTGTACAGATCAACAGTTAAATGATCTAAACATGTACAATGCTGACACTACTCTTGACTACAACAATACAGATCGGTTCCAGGTTACTACAGATATAGACTCAAACAATTGCAATTCAGATCGATTCCAGATCACAACAGATATAGACTCAAATATTTGTGATTATGATGACAGTGAAACTAAATTGGATTTTGTCAATATAGCAAGTTCTCGCATCAACATGTCTGAATCCGACTCTCTATTACCTGGCATTCTTCCCAACGATTCAGATTCATCTACGCAGCAAGACGAAGATTCCGAGGACATTGCAACAATTATCTCCCACCTGAATTTGTCAAAGGAGGACATTCAGACTTATCAGAGGAAGGAGTATCATGTAATTATTAACTTTCTAACAACAGGCACTTTGCCATCATCTCAACGTGAGGCACGAAAGATTCTACTGCAACAAAGTGACTATGTTGTGATAAATGACTTGCTATTTCACTTAAGGAAATGTTCACCTCGAACTGTTCTATCTACAAGTCCTTATCAGCTTGTGTTACCAGAACCATTCATTGCGATCATTCTTCCCCTGTTCCATGACTCTGCATTAGGGTCCCACAGAGGAATAACGGACACTATGGAGAGAATACAACAATATTACTTCTTTCCTAAAATGGCAACAGTGATTGCTGACTATATTAAGTCATGTCCCAGGTGTCAAAAACGTAAGATTACCAAGCACTACGGGAAAAACAAGATCATTTCTTATCCAACACCTGATCGCCCATTTTCGGTATGGGAAGTTGATCTGTATGGCCCGTTGCAATGCACTGAACATGGAAACAAGTATATATTCACGACCCTGGACATGTTCTCTAGGTTCTTATTTACCTTACCATTGCCTAACAAGGACGCATGCACTGTCTCAGAGGCCCTCTTCCAACTTATGACTCAATATGGTGTTTGTGATACGCTTATTTCCGACCAAGGCACAGAATTCACAGCAAAAGTGACACAGGAACTCTGCAGAATGCTGGATATTCCCCAGCAATTCACATCAAGTTTCGTCCACCATTGTCTCGGCGCATGTGAACGCTCTCATGCAACTCTGGCCAACAAACTGAGTCCATACATGAACACTACCTGTACTAACTGGGACTCTGTTCTTCCAAGTGTTCTGTTTGCTATCAACAACTCCCAGCATTCCACAACAGGATACTCACCGTTTGAAGTTATTTATGGGTTCCTACCCAGATTTCCGCTTACCCATATAGCCTCTGTAGACGACAATATCCCAGGAGACGTTACAACCTACCTGTCGTCAAAACACAGTGCCATGGAATTGACACGGACAATGATCAAGGAACGATTTGATAAGGTTAATGCAAAAATGATAGAACGTTTAAACAAAGGCCGGTCTAACATCCAACTCCATAAAGATGACTATGTCTTTATGACACATGAAGCAACTGGTCCAGGAGGAAAGCTTAAGGACAATTACTCAGGACCATATGTTGTTATGGATATAGTGAGTGATCATATGGTGAACCTACAGGATCCTGAACATAAGAGGCAATTCCCTCATCCTATCCATATTGATCGCCTTAAACCAGCTCATATCCGTTGTCCATCACCTGCAAATTTCTTTCGTACAGCTACGAAAAGGACATTTCGACATCTATCTGCCCAGACGGACATACATGTTCACCAAAATCGTGATACGGTTGACAATTTTCCTACATCATCAATTGATTCAGGTAGTTCATCTGCCAGTGATTCTAGTTCACCAGCAAATCAAAAACCGACACCTATATCTACTCGTCCTAAACGAGTACTACGAAAACCAGCCAGATTCTGCGACTCGGATCATGTGGATCCTAATGATCTCCCTCTTCCTGACACTATAGTCAAAGTGAAAGTGAAACGCATTCTAGCCCAGAGACATACAATGGATAGTCTGCAATATCTTGTGCAACTAGTTGGAGAACCTGCACAAAACGCAAAATGGCTACACAAGCGTAGTTTGCCTTCCAAGTGCTTAGAAAAAATTCTAGCTCGACCCCCTCCAACAATATGATTTAACATGACAAATGAGCTAATCAATGTCAATTATAAAAGACTCTTTAAGTACAAAGTTTCAAGTTGTTTTTATGGTTTATTGGTTTATGTTACTTTGTAGCAATATGGTTCTCTATACATGTATGTTTTGATAATTTATATAGTTTGATAACTATGATGTCATTTATTATTGATTAAGCATGGTATGTTACTATAAACACACCGAGGTTAAGTTCTGCATTCCAATGGTGCTTTCTAGTTTGATAAAATACCATACAGATTTTCAGTGATTGTTTAGTTGAAACATGCTCAAGTTTTATACTTTAACGGTTGATCATGCCATTTGATCATGCACTATGCTCATTACTTATGATTAGGGTGTTTCTGTCAATCATTGCTAGGACATCAAAAATGACATCGCCTAGGTTGCTAGTTAAAGAGTATCTTTTGATCATTCTCTTGCTACCTATAAGGCAGTAAATGTCATTGTTCTAATGTAATCATTACCAATTGATCAGATCATTGATAGCATATGTACATGTCTAATTATTATGTAAGTAGCTCATGTCTCATTGAGTACTGTATATACATGGTATTCAGAAAGAGTTGAACTTAAATGATTATTGTAGTTCATGGAATTTTTCGTGCACTATTACTTAAGGCGGTATGTTGGATTTTCTTGTTCGGTCATGTTTGCCTGGCCAGCAAACCTTCCTTACTGGAATTGTTCCATCATGTTTACCTATACATGTTCATTTCAATTCTCTTATGTATTTTAAATAATGAATATATATCAATTTTGCTACATTTTCTTCAATATGTTGCTTTCATTGCTTTGGCACAGCCATATTGAAATGTAATCTTGACAGTATGTATAACTATTTACTTTTTCTAATTTCTAAATATCTTTAGTTTTCATGTTCTTCCCAGATTTCTCATGACCAGTGTAAATTTCACTGGGTTCAATTTTTTTTGTGGGGGGCATGTTATATATATGTATTATCTGGTCTACGAGATATCTGGTAAGAGCATACTTATGGTCTAAGGGGAGATAAGCTAACTCCGGAATTGTCCATTTTCGCTTTTAGTTTATACCAAAATCCGGAGATTCTTACCGGAAGTGATGTATTGATATATAATAAGAACGTAATAAAAATGGAGGAACATAACGGAGACGTTGATCATTTTTCCCCAAACAAGAACTACAACAGACGGGCGTGAGACCTTCTGACAGAGGTTAGTTATAAACATATCCTCTTCTCTTTTTTCTTTGTGTAATATAAAACATGCACTGCTAGTAGGCCTAATCCACGTTTTGACAGCTACGCGTCACTACAAATACATTGTATCCATCGAACACAAGTGAAGTTATTCCATTTATCGATGGCGATGGATATAATCACATGGCTCCCAAGGATGTAGTATCGTCAAGGCAGACGACAAACTCAAAGACATTTAGCAACTTGAACACTGGTGTTTTGACAACTAAATGGAATTTCAATTTACTTGCACTTTGTCAAAACATCTGATTTTTATTAATATCATTCTAATAAATTTGTATATTTCTGTATGAGTGAAATCGGGCATAAAAAAGGAATCTTAAATGGGGGTTCACTTCATATGAGATTTTATGAAACGAGTTTAAAGAGTTTATATTTTTGTGAATCTTGGGGATTATCTTTTTTTTTCATTTTATGAAATCGCATATTAAATAAGCACAAATATAAGTTATTTTTTAACATACCAAAATGTGTTGCGCTAATGCAGCTGAAGCCACCATTTTGTCTCCCTGTTCTTGAAATCCTAAGGGAAACCATGATATACTCATTATAAACATGATTGCTAATTCAGCTATTAAGATAAGATCAATTTATCAATGTTCTTCGTCTTGAAATCATATTATATTGAGGTTGTAAACACCTTTTATCATAAATCATAAATGAATTTTTTGGATAGTTTAGTCATTATGTAAAAAAAGCGATTTTGTCATTCATGCAAATCATGTCAGTCCTGTGTATCAGTGTCGTTAACTGCTTGGTGTTTTTTAAGCTCTTTTGGAATTTCAATTAACGACCGGAACGTTGTAAAAAAGTATGCACATATAACTAGCGTAGGAATATGGTTGGTATTGTATGGTTGGGACACCGATTAAAATATATTGTGTCATTTCACACCTCTTATTTTCTGGTGCTAGAACATTTAAAATTGAAAATCCCACAGTATTGAGTCGACTGAGAGAGAGGATATGGACTGGCCCTCATTATAAGTGTAATTCATTTGTATATTTCCATTGAGAAAGCGTTATAAGTGTAATTCATTTGTATATTTCCTTTGAGAAAGCGTTATAAGTGTAATTCATTTGTATATTTCCATTGAGAATGCGTTATAAGTGTAATTCATTTGAATATTTCCACTGAGAAAGGTTATAAGTGTAATTCATTTGTATATTTCCATTGAGAAAGCGTTATAAGTGTAATTCATTTGTATATTTCCATTGAGAAAGCGTTATAAGTGTAATTCATTTCTATATTTCCATTGAGAAAGCGTGCGTGACGGCAGCATTATACTACTACGATCATATACAACGATAAGTATCGGATGAGATAAGAAGGTTAATTACATATATGTTTTTAATAATATCAACTTCCGGTTCAGATGAAAGGGGTGAGTTGACGTGTCTGAGTAGCCTCCAAAAACAGCTCTCCTGACCTTTTAGGACATCACTGACATGCATCAGCATTGCAATTATGTAGCAAGGTTACCTGTCAATCATACTTTATTTTGAACTTACTCCAATTTGGAACGCGGTTTGTTGTGTGAATATAGATACCGAAGCACCTGTATACCTGCATATCTGTGAACTATTCATATATACATTGTACGTGGCCTATACATGTTAAGTGTACGTGTGCTCCTGGAGCCATGGATGTAGAACCAAATAAAACTGCAGAATACCATGCTCTTGTTGATTCATATAAAAAGGGATATATCGAAGTGCTTCGCAAATATGCATTTCAGTTATAATCGTAAAACTGACGTGATGCCGGGCACAGTGGAAGACCTGGGTGCGCGTGTCGATCACTCGAAAAGCTTCGCTAATCATGCTAACCAGACATTAAACCGATTAAAACTTGAGGTTAACACTAAAAAATCGATAGAGATGAGGTAATGGAAGCAGGTATGGGTCTCAAACTTTGATCGGGCTTCAGTGTTCTTACAGACCTACCCTCTGAAATCAATTAAACAAGATCCAGAGGACGGCTGCTGAAACAGCGTTGGGGAATGTCCTCGGCGGATAAAAAGAAATGTAAAGTGGTTTACCAGTAGGAATATTCTTTTGGGGTCCTAAAACAATTCGTGAATTTCAGCACGGTGAAAGCTGAATGTTCCTTTCCGATATTGTGTGGGTGGCCGCTACACATGACACGGACTGAGTACGTGCGCGCATTCCACGTGTTTGAAAAATACACATGTGTAATCGACAGTGTGTGAACATGTCTACAGACAAATATTTACAACGGGTATCCATTCATACAGAATACTTCTAGCATTTTGTTTAAAAGTACATACATTTTAATGAACATTGGTATACATAATTAATGATTAAATATCCAAAAAGATGTATGATATCATTATGGGTAATATGACTGAAGGCAAGGCCTTAAAGGGCGCAGCCAGGTGTTTTAATGTGAATCATGCACGGCATATGAAGAGCGAAGCTCTACTGGTTTATCTTATTTTATACTTCATGTAGAAGACATAATTTAGAAATAAAAGTACGCATTTTAATCTATAGAAGTATAGGATTTAATAATTGTCTAGCATAAACTCAAAGAAATGAACTCAAAGATTCGGATTTCTCTGTGCCCTTTCAAGGCCTGGACTTCAGCGTATGCAAATCCTATGATTTCGCGACATATTTTGACGTTATAATATGTGACGTCATGATTCCTTGTGCTCATCTTCGCCATAGTGGATATTTTGACTGCATTCCATAGCTTTTAATTTTCAAAGTGTTATTATTATTATTTCAAAAATAATAAAATGTTTTTTAAATTATTCCTGTTATGCATTTGTATTAGTTAAATATGTATTTACTGGGGAGAGCAGTACCGGAGCAACGCAACACCTCCTCATATGTATGAAAAAATGGAGGCCGCAAACTGAAGCTGTCAGTGTGTAGAGACCTTATTAAATGTACTTTGAAATTTCTTCATCTTGTATAGCTAATAGAATAAAACAAACTCTGGTACATATCATAAGTCCAAGTCAGGCGGGTTTTGTCAACGGTCTTTACATAGGGGAATTCACGAGGATAATTAGTAACATTATAGAAAAAAAATCAGAAGAAAATAATCAATCAGGAATGTTACTTATGTTAGATTTTGAAAAGGCTTTCAATTGTATTTAGTGGGTTATTTATAGAAAAAAATGTTTTCGTTAT
>SAYR01066941.1:915070-935370 GCA_004382745.1 Argopecten irradians irradians | reverse complement strand
GCCATGGATGTAGAACCAAATAAAACTGCAGAATACCAGGCTCTTGTTGATTCATATAAAAAGGGATATATCGAAGTGCTTCACAAATATGCATTTCAGTTATAATCGTGAAATTGACGTGATGCGGGGCACAGTTAAAGACCTGGGTGCGCGTGTCGATCACTCGAAAAGCTTCGCTAATCATGCTAACAAGACATTAAACCGATTAAACCTTGAGGTTAACACTAAAATGAACAAGGAGGCTCATGAGGGGGTCATGAGAGAGAGAAAAAAATCGATAGAGATGAGGTAATGGAAGCAGGTATGGGTCTCAAACTTTGATCGGGCTTCAGTGTTCTTACAGACCTACCCTCTGAAATCAATTAAACAAGATCTAGAGGACGGCTGCTGAAACAGCATTGGGGAATGTCCTCGGCGGATAAAAAGAAATGTAAAGTGGTTTACCAGTAGGAATATTCTTTTGGGGTCCTAAAACAATTCGTGAATTTCAGCACGGTGAAAGCTGAATGTTCCTTTCCGATATTGTGTGGGTGGCCGCTACACATGACACGGACTGAGTACGTGCGCGCATTCCACGTGTTTGAAATATACACATGTGTAATCGACAGTGTGTGAACATGTCTACAGACAAATATTTACAACGGGTATCCATTCATACAGAATACTGGTTTATTTTATTTTATGCTTCATGTAGAAGACATAATTTAGAAATAAAAGTACGCATTTTAAACTATAGAATTATAGGATTTAATAATTGTCTAGCATAAACTCACAGAAATGAACTCAAAGATTCGGATTTCTCTGTGCCCTTTCAAGGCCTGGACTGCAGCGTATGCAAATCCTATGATTTCGCGACATATTTTGACGTTATAATATGTGACGTCATGATTCCTTGTGCTCATCTTCGCCATAGTGGATATTTTGACTGCATTCCATAGCTTTTAAGTTTCAAAGTGTTATTATTATTATTTCAAAAATAATAAAATGTTTTTTTAAACTATTCCTGTTATGCATTTGTATTAGTTAAATATATATTTACTGGGGAGAGCAGTACCGGAGCAACGCACAACCTCCTCATATGTATGAAAAAATGGAGCTGTTAGTGTATAGAGACCTTATTAAATGTACTTTGAAATTTCTTCATCTTGTATAGCTAATAGAATAAAACAAACTCTGGTACATATCATAAGTCCAAGTCAGGCGGGGTTTGTCAACGGTCTTTACATAGGGGAATTCACGAGGATAATTAGTGACATTATAGAAAAAAAATCAGAAGAAAATAATCAATCAGAAATTTTACTTATGTTAGATTTTGAAAAGGCTTTCAATTGTATTCAGTGGGTTATTTATAGAAAAAAAATATTTTCATTATTTTTGTCTTTAGTGATTCATCTTAAATTGCTTTAAAACTTAATACTCAAATATTTCAGCATATGTTGCAAATAATGGTTACCTCTCTTATTTATTTCTAGTTACATGCGGAGTAAGACAGAGTGGCCCGTTGCCCCTATATCTTTTTATTATATGCATTGAATTATTAAGTGCATCAATAAAATTCAAACCTGATGTAAACGGAACAATATTGAATAATTCTGAATATTTCATCAGTCAATATGTATATGAATCAACATTGATGTTTGATGATGATCCGAGATCCTTAACAAAATCATTATTTTGATCGACATCTATGGAGAATGTTCTAGTCTGAAAACAAATTTGATAATTCACAAGCTGTATGAATTGGGGTGAAATGGGGCTGCGTATAGAGTATAACATTCCATGGAATCATCGAGGGAAATTTAAGGTATTAAGAATTAAATATTATTTAAGTAAACAAAAATTGATATTTACGAAGACAATTTTACGGAAAAATTAAAATCAGTTGAATCTCTTCTCTCAGACTGGTCATTTAGATACTTATCTATTATAAGAGAGTGGCCGTTGCGAAGCGGTTTATGATGAGAATACACTCAGACTTTTGTGTTATATCTCCATAACATAAAAGATCTATTCAAATTAATCCTAATAATTCAATTTATTAAAGATGATCTCTTCAATATTCAAAATTCCTTTTGGACTCTTTTGTCCATAAAATCATTATGCCGTCGTCTTAGCCATCAGAAGCAACTTTATAAACGGCGACGCCATTTATGGGCTGATTAAGTAATTTTTAAGCTAATGAAAATGCTCGTAACAAGCTAAATTGAATTTTACCCAGAAATCACCACTTCTGTGTTAGAAATCTGCATGCAGAGCTACTTATGTAAGGTCCTTAATATTGAACTGTAAAAACTAAACTGAGTAAATGTTTCAGTATGATTGCCATATAGAATATGGTTCTTTCAAAACAAAAAGCATGCAAATCATGATTCTTTTTTCCGAGTGAGATTATGAAATGAATCATGAATAGGTCTCAAGATTGAAATAGGTAGTAAGGGTTTACCTGGAACTGTGGAATAGTGAAACAATAGTTAATGGTAAAAATCTTTCACGAGGGTTGAGATATTTTTGTCCACATGACTGGCCCAAGTAAGATTCTCACATACTTTAACGAGAAAGGATGAAAATTCAGTCGACATGAACGTCGCTGTGCATAAAATTGGATGTCGCATTTATTGATGACGTCACTGTCTAGCGCGTTTGAGTTAATTTTCCCTGGCAAGCGCGCGGTAACCCTGTTAAGTATGGGATATTCTACCATTGGGGTTACAAAATGTTGTAAAACCCTTTGCAAGACTCGGTAGAATATCCTTTCCTTCTTAACCACATATGAAAGAATCCTATACTATCATTTGACTTACGTGTTTTTCCATGCAATAAAGTCATTTCATGAACTGTTTCTGACATACCTGACAGAGTTATCCCGTAGTTGTAAGGGAAAAGATATCTATATAAAAATAAAATAATAACTAAAAAAAACAAATTAAAAAAAGACTAACGGAGTAGGGAAAACACAGCTCACACGGGCTTGACGATTACGTCATCGATACATACAGTGATTATTGTCGAGGACGCCATTAATTGTCAACACTATGAAAATAATTTCTAATCTGATTTAATCTTACATGAAAATTTCCCTTAAAGATTTTGGCCGCCAACCCTCGGCAAGCTTCGGGTTGAAGAAACCGCAGAACCAAATGATTTCGCTATTTACGATATATTAACGTTTGCCACTGTCCAGGTTAAATGGAGTTTTCAAGTCTGGTTACCTGTCACTAACTTTGAAGAATTGCATCTCGCATACCTGTGAATAAAAAGAAATAAAGATCTACCATCTTTCTAAACTTTTATGTGGGGGTGCCATCTTATGTTGAATTCCGCACCAAAAATTGACCAAAATATTCATGAAATTCCAATATTGATTACCTCCCCCTGTTAGACACACACTTGACGGAATCTTAAAATGTCTTTGCATATTTTACATCCAAAAGGAGATTTCCAGGAATCTATTTTTGGTTTGATTCTGCGGTCCGTATAGCATTTTACATATTTTTCAAATTTACCATTTTTGGAAAGCTACATATTCAAAAGGTCTGATTCCAAAATGGGAGTTTACTTGCTGCATGGGTTGGTCTGATACTGCAAGCTGTGTACTCGTATCGACGATGTGGATTCCTGTAAGAAAAATAATGAGAATTGACACAGTTTTGAAATGAACCTAGACTTTTGACTTTTACTTATAACTATAGCATAGTTAGTGTACTACAAGGAAGTATGAACAACTGAATTAAACTTTCAGATCAGGGGGAGATAACTCATATTCTTTACCCCCACCCTCCATTTTTGGAATTTCTAGCAAAAAATATCCAGAACTGAAAATTTCAGCAAAGTTCCAGAACTGGCTCAATACTATAAATATTTAGTACATCACATGATAATTACTAGGAATGCGATTGGATAACAACCATGGTCTATTTTGCGACAATTTCCTGTCATTCGTGACTACGGGAGACTATACCTGACTACGGGAACTATACCAAAGTATAGTCCCCCGGGAATGAGCACGCGACCAAATATATGACGTCATAATGAATGTCATGTGACGTACTAAATCTATTATGGCCCTTTAAAAATAACGCACATTGACAGACCGCATACAAACGACCACACAGAAGGCTTCCTGAAACAGCTATTAGATTTCTATATAATGATAGATTGTGATATACTCATTGTTCCGAATCACACCGGATTCAGCAAATTAGCAGATTTCATCAGGAACAAAAACTACGGTATGTACTGTCAGCGAGAAAACAATCTGGTACCCTGTTCAAGATATACAATAACTGATATTTTTTCAAAAGGAAAATTCGGTATCAAACCAACAAAGCAGATATGATTTATCTACATAACATTATATGCACAATATTGACTATTTAGCTGAAACCAACTTTTTCATCTTTAAATCTAAATACAGTGAGATAATAAACATTTAATATGTATTCAGATGTAAATGAATTTCAACTTACTTAGACTTTGTCTTAACATCTATTTTTAATACTGTTATTCTAATAAATTTGCATATATTTTTGAGGTAAATCGGGCATGGATAGAGGATCTGAAATGAGTGTTCATTTCATATAAGATTTTATAACACGAGTTTCAGAAGTTTATATTTTTGTAAGTCTTGGTAAGTATCTTTTTTTGAGTTTTATAAAATCGGATATGAAATCAGTACAAATCTAAGCTACTTTTGATCATACCAAAATGTGTTGCAATAATGCAGCTGAAGCCACCATTTTGCCTCCCCGTCTTTTCAATCCTGCCATCATATCATTTAATCCAGCGTCATTTTATTATTTCCGATACGTCACAATGAAAACATTCCAGGTCACAGTACACTAGTGATATACGCAAGAACATTACATGTACGATATCAGGCGGGTTGTGTGTTTAAATCCAAACTAGAAGCCATGATAACTACTGTAGACTGTACATGTATCACATTGTTATGTCAGACATTAGCCTAATTGTTTGGAAATACATCGATTTCGGGGAGTTTGGTAATGTAAGTAAAATTTTGATATTTAGTAGTTTAGAAATTAGTCATTGGAATAGGCGTCTGGTCATACAACGTATTGCAATTGTCAATACGGTTCTATGAATTTGCTCTTCTTGATATATATTATAACTTGAAAGCTTTTCCATATTATCAGATATGCATGGTTTATTAGCAAAAAAGAAAAAGAAAACTGTTTTATTTTATAAAGTATCAAAAACGCTAGTGAAGTTATTTACCAAGAAGAATGATAGTTATTGGGACTAAACACAAATACGAGTTTTATATACAATGTTTCCTCTTCTTTATTGTGTTATACTCCATTCAGTTCACAAAAATGTTCTCAACACACATACAACATGAATAATAAAGAGTTGTTTCATCATTATCAAAAACACAACCTTTCCAAACCTTGTATAGTTGGGAAGGTAGCTCAGGCATTGTTCAATAGATATGGACTCCGACTTTATATTATATTATAAAATATTGTGACAACTTCAATAAAAACACATGATTTAAACTCGCAATAGAAAACAAGATAATGATGGCATGGTCCACTTTATCAGTTTGGTAAATGTGTATATTTACATTTTGAAAACTATGTCACGGGACGTCAGCGTAGCACTTTCCATACTATAGCGATAAGTATTAACGAAATATATCAATTCAGGATCAGACTGTGAGAAAGTAGACACTTTTATCTAGTGTGCGGATTGTCATTAGCGTATGTGTTGTATATTTCCTGGAACATTTTACATTTGATGACGTGAATGGTTTTGATGATCCTCCGATTAGTGCCTGACAAATACGCTACGTCGTCTTTCAAATCATGATGTTGTGTAGAACAGCTGGGCTTGTGGGAAAATATGGGTCCTTTTAACGATATATGTTACTATGAATCATTTCTCCATCTTGGTACAATCAATAGAACTAATATCGTTCCAAAGTACTCGCGATACAACATTTGCATCATCGTTTGAGAATTTAAAGAATCCATACTCATACACATTTTCTAAAACAGTCCAGTTTGTGTGGACAGTGTCACCTACCATCAACACGCGCACGTCGTTGTTGCCACGGAGATGCACGAGATGTTGCTTCACGTGCGCCATTGATTCTTCAGGTATGAGTCCGCTTGTGACAAACATGACGTATTTACGTGCTCTGACACTACTGTATGAAGTATGGTTATCAACAAACCTCAATATATTGTCCCAGTCGTGTTCTTTACCTTGTGACTGTTTGATTGTCCTTATCGAGTCCATTATGTACGGTAGATTCGACAGTTGACATTCCTGCATGATATAATTTGTGTTATCATCAGCAATACTTATAGTTATAGAGTTATTGATATGATCCGGATTGAATGTATCGATAAATTCTTGTAGGAAGCTAATTCCTTTCTTGAAGATGTTGATGTTTTGCGAAGCTGATGTTTCCATGACAACGAGTATGTCTGCGTTGTAGTCTTGTGTACAACCTGTTCAGAAAAACTATTTACATTAATATACAACACCTTATTATATGAACACATGGGATGTAGTGACAAATTCTCGAAAAAAGCAGTGGTAATGATCAAGTATGAGTACATTCATCTGATACAACCGATAACTGTGACTGGACGAGATTACAACTCCTGAGATTGCCCAATGGTTTGGCAAGCCAACTTATGTAATGTTTTCACAACATTGACTATAAACTTAATGAAGTAAAATTTTCTGCTTATGACGTGGTAAATCTTAATGCCCGGTTTTGGTTCATTTCAATTGCAGTATCAATGTTTTACTGTATTACCTTATCACAATGACTTGTTTTACCTGTAGCGTTCCCATCATGTAGTTCCCGCTGTAGGAGTTGCACTAGTTTGTCCGGATCTGGTGCCAGTAAGTACGGGCTAGTGAAGGCCACACTCTCCAGTAACGTGTGATGGACAGACTTTCCCAACCCCACGCTGACCACTTTGATACCTCTGCGGGAAAGTTCTGTGGCCTTGTTAATTGCCTTGTCCCTGTTATTGACCAACCCGTCACTGACCACAACAACGTACTTGATAGCTGATTGTCTCCCTCCCTTCGTCCACAGGAACAAATTGCTAAAAGGAGAGGACAGAAAACGGAGGAAAAGGATTCTTATATAGTTACTTATCATAACAAGGTAAAGATTTGGCTTAGTTAAAATTTATTATACTTATTTCTGCATCAGCAGCGTCGAATGCTTTCGTGCTGGGAAAACAATTGAATGACATATTATTTGAACTATTCGAAAAAACTGAAGACAATATCAGGTAGCTTTATGCTTTTTTTTTAGTAAATTATGTTTATATATTGTGCATAGCAATTTGAAGGCCTGTAAAACTTTTCTTTGTTATTGTTTATTTGTCACAGCGTCTTTAGATATACAATGTAATTCAATATTGCAACAATCATTTATCATCATCATCATAAGCATCATCACAATCAACATCATCATATCATCATATTTTCAGAGATAATCAAAATACGTATTCAATGTCAGAGAAAGACGACTACTCTCGTGCTAGGAAAAGAAAACATTTAAATAACAGATTATTTTTACACTACTCGGAACGTAGCTTTAGCAC
The DNA here is from genome assembly GCA_004382745.1 of Argopecten irradians irradians. Lineage (NCBI taxonomy): Eukaryota > Metazoa > Mollusca > Bivalvia > Pectinida > Pectinidae > Argopecten > Argopecten irradians. The sequence goes on along the minus strand of SAYR01066941.1, from coordinate 927,775 downwards.
CATCATTCGTTCCTACTTAATTATGTTTTTCTATTGTGCATAATCCTTCAAAGGGCTGCGACAGTCTTGCCTTTTTGAGGATTTTTTAAAGAACAATTATGCTGGGGTCTATGTATCTGGAAACCGAAATTGGTAGATGAATCATGTTATCTTTAAATGCAGTGAATGTCGCTCAGTTTTAAAATGCTGCCAAAGACAAACAATAAATGGCCCCATTATCATCATACATACGACGACAGACAAATCCTACCTTGCCAGCTCCAGTCCTGTTTCCATGTAAGACGTACTGTTAAGATGCGTGACATTAAGGACACTTTCACGAACACAGTCCTTGTCCTCACAGGACAGGAAGTCGAAATCCACCCTCACAGTCTTGGAGAAACTTACCACAGCCACTTGTGTCTCATTAGGAGCTATATTGAAGTTTTCAGTCACATTGACTATGTATTGTAGGATGTTGTTAAAACTCTCCGTCTCGCTGTAGGAAGAGTCTATGACGAAGACTATGTCGGCCACTTTAACGGGACGAGGCATGTATCCATTGAGTCTAAAGACAAACGTGCCTGTCCGATTGACGTTTGAACGAGACACGATCGTCCCAATATCGTCCGTACCCGACCCCTCCACGGCGTGATAGTGTAGGTTATCTCCCTTGTTGAAGCCGACCTAAATGGGGAAAATATCTGTTTGGTGTCGAATAAATTCTTTGAACCGTAACTTGGTAAATTACAGGGAGTGTTGCATACATGTCAATTTTCTTCTTTATTAAAGATTGATTTGTATCACTGTTCCAACGCTTATCACATCGTTACTCTCATAAAATGCATGTTTACCCAGTCAGAGAAGACTCGGAATTTAGGTATAAGTATGTGATTTATTTGATAGCTATATATAACTGGTTTGATGTAGATAACAATCAATAGGGACATAACGCGATATTGAAGGTTTACAGGGGCGTACCCAGGATTGAAACAATGTGGATGCAGAACCATCTCTGTAGAGATTTCCTTGTACAGTCCAGTAAAGATAGGATGTTACCCCAAAATAATTGCAACAAAATTTTTCTTGGTTTTTTCATACAGATCTGACTTTATTTTACACAAGAAAAAAAGTTACAAAAAAACCCCAAAAAAGCAGAAAAAATAGGGATATTTGCTGAATTGGCCAACTTTGAAGCCAAATGTAAACTTAAATGGTTATCATGAGATACTGAAATTACTGTATGGCAAGAACATTAGAAGGACAGCACAGATTACTAAAAACATAAGTTGAAATTAACACAGAGGGAAAGTATGACAATATGAACATTGCATAATTATGTCCATGTTGGATTGTTAAGATAAAAAATTGTGATTATAAACAATACCATTGATACTCATTTTGGTGGAATCTTTTGAAAGGAAATTTGTTAACTAAAATCTTTAAAAGTAACACATTTTGCTTTCACTAGCTGAGATAACATGGTTGCTCAAAGTTGGTATGTTGGCCTTTTTCAAGGTTGTTTTGAAGTCCAAATTGAATAATATGTATTTTTTCAAGAATTATTCAGTTAATACAAAATCATCAAGAAGCTTTCTCAAACATCACTTGTACAGATAAAAAGCAGAACATTTTGAAGTAAACTTCCAATACAATGTTTGTTTTTTTCAGTTTTTTAAGGTATAGCAAATTGGAATTTCACTTTCATTATTCATGTGTTATTTAGTCGAATCAGATGAATTATATGCACCTAGAACAAATAAATGTGGATTGTATTTTCATGCCATGCCATATCCACTTGAAAATTTATCAAACAAAGTCCTGATTTATAAAAGTGTATACAATGTATCAAATTTAAGTTTGAAATTTTTTTATCTAATATTACTTCACACGTTTCTTTACTTGCTACACTGATAGACATATACTTAAATTTCACTAAGGTTTTATTAGTATCAGTATTTAAATATAAATAGATATACCTTTATAGTTAAAAGGGATAATGATAGTATAAATAACATTGCTGCTTATTTTCAGGTGATGAGTGAATTCATGACTGGGATCCCAGCTGTACGGTCAACAAGCCGTGTGTCCTCAATAAAAGGTAATGACCATTAATTACAAGAACATGGGGAGTATGACAATTAAATTGACTAAGAACACGGAATAAGGCAGTCTGAATAATTCGGACAGTTTAGGTTGATTTTAGATAAAATTCTTGAATTCCTATCATTTTCATTCTATACTAGCTGACTGGTTCATTTCCTTTTCTTTTCAATTTTTCTTTAATTCATGAATATTTTAAGTCAAAATTGTTGGCACAGTGTATAGTCCAGTAAAAATACGAAAAATAGAGGCCTAACCTCCAAATAATTGCAACAGAATTTGTTTTCTGCTTTTTGGGTTGGAAGATCTTAGTATTTTACCACGAAAAAAGTCGCCAAAAATCATATGTTCGGAAAGTCGTTTTTTCAACACCCGAAAAATAAGAAAATATAAAGAAATCACACTTTTTACCACTTTTAAAGTACAATATCTGCTAATTTTGCAATACTTGAAATATAAAATCGGGTATATAGTAAGACAAACTTTAGGTTAGTACAAATAAGTTAAAATTTCAGTCAATTCAACAAATAATGAAGGCTGAAAACGGCTCAAAATCTTTTGAATTTAGCTAGCATTACCGTTTTTGTTCTTTTTAGATGCAAACATTCATAAAATCTTACCCTGAATAATATTAATTTATGTTTTATGCCTTAAATGATTACTTTTTCTTTGACATTTATTCATGATCGATAAAACATAAGCTAGAGTCAAGTTGACTGATGATGCCAACAAGAAGTTTATTATACTTAGATTTTTAGCAAAACACCCATTTTGGTAGCTAATATTTCGGGAAATAAAAAGGAAATGCTTCAAAATATGTTATATCCTATTTTGTATATTTAGTATTTGTTATTTTGATCATTTGTTGTAAAAACGGTAGAAATATGCACATCTTATTTAGTAGTAAAAACTTCATATTACGTTCATTTGGCTGAATACCAAAATTTGACTAAGTCCATAACTCTGCAATACAAAAATCTTGATTTTTCAAATATGCTTTATTCGTTTGTCATAAAATTTTGCCAGTAAATAAATCAAAACTGTGATGATTTTCAGCTATAAAATTGAATTTGAACTTTTATTTTATTCCTTTATCTCATTGAAAATTATGTATCCCCCATCTGGTTCCATTATGGAAAAATGAAAAACTGACCTATTCAAATATTTGATCAAAAAGAAACTTCAATCTCACTTTATAAAAAAACGCTCCATTATGGTGGTAATATCTGCCAAATGATTTTGCAATCTGATTAGTCGCATAATAGATATTCACATTTTTGATATTTCAACTTAAGGACTTAACCAAGTAGAGAAGTTTAGTCAAATTGGCACTAAACGAGGATTTGATCAACCTCACCTCTTTTATATCTGGGGATATCTTGTCTCTTTTAGGTGGGAATAGCCTACATAGAATCTGAATTAATAACTATCTAAACAATTGAGACGGTACTTACTGAATAATTCTTGAATAAAAAAACATATTATTCAATTTGGACTTCAAAATATCCTTAGAAAAGGCCAAAAGACCGACTTTGAGCAACCATGTTATCTAAGGTAGTGAAAGTAAAATGTTTTACTTTTAAAGACTTTAATTAACAAGCTATATTTAAAAAGATTCCACCAAAATGAGTACCAATGGTATTGTTCATAATACCAATTTTTTATCTAAACAATCCAACAACAGCATATTTGGCTGTTACAAGGACATAATTATGCAATTTTCATGTTGTCATACTTTTCCCCTGTATTGATTTCAACTTATGTTTTTGGCAATCTGTGCTGTCCTTATAACTTTCTTGTCATACAGTGATTTTCTGGTATCTCATGATAACCATTTAAGTTTATATTTGGCTTCAAAGTTAGCAAAGTATGCAAATATCCCTATTTTTCTGATTTTTTGGGGGTCGAGAAAAACACTTTCCCAAATTTTTGTTTGTGGCGACTTTTTTTCTTGTATAAAACAAAGTTAGATCTGGATGAAAAAGAAAGAAAAAATTCTGTTCCAATTATTTTGGGGTAACACCCTATCTTTACTGGACTAGTACCTCATCCAAGTATTTCGAGATCCTTCTTGGAGATGCTGTCTTATTGAACATAAATCTCAACATTTAGTTATTTGTGAGAACAGTGGAGCTAAGACTAAAAGATTGCCAAGAGGTATATCTGTATCATTTGCCATCTCTCCTGTACGATAGCGTCCATATTGAAAATGCTCTGCGCGAACGCAGCGTTCGGAACGTGCAAAACGTTCGCCTACAAAACGTTCGTTACTGAACGCATTGTAGGATTTCGAGAACGACGTAACAAAATGGTAGCCTCCATTGCAGGCATGAATTTTCGCATTGCATTGTGACACATTGTGACGTGAGAGCTTTGTTTAAATCGCAAAAAAAATCTTGAGACTCGTTTCATAAAATTTATATAAAACACAAACTCAAAATTAGTATATCCGAGGGTTTATCCATAGATTGTGTACCATACCAGATTTTTTTATAAACGTACCTGTCCAAAATGTTGTCGATAATAAGAAGAAGTATACTGTATTTTATTGTAGTTGTAGATAACAAAGGTCAGAACACCATCAGTGACCAGGACCGCTTGGAATGTATTCCTCTGTAAATAAAGCACACGAAATTGAAATGCATAACACGTATAAAACGTATATATAGTGATCACCTCTGCATAAAGACCATATATATCCTAGGGTCCTAAGTGGTCAATATCACAATTTGACCTGTGTATTAAGACCGCCTAATTATATTTTTATTCGTCCCTTGGGTGGTACGTATAGACGGGATCGATGGTATATTTTATATTACTTAACAACCTTTGGTGAAACAATTAAAATATATAACATACAGAGGCGTTGTCCATAAAAAGGTTAAAGGTCACACTAATAAAACTTCATAATATAGTTGTGTATTGAGAAATAAAAGTTTGGATCGGCACAAGCTAAATTAAAGTTGTATCGTCTGTGACTTGTTATATGTTTGGCATAGAAAAGTATTAAAAGTGTTCTACATCTTTTTCGCCGCCTCTCGAAATTTTAAACTTTCCATATTTATCGACTTTTGTAAAGTTCGCATTTGCAAAGTTATAAAACAATTAAATTCAAATATTGAATCTAAACGTAAACACGTTTTTGTAATAGCTCGGAAGTCTACAACCTGTTCCGATCTGTACAGTGTCGATGTTGGTCACGTGATACGACTCGAGAGGTTACGATCTATATTGAAATATTATTGGTATCGGGGATATTTGCCACGTGATGCAACTCGATTTTCCGATATTGCCCGAAAGTTTGAAACATGGCTTTTATTGTGACGGTTCTTGAAATGTGTTATATTTAATTCGAAAGTTACTGCTGTATTGGTGCTTTTAGGGATCTGAACCATCATATATAATTATCCATATTCACACATTGTATGTTTTATGAGAGTTTGTGATGGTGAAAATTAAATGAAATACAACTTAACAGAAAATCAGGTTGATTTTCAATGGGATTTCGGAAACAATTTTGAAATCATTTTCATAATAACCAATTTTATGAATTTTGAAATATCTAAAAGAAATTGCAAATGAAAACATTTTACCGGATGATTATTCGACCAACAGTTTGGTACATTCATCCATGACACTATGAACATCCAGGTGACATTAAAACTGACAAGTTCTGGGAAGTATGATACCATCTCCTCTCCGACTCGCTCTAGTTCTTGTCCAGATGTCACTTCCCTCCAGCATGTATCCCCTTTCGGTGTATTCGAATACCAACAATCGTACAAACAAAACGGTGCTAGATGTGTCACTGGTCCCGGAATAGAGCTGATTGCACTTGCCCATGCCAGGTTACCAAACACAAGAACACCATTGTGCGTAACCTGCATAGATTTAGATACGGTTATCTGTATTTGCATATTATACAAAATTATCTGCCCTTACTTGTATGTATTCTGATGTCACGTATTTTCGAGCATAACGTCATACTTTTCGGAGAAAACGACGTGAATTGCGTGCAGAAAATAATGAAGTCACAATGGATACCTACTCGCAAGGGAGCTAACTCTGTACTATGCAAAGACGGAATAGGTTAACCGATACTGAAACAGTCATGTTATTTTTCTGGCTAAAAATGTCTCCAAGTTCTTATAATATTAACAGGTCAATATTACTATTTTAAGTTAATAGAGACTGAAATAGTCACTTTTTCCAGCTACAAATTAAATCAATTTTATTACAGATTTATATGCTTAATAGATTAGAAGGTATACTATATAAACAAGCATATCACAACGTTAAAAGCCTATGGATTTTGACTGTCAATAGGACTTTACGTCTCATTAATCGACATAGCAACCATTGAATCCTATATAAACATATTGCCGAGCCCATCGGTACTACTTTCTTCTGATCAACATGTATATCTGAATATTTTGATCATGGCGCCATATATGCGATATATACTTACCAATACACGTCCATATTTATCTCCAAAGAAATCAAAATCAGTGGTCAAGTTAATGATTTGATACGGATAATACATAGAATAGTTCAAACAATTTGAATGGCCAGCATCATAAAAGTCGCCAAGTGGAACGGAACAGTATAAGAATCTCCAAAGCCACACACAGAAAAAGGCATACCGCGCTACCAGCCACGTTCCAAGTGTCATTTCTGTCTGTACGGTGAAGTCAGTTGGGCAGAGAATTAAGGTACACTTTCAAAAGATGAGGTAGCAGATTTCGAAAGATGTAATAACGATAGGGAAACGAAAAAAAGTTCAAACATGCCTTGTCGGAAACATGATGTAAAGTCCATTCATTCAAATCAAGTTCGATAGTACCACTACGTAGAACTCTCTTCAGGCAGGAAGTTATAAAACAAACTGAAGGGACCACGGGCCCAATGTTATTTATAATCCTGTTTTATATATATTACGATAAAGCTTACGAAACACTGAACAAGGCAGGAACAAATATTGATTTTTATCGGAGTTTCTTATCGACTTTCTTAACATTACATGAACGTCAGGTGAGGAAGGTAGTAATACGAATCAGAATGGGCTCTAGGGTCAGAGGGGTAGTAATTTAACACCCATGACATTGTTTAGCTTGTCAACTTAATGTTGTGTTACGTTCCTGCTAAATCTCGCGTTCCATATATCGTGATTTTAAAATAACACCTGAATACTGAGTTCTAGTATAGTGTTACAAACGAAACGCTCGATGTAGATACTGTAATCATATTAAATTTCGAGGTGATACATATTTACGATTACAGATTGGATTCATATACGATGGGTTTATTTCTTGAATATAATTTGTAGCCACTGAAAGCGACAATCACATGGAGTGAAATGAAAAACATAATTTTGATGAATTTTGCCTGGTTATTACATTCCTCAATTGAAGAGAATATGCGAATTAAAGAAATTTTATTTAAACTCCCTGGAGCATTAGGAACTACAGTAATGTATTGATTATGTAGCGTCACGAGGTTTATCTACTTATTATGCTTTAATACTGCGATTGAATAGAACACATTTCACGGTCCCTTCCTTCTAAAATATACGAGTACACTAAAACTATGCTTTAATCGTGACGCTACATACTCAATCGATACATTGTACTACACGACGAATACACTACAACTATGCTTTAATCGTGACGCTATATAACTCAATCGATACACTGTACTACACGACGAGTACACTACAACTATGCTTAAATCGTGACGCTACATACTCGATCGATACACTGTACTACATGACGAATACACTACAACTATGCTTTAATCGTGACGCTACATACTTGATCGTGAACTAACTTTTACCACGTGTTGTAGTCCTCGCGTGCTTCACTTCCAATTTATGATCTTGTACCCAAAATGCTTGAACTATGTCTTCTGATCTCCTTCGCTTCAACCAAGCGATTGACTATCATCATCATACTTGTAAAGTGTTATCTGGATCAATTATTCCTTATACATAATTGGAATTCTTGATTGAAGTTACTTCAGCTTAACTGGTTTTTTTCTTATATGTGACGGCGACTGCGAAAATGGGTACAGATGCGGCAAGCCTCATTCTGAGAAAAAGCCGTCTAAAATCACGAGACATTTTGCTGTATTTTTTCTGTGACGTGATCGGAGACTTTTTTTTCACACAATATATTGACTAGTCTAGCAACACATAAGCTTGGACACCATGAAATGTACAATATAATTAAAGTCAAACTATTACTTTGTTTATCAACTGTAATAAACAACTGTTTGATCTCGTAAATTCTTTTATTCTTCGATCGGCAGATCCAATTATCTTTGCTTCTTGCCGACAAACTTGATAACTGCTGTGAAGACATGGTGTGTTAAATAAAATACGACACTAAATTAAATGTGTTACTTATTATATTGGCTTATGAGTTAATTGTTTTGTTTCAAAATAATAAATGTGCATTGTTAATATACTGGAATCCCAAAGATGACACAAGCTTACGCATATTTATAGAAGCACGGACCCGAACGCACCCGGTGTTTACGGGAGATCACTCTAGTTAGTTTCTTAGTGGCGTAATGACAACAACACGTACGTTTACATCTCTCTGAATTGTCATAGTGTGTAATCTGCAATGATGATTACTTGATCAATGAAAACCAAGCCCGGTAGGTGAGATACGATGTTATATTAATGAAGGAACGTTCAAACTGAGTAGTTAAAGTAGTAAATGATAAAGCGTTCAGAACAATATAAAATAAGCACAAGTTATCTCCCCATTTTAATAATTTGTTATTGAATTTCATTAATCGATGTCTTTAGGAAATCATAATCGATCGATCATCAATGAAAAAAAATAATCAGGTCCACACTAGAGTCGGTAGAATCAAAAGGTCATTGTAATATATAACATATACATTTGGAAACCCCGACAAAATTTGTTGTCAAAGGAATATTCCGCTCACAAATTCTACATAAAATAAACTTATTTCCATCACTACAGATCTTTTGAAGACAAGACACGCCTTACAAATGTGAACAACTGTAATATAGCAGTCATTTTCATCGTAAAAGTAAACCTTCGTTGGCATGGAACATTTGGGTACTTGGTTGCTTTCTGTCAGATCCATTTTCTGATTTGGTACAGTGGGTTTGGACAGGTATGTTTTTTGAACTTTCACTTTTACAAAATTCCCTTACTGTATATAAGTACCATTCGTCTAGAAGGATCTAGTCCTTTTGACATAATTTCCTCTGGTTCACTTTCTGCAGATGAGGGATTTCCTTTCTCTTAAGTAGAATTGACTGACACTGCGAAGTGAGTCACCGGCTTCCTTACCACAAACTTCATGCTTTGAGATTCCACAAGAAAATGGTGGTATTCTTGTCAGGTTTTTCAATGGCCTTGAAGTATTGTTTCAGGTAACACTTTCCAGTCCCTAAAGATGACTGGTTCTTTTCCTCATCTTGAACAACTGTGGAATATTGTGTCCACTCCGTGATGAAGTTGTAAACTGTGCGAGCAACCTCCTCTAAACTTTCAGCAATTACTTAGATCTCCAGCGCCAATTTCCACACACCAAAATGCCAGTCAGGATCAAACTATTTGTATGGCCAGCAATCATTCATCCGAGTACGGATACCAACATGAAGACCTGTGTTAATACAATAAAACAAAAAATGAGTTCCATTGCTTCTACCAAAAAACTTTAAAAATTACCATTAGAAGGAAATTATAGGTACCTTACTGCTATACAATATCAATATAAAAAAAAATTAAAATATTTATAATTAATTGTTGCAAATCTATAAAAAGTTCCAAATTTGAATATTTTAATTTGATCTTTTGAGGAAACAAACTATTTAAATTGTAGACTGATTGATGCACTAAAATAGTAAAAACTGAAAGTCAGTGGACTAATCTATACATATATTAAACCATCACCCACCCAATCTCAAGGTATTCATGTAGTTCTAATGCTACAAATAATCAGGTCATGATGTGGTATTGACTTTTAAATCTCAAATGTTCTGTAAAATGAATTCCATCATATGTATTGCACAATTGGTTTATTAATAAAAGGAAAATGTCATAATTCATATAATGGAGAAATGAAAATTTAAGATCAGCATATATATATACCAAAATTGTGGTTGAAAGTTCAAGCCTAACAAACTATGAAGGGGACTTACCAAACTATCACCCTCCAAAGGGCATACCACAACACAATGTTCGTTTTATTCTTGTCCACTGCAGTTGTCAAAATGGATGTTGGCGATCTCTTCTCCATGTCCATGATGATGAAAATAGTGTATGGACCATGCTGATAACTGAGTTAGCTCCCTTTCCTACTCCTGAAACTTTCAGCCTTCATCCACCAAATAGAAAACTTGCTGTCCTGTTGAATAATTTACAATGTATTGACAAGTAAAGGAAATACTGTAGTTAATTCCTACCAGTTTCATTGGCAATATCAACAAATGTTTACCACTGGAATCATCACTGTCACTCAATTTTTAATTGAAATCTCATATCATTAAAGGAAATTTTCAATTAAAAAGGTGTTAAGGTAAAGATTATACATGTAATTTAAATTTACCAATAATTGATTATGTTTGATTTGATTTAATTTGCAAAACTGATGTATTTTAAAGATCAATTAATTAATTGGTTTTATGATTATCTTAAGCTTATTAAAGTAAAAACTCGGGGGTTAATTACCTGAACCTTCCGAGCAGATTCCAAAGACACTGCATTTCCTCGGTGTCTTAAAGAAGATTGGACCAACTTGTTGAGCATGATTGGGAAAATGAACTTGTTGTGCGAAAATCCCAGGAAATAGTGGAAAGCACCATCAAATGTACAGGGTGAATTGCCTACAAAAGAAATAAAGACAACCATATACATTTCTACATAACATGACCATTACTACATCAAGTAATATTTTGTTTTTTTTTTTTATAATATATAATTAATTTGATAAATACATTTGTTCTTAAAAATCAAATACATTGTACATGTAGTTAAGTTTAATTGAAATCAAATAAGATTTCATTATGAACATTCAGATTTTTTCCCAATTCATGAATAAAAATTTAAAAGGTTTTTTATGTAAAAAAATTGAAAGGCATTTCATGTAATATTATATCCCCGGTATGTATACACGAGTGGTCTTTATCTTAACATTCTAGTCTACTGAAAGCAAGGCTGAAAAGCTGTAATAGCAGACTTGGAACCTGTTTAAAATAATAATCTATATAAACTTTGAATAATTCTGATATGCTTTATTTAAAGATGTCTATCTGAAGAATCTATTGCCTCAGCAAAAAATGTAAAATATTGATTGTATTTCATTATTATTAATTACCTGTTGTCTTCTCTGTTTCTGACAATAACTTGAACTTTTCTTTACTCTCTGTGCACTGCTTTCTGTATATAATCTCTCTGTTGTTTTGCCTGACTTATATGAGATACAGTATTCCTCCAAGGACTTGTTTCTTTTCATCATCATTTATTGAACCAGTAGCAGATAATTTCAATGAAAAAAATTGGCAAGAGTTACACAAGTCTCGTACATGGTTTCATAACTGTGATATATGGGCATAGATCATGCCATACTCTTTGGAAGTGCGTTAGACTCACTCGTCTATAATTCATTTTGCCGGCCAGTGAATCAAACTTTTTCAAAAATGTCCATGGCAGTTGTATCCGAGGAAGAAGAAGCACTTTTTTCAGACCTGTAATTTTGGTAATCTTCCCGGAATAGGCAATGCATTGTCTCTAGCAAAATTGACAAGAATGTCTACTGATATTCCTGTCTGTCTTGTACAGAGAGAGCATTATGCGGAGCTTTTCCAGAATTTCCATGTTTCGTGGCATCAAACCAACAGTAATCTAGTGACTTACTAATTGCCTGTAAATTTGTTCTTGCTGATGCCATGAATAAAACAAAATGTAGTTCTACAAACACGGATTCCATTGAAATAAAACTCCTGATATGGTCGGCTCTCGTTCCTTTATCTTGTGTTTCTTAGATTGGGTATGACTGCCAGATTTACGATGAGCAAATAGCTCAGCCTTAACAGTAATATCTAGTTTCATCATTGTGTTAATTGGTGACAATGTTCTCTAAATTCAAAATGCGATTCTAAGTCTATTTTTACACTACATGCTTCTCCACCATACACTTTACAGCCACATGTGTCATTACGAAATTTTGCCTGTGCTAAATATTCAATAGTGTCACATTCAGTGGGATCTGTTGAAACAAATACAAACATCATTATCATCTGATGACTTATCGGACTCGTAATTACACTCGTCTTCACTGGAATCTGACGAAAGTTCTCTGAAAGCATCGGGCGCTACCCTCGGGATGATGTGTACAGTCTTGAATAATAAAGTTGATCAACAGTCTCTATTTCATCTATAAATGGTTTATCCTGATTCAAAATAATTTCTGCTGGAATGCTACAACAACTATTGTTCGTTGCAGTAGATAGTTGACTCATTTTAATGATTCAAGTCTAACATGATTTCGTGCCATGGTACATTAATTCAAACTGTCGAATAAGTATAAGCTTACGTATGATACGCGTTTCATAACATCCGCAAGTATTAAAGTTTGTAT
>SAYR01066941.1:874360-915045 GCA_004382745.1 Argopecten irradians irradians | reverse complement strand
GTTTCTTCCGTCGATCATTTAGGGAATACTGATTAGCTTCTTCTTAGACATTTGAACAGGTGCAAGACGTAATCCGTGGTTCTGGAAAGGGTCAAGTATCTGTAGAAAGGATCCCCGAGCCGATAAATGTAGTTTAGTTTTGATCTAAGAAGGGCATGGTAGATGCGAATTTGAAGCATTTCACGGTCTGCACACCAGTCTGTGTGGAAAAGGACACGTAGAATGTTCAGCGCCTTCGAGCATTGATCTTTCAGATATTTTATATGAGGAACAAAAGTGAATTTTGAAACAAATATTAGTCCGAGAAATTTAGTTTGTTCAACTACTGGGATTTTTTATACCTTTCAGATTTAGATCTGGGTCAGTGTGCAATTTTTAGTTTTTGACAGAAATTCAGGCGGACAGTTTTTGATCCTGAGTGACTATGTGACATTTGGCAGCAGTCATCTAATAGACGTGTTTACTGTTATTGGTGTACGCCCAAAAGTCAAGTAGTTGTTTCTTTTCATTCGGGCTCACTCTTAAAAGCTTCCAAATTCATGCCGAAAGTGTTTTGTGAACGTCCTAAGCAGCATTAATCTGAGCATTCCAATATATTACGAACGTGAGTCGCAGATTACAACTGTAATTTCACTTACACGGTTGAATCGAATACATCGGATGAGTCGAATTTTACAATAGGTCCCGATTTTTGTCCCTCTTTATATAAGTAAATACAGCACGGATGAATCGAACACGGTTGAATAGAATACTGCGGTTAAATAGAACACATTTCACGGTCCCTTCCTTCTAAAATATACGAGTACAATAAAACTATGCTTTAATCGTGACGCTACATACTCGATCGATACACTGTACTACACGACGAGTACACTACAACTATGCTTTAATCGTGACGCTATATAACTCAATCGATGCACTGTACTACACGACGAGTACGCTACAACAATGCTTTAATCGTGACGCTGCATACTCAATCGATACACTGTACTACATGACGAATACACTACAACTATGCTTTAATCGTGACGTTATATAACTCAATCGATACACTGTACTACACGACGAGTACACAAAAACTATGCTTTAATCGTGACGCTACATACTCAATCGATACATTGTACTACACGACGAGTACACTACATCAATGCTTTAATCGTGACGCTACATACTCGATCGATACACTGTACTTCATGACGAATACACTACAACTATGCTTTAATCGTGACGCTACATACTCAATCGATACACTGTACTACATGACGAATACACTACAACTATGCTTTAATCGTGACGCTACATACTTGATCGTGAACTAATTTTTACCACGTGTTGTAGTCCTCGCGTGCTTCACTTCCAATTTATGATCTTGTACCCAAAATGCTTGAACTATGTCTTCTGATCTCCTTCGCTTCTACCAAGCGATTGACTATCATCATCATACTTGTAAAGTGTTATCTGGATCAATTATTCCATATACATAATTGGAATTCTTGATTGAAGTTACTTCAGCTTAACTGTTTTTTTCTTATATTTGGTTGATTGGTTTTAAGGGTTATGTTAATCAGCTGTGTATCTAATATATACAGTGTTTAGTATTCTATGCTGCTTACCTATACAGTCGAATAAGTGAGTAATTATATTACTTATATCTTGCTCTTATTTTTTTCTTGCTACCACGTTATCATCTAACCTTGTTTTTGTTGTATTTATTTTTCATTATAGATAAATTATCCCATTCGTTATGTTATAAAAAAGATAACAATATTTTATACTTTTATAATATATTAGAGTTACCTCCCCTTACTCAGTTTGCCTATCATCCAATCGTGCACTACCTGTTTGAAACAGTCATGGCTGATGTTTACATTTACTAAACATTCTCCAGCTCGAGATATTATAAGGTTTTCCTCTCCAAGCTAGCAATATAATTTATGTACATATGTTTAAATATCCTAATAATTATTGTCATTGTAATGACCACTCTGTGTTGCTAAATCACTATTGTATATACATTCTTATATTTTTTCCTTTACCTATTTGTGTTGTTTTGTTATTTGAACAATCGTTCAATAAGTGTGTATTATGCTCAGATCGGTTTTTATTATGTAATGTTATTATATGTAATTAATCTTCTAACTCTTTCTCCTGTGTTTGCCTTTCCCTTTTCTTCAAAGATAAAAAGCATATATAAAAGAATATTTATTCCCCTAATTAATAGTTTTAAGGTTTCCCAAATTAATTTGTCACTTATCTCGAATGCTGTGGCTTCTAAATTGTCGTTTTCGTCCACTCTTTATAGTAGAATGACTTCAATGTTTATATCTCAACTACGTTTTTATATTCTGAATCCCCGAGAAGACTATTGTTAAATTTTCATGCCCCTTCCCCAGTTGTTGTTTAATCAAATCAACTTCATTAAAAATAGGAGATTGGTAAGATTTGTAATCCATACCTGCAGTATCCCCATAAATCCCCATAAACAAACTTCCCTTTCAAGCATTTCCTCCTAGGTTTTCACAAAAACTAGGTGCCTGAGAATTCTCCGATATTGTTATGTAGATCAGAGCATACAAGAAAATAATCAAACTTACTTTTCTTCCCATTCGGACAAATCCATATATATATTTTCATCTGGATTATTTCCCTCGAATCATCATCTAGATCTAAAATCTGTATCATGTTATGCATTTCGATGTACTGGATTATCATGATTTTGACCATATAGTTCATAGAGTTAGTTTTACATTTTGTATTATAAAATTTTTAATTTAAAAAATGCCATGTGTATTGTGCTATTAACACTTTTAACAAATATCACTTAGAAATTTAAAAAAATGCATGATTTTTACACTTTTTCATTTGATATTTTGAAATTTTACAAAAGTTTGGTTTATTTTTGGTTTATTTATTTTTACGTCCTATTAACAGCCAGGGTCATATAAGGACGTGCCAGGTTTGTTGGTGGGGGAAAGCCGGAGTACCCGGAGAAAAACCACCGACCAGCGGTCAGTACCTGGCAACTGCCCCACATGGGATTCGAACCCGCATCCCAGAGGTGGAGGGCTTGTGGTAATATGTCGGGACATCTTAACCACTCGGCCACCGCGGCCCTTTTACAAAAGGATATAGCTCCCGCATAAAGTGTTAAAACACAGTATTATAAATTGTATACATCATGTATATCATATTTACCGATTGATTATTGAAGCTTATGATGTCCTATATATATGTGTACTTCTGTGATGTGTAAATTTAGAACAAGTAATCAAAAATTCATTGTGGAGTGTGGTAGATGGATTAATATGAATTATCAAGATAGAATTTGTACTTAATGTGATACCAATGATATTGGTGATGATTTCCATTATTTATTAAAGTGCCCGTTTTTGACCTAAGAAAGGAAAGGATATGTTTATGATTACTATTACACCTGACCAAATATCATAAAATTTTCACAGCTTCCGAACTCAAAGAATATAAAAATAATGAGAAATTTATGTAAATTTATCAAAGTTATGTTTAAAAAAGTCATATAATTTGTCCTCCTTCTATATTGCATTTCTTGACTGTTGTAAATATGTTTCTCTACACAATGTAGTTTGTTTCCTTTCCATGGAGTGACCCCTCCAAAAATGATAGTTATCAAACCCGTAACCAGAATAACCATAAGGCAACACTGATAATAATTCAAAGCAATAAAACATATGATAAAGTGATATATATAATTGATTTGATTTGATTTGATAATAAAAACACATTGATTACAGTTTCTTATCATATCTTCATATTTCAAATTGCGATGAGTAATAATAGTAGTTTATAATTCCTAAATCAATACTTTAACGTTTCAATCGATAAACTTACCTTTGTAATTATTTTCATGCTTCAATAGTAAACCGTTCAACACTTTCACTTTCCTATTTCGTTATATGACGCTTTGTACCCTTTCCTCGTTCCAATGAAATATGATTTGTCATCCAGCACTTTTTCGGTAGTTTTCGGAATTATCAATTTGTCGTAATTAAATCTAATTAATGCTGTAAAAATCTGAAGAAAATATCAACATAGTTGTCAACGATCCAAATGAATCATATCACATCGATGAAATACTCATGTTATTTTGATATACTGAACTTTGACCTAATGAGTATGCCTTGCAAAACTCAATCTGTATTAAATTATGTAAGTTAAAACGCATGGGCAGGACCAGATATTACCAGTTTGATACCCTCGTGTGTCCATTATGCTGATTATGATTCTCCATTAGGCAAATCCAATATTTTGACCCCGAACCCTGTCACAGTATGCCATTTTAATGACTACGAGTCCTATCAGCAAATCGGCAATCAAGCCTGCGGAAACATCCGAAATATAAAGACCTGGTTGAACAATAACAGTGTAAAATGTGAGTTTATAGGTAAGTTTATAGAATGAAACGTTAAAGGATTAATTTACACATTATATGCAGTAACATTTACTCTGTGACGAATTCTGATATCTTAAGCTAAAATAATATCATCAAATGCGAAGTATATTTTTATAATTAGCTCTGTTAGTATCTTATAACAGTAATTGTTTTGCCTTGTTTTCAGTGTGGCTCTAAGACGTTTATTCTGATTATGGGTTTGATGAATGTCGTTATTGGATTCCATGACAGAAAGTTAAGTCTGATCGTCATTTTCAATTCACACCAATAAAATGTCCAGATTTTGACATGATTTATACTTCTATCTTCAATATTAGTTGAGGCGATTAAGTTACTAACAGCAAACTGTCAGGGCTTATCAGACAAGCTCAAGCGTAAGGATGTATTTGCTTATTTACGAGAGAAAAATCATAATATATATTGTGTTCAAGATACTCATTTTACCAAAGAAAGAGAAAATTTAATACGTGACGAATGGGGATATAACTGTCATTTCAATTCTTTTAAATCCAATTCAAGGGGTGTTGCAGTGCTGATAAATAATAATTTTGATTAAAAAGTGAAAAGGGAAAATAATGACTCATCCGGTAATTTTCTACCATTAGAAATGAAGGTTGAAGGAGAGAATATATCATTAATCAATATTGATGGTCCAAATTCTGATTACCCTGACTTTTTGGGAAAATTTGAGGATACTGTCTCTGAGTTTAATTATGATAAATATATTATCTGTGGTGATTTTAACTTGGTTCTTGACCCTAGTATTGATCATGATCAAAGCTATAAAAAATTTAATAATTCAAAGGCAAGAGAGAAAGTTATAGAAGTAATAGAAAAATTGGATTTGGCTGATGTTTTTAGAGAACAGCATGATAAATTGAAGCGTTACACATGGCGAAAACATTCACCTGTAAAACAATCTAGACTAGACTTTTTTCTTGTTTCTCGGAACTTATTGCCAAGTGTTTCTGATGCTAGTATTGATGCAGGCTATATGTCTGACCACTCTTTTCCAAAAATTGTTTTAAAATTTATTGATTTCAAAAAGGGTAAAGGGCTTTGGAAATTTGATAACTCTTTATTACATGATCAAGAATATTTGAATTTGGTGAATAATACTATAAATGCTGTAAAATTACAATACTGTCTTCCTATATATAATTTAGGTTCTATTGATAATATTCCAGATAGTAACTTGCAATTTGTAATAAATGATCAACTTCTTCTTGAGACACTCCTAATGGAAATAAGGGAAAAATCAATTTCTTATTCATTTTGTTGAGAGAAAACAGTCTTAGAGATGATATAATTAAACTTGAAAACCAGAACGCAGTTGATACAGAGGAATTGAATAGAAAAAGGGGAATTAGAAAAAGTTCGGTTGGAAAAACTTAATGGTAGTGTAATTCGGTCCAAAGCGTTATGGATAGAAGAGGGAGAAAAACAATCTACTATCTTAATATTGGAAAGGGAAAGTTACTAAGAAGAAAAGAAACGCTATGGGTAGCTCTACTTGATACTGAAATTGAGTTTTTAACAAAGTATTTGATACAAAGTCACCGCGCAAATCATTGAGCTTGCAATATTTTTTTTCAAATCTCGATTGTCAGTGACTTGGACAATTCTGCCGCCTTTATTTCAATTTTAAGTTTACCGTGCATGGACCACGCTGATGTTACCTGTGGGTGTTGGTAGGCATTCTTGAGCAAGTCCTGAAAGTATCTGGGTGATCGGGTGGTGTAGTGGTTAAGACGCTCGCATTTCACCTAGCCGACCGGAGTTATTTGCATATAATGTTTCTAGGTTTTCCACGTCGGTATGACCCGAGCCTGTATGCAGGTGTCCACGGCAGTTTCTCAGATGTCCAGGTTGAGTTTTTATTTACATAATTTGATCACTTTCACAGTAGTGTTTTGTAGGTTTCACTTTCATCGGTGTCTTGTAGACTAGATATACGTATGGAATTGGTTCTTCCATGTTATTCTAGATCGTTGATGGCCTGGAAACTATCCCAACTTTGTCCCTCTACAGCACGGAATCTTTGTTCCTGGTTCTAGGTTTGTTTTTCTATTTGTTTAATTTTCTTTTGTAAACTGTCCTTGGTAACATGAGGGTCATGTGTTTCTCCCCTTAACGTTTCTATTTTGTGTTCTTCCTTAAGAGTGCTTATATGTTAAGTAAAATCATGTTGGAGCCTTTCTACTGCCGATTCAAATTTTGCTGTCCCTATTTTAAGATCTCCTAATTTTACAACTGCTTGCAGCAAGGCCTCTACCTTACCGAGTCTTTTTTTGCTATATCTCTGTTTGTCGCACTCTTTTCCGTATATTCAGGTTTGATTCTGCGTTAAATCTTTTATCTCGTTGTTCAACTTTTTCTTTCTGTTTTGATTTTGAGTTTTTGTTATTTAGTGAGTAGGGAGTATACTCGAAGCTACTACCGTCTGATTCTGGTCTTGCTTTCCTCTTCGTTGTGGTGGACTCATCGATTATGATATAAGTCGTAGTGCTAGCCATAGTGTACACACACAAAGGTCCAAAACTTGTATTAGTAGTTATTGTAAAGATACTAGGCTCTCCTTTAGGAGTAACAGCAAGAGTTATATCCCGTTCACGATTCTATTCATTTCATCCGCGACACTCCTTCAGGTGTCCCCCACTAGTAAGATATTCATACAGGCCTTCATGGGTTTCAACCATATTTGGTCAGAGTCCTCTTAGGAAAAGGAGCATAAATATATAAATGTTGGCCATGGCCCCTTAAGAATGAGGGATAGGGCCAAATAGCGGGAATAGAGGAAACTCTTTTATATCCTTCAGGAAATTAAAACATTTAACGTACTCATTGCAACTCTGACTAAGCCAGGTTAGCAACACAAGCCTCATAGGCCTCTTGTTTGTTTAGATACAGAATAAAGAACAAGCCGCTTAATAAAAAGCAGAATATATTTCTGTTGATTTATATGCCAATTTTACAATGCTAAATATAATTAAATTATAAGTTAAAAATCTAAAATGGACGGAAGGTTGCTGGACATACCTCCAGGGTAGTCTCACCTTGGGTCAAGCCAAGATCAAGGTCACTGAATTCAAACGTCACATTATCTTGTACTGGTATAGATATTAATAAAAAGAGTAACATAATAAAAACTTTAAACTTGTCCAACAAAACATAAATTTGTTTTTTAAGATTTTCGTTAACAGAAAAAAATCATAATTCATCTTACTATTAGGATTAGTTTTTGACCTTGACACTTCAAGTTCAGTTACCTTGACCTTAATTAGTTATCACAGTATAATTAATTACAGTATTTGATTAATACATTGAACAGATAAAACATTTTCCAGAAATGTTTTCAATCAAAATAAAATATTTTTCTAAACATAGTATTTGATCTTTTAGAAAATTTGTTTTTACGAAATTTAATTTATTGCATTACTTTGATAAAACTGACATATTTCAAATATCATTGATATTTGAAGAACAAAACGTATTATTCACCTTACTTAAAATATAATGTACATAATTTCCTCTTTTTGGACAAAATAAATGTAAAATTAAAATATTGAATAAAATCATGGAAATGGT
The DNA here is from genome assembly GCA_004382745.1 of Argopecten irradians irradians. Taxonomy (NCBI): domain Eukaryota; kingdom Metazoa; phylum Mollusca; class Bivalvia; order Pectinida; family Pectinidae; genus Argopecten; species Argopecten irradians. The sequence continues at coordinate 907,028 of SAYR01066941.1, read as the reverse complement.
TCATTAAAATGTTTAAAATATTGTTCTGCACAAAATGAAATATTATAACTTGTTTGAAAAAAAAATAAAAATTACACATTTAGTAGTATGATATCCAATAATGCATTTTAAACAAATTAATTAAAAGTTAAGCAAATGAAAATATGTTGGATTCTATTTTTTCATCACAAACAATTAAATGTCTTTGTACTTAATTTTAAAGATAATTAATTAATTTCATAATTTTAAGATAATCGTTTATTTTCGAAAGTCTTAACTGAAAAAAAAATCATAAATTTTAATACACCTTTATAAAAAATGAATATATGAGGGTTTTCATTCGAATTAGATACACGAATATCATTAAATTATTGGTGAAATTATCCATACATAATCAGTGTTAAATCTACGTCAGGATTAGTAACATGTTATTATAGCATATAAAAATCATTCCTGTCATCCAACTTATGTCCGCGGCGATTAAATTTATTTTCAAGCAAAAAAAAAAAAAAAAAATCACAACAATTTCACCGCCCGCAAATTTTCTACTGTCGCTTTATTTTTATTCTCGGGATTATGAGCTTTTATTTTTTGATAGCCATGCTTGCGAAATTTAATCGGATACGGAAATAATTTGGTTCAAAGACTTAAGATACAGTATTGAGATATACATGTGTCTAACAAATCAAAATTCCACTCTCATTATACAATGTAATTTATGGCTTTTCAACAAAATTTCTTTAAATTTTTGAAAAAGTGAATTTAAATCATAATGCTTTCATAATTTGCGTTGTGTTGTTTGATTTCTTTATACAAATGCGGTGAGATTTTTTAAAGCCCATAAATAGATAAAAAAAAGAAACAAATTTCAGAAAATGTTTACAAATTGCATAAATTTTCCAGTTTAATTCATTAAATGGCATAAAATTTCCAGATTAATTCAAAGGAATTTGCAAGTTTAAATAACTGGATCGACGCATAGTTTTTTGAAATAATGAAGTTTATCTGTATAGCGACTCCAAATATTTCAATTAATGATAATTTTATTTTAATATCAGTGTAACCAAATTATTATCTGGAAAATTTGACTTTAAGTTCACAAGTATATCACACTACAACACACAATGATATTTACTACAACAACTCAGCATTAAATCTACATCATAACAATACAAATATATATATAAAGGTAAGGCCTGCTTACATGAATGTAAAACATTATCGTCTAAATTTGACGCCATTTAAGTCCAGCTTAGTAGAATATAAAATTTTCAATTAACAAAGTTTAAAAGACATGAATTAGGGTTAAAACTAAATTGACAATATACATCAAACATTTTACTTCCGTCTTTGCATATAAGCGATATTTGCCTTGCAGGTATTTATTGATTGGGGATTTTTTTTCTGGGAAATATAGCAGGATATTCACAAAAATAGATCATGATAATAAACTACTTGTAAGGGCAGAAATCGCGGTTATATGGAAATACACAATACCATATTGCCAGCAAATAGATATGAAATTATCATCATGTGGACCAAAACAATTTTGTTAAAATATTAAAAAAATGATTGTGGTAAAATTGTTTCAAGAACAAAAGCTTTGGTGTTATCACAACTTTTTAATTACCGCGATATATATTTGATTACTTAATTATGTTTAACGAATCCCAAAAATTCAATATTTTATCAAAATATTTGGATACTTTGTGATAGTAAGTACCAGTAATTAGCCACAAAATCTGTACGGAAAAATACCAACACAAAAAAACACAATATATAATTAACTGATCCATCAATTATTTCACATAAACTCTGTTTAATTTGTACTACCCGTTAATTCATTGATATTAGCAATTTCTATTTACTGTTAAAATAAACTGGGTACAAAATACAAAATAAACATATAATGTATTAAGATAATTCAAACGTTTTAAAAATAGATGCGTTATTAATATAATTGAATCCACTAATTGTTTTCAATATGGTCCATCTTTAATCATATAAGAAACATAAATATATTGTTCTCCATTTTAAGATATACACAATTTATTCTGTATTCCAATATTGTCTGTAGTACTTAGTGTGTTTTCATAAAATTAAATATAACTCAGTTCTTATATTTGAATGTGTTACTTACCATTGCGCTGTGTGAAACATAAATATTGTTTTCCATTTCAAGATATTTTCTTTATTCCAATATTGTCTGTAGTACTTATTGTGTTAAATTAAATATAACTCAGTTCTTATATTTGAAGGTGTTACATAGCGCTGTAAATACACTTATCTTAGCCTAATCCAATCTTAGCACTAAACTGATTTTGAAGAAGTTAGAATTCACAAAACCGCAATTTCTACTGCATCACAGACTCACTGAACATGTAATTAGCAAAATGCGCTAAAATAGGATTATTACTAAAATAAATATGTCTACAGTAAATTGAGTAAATAAAAACCATTGTCCAAATACCAACATTAACATGTATTACTGATTTTGTTCAGTTGGCGGTGTTGCATCTCTAAGATACAAGATTGCTTTTAACATCAAAATGTCTTTTTCTACATTTTATTTATATCATGTTCATCACTAAATCTTTCCCAGCACTGATGATACTGTCCCAAACATGTTCAGACAGTTACATGTGTTTTTTCTTCTTGATGTCCTCCATTGAGGATCCAGCACTGCTGGGTCTTGGGGAGTCGGCATGGAAACCACTTCGGGTGTGAACTGTCTGTCGACCTCTCACCTATAAGTAAAATTTAATTCTCTTATCAAGTATCGCTGTGCATTGATATTGACATTCATATGACATTAATTTAATTTTCTGGTTGAATTGGTTCAGTTAGTTTGGTTTATTGGATTAATGTCCTAAAAATAGCCAGAGTCATTTAGGAATGGTCTCCCAATTAGTGTGCAGTGTGATGTTTGTGAATGTTTGTATGTTATGGGAGGCTGCGGTATGAATCAAATTAATGGTCCTCGATGCGATAAATTCGTTATATAGTCAGTTACTGCCCCCCTATAAAGGCATAGAGGGTCAGTAAGAAGTATAGGAGGCTCAGGCTATGCCTTCGCCCCCTATAAATCTTACTGACCCTCTATGCCTTTATAGGGTGGCAGTAACTGACTATATAACTAATGATATACAGGGACCTCCTAGCAGAATAGATCCTATGGGTAGTATGAAAATACAATTTAGATCCAAATTCTTTATCATGAATCAGTTCAGATATTATCCTGATAATGATAACTTTCAGTGAGTATCGCTAGTCCACACATCCCCTACCTTGTTGAGCCCATCAGATTCTCTAGTCCTTTGGAGCCTTTCACCAGGGCGTTTTTGATGTCCTTGTCCATACCTGGAATACTGATGTCTCCAAACACCTGGAAATCAAATAATTAACCTTAGAATGAGTAAAATCTGTTAGTTGTGAACTATTTAAGTTATTTTATCAGAATGATCTCCATATATCAATGTTTTTTTCAGAACAAACTTGCAAGCAGATATATTGGAAAATAGAGAGGAGCGTTATTGCCGAATTTGACTCTAGTTCTAAAAGACTTGATAAAAAGCAGAATAAGATAAATGCAGAGAGAATACAGTATTACTAAAGAGCTGTCTGTATCTTACTTTTTAATATATTTCTTTAATATTATAAACAAAACAACATGAACTGAGGCTGCATAGAGATAACTTTTACAAAGAGCTGTCTAAATCTGATTATACCCAGATCTATCAAATTCCACCATTTCCTCAATCTGATTAAAATACAGATCCTTATAATCACTCCACTCAATAGAGGATCTGTACACATCCCAGAAGAGGTCATGTTAGGATGACCTTTATACCTTCTATTCATCAGATCACATACATTTTATACACATTGCTACGTCCATTGATAACGCCATTTCGTCCCAGTATACATATACGTTTAGCTTTGTTGTGTTCTTTGGACGAGATGACTGCGTACACAAAAATAATTCAGACAGCTTTTTTAAACTATTTCGTCCCCAGTCAAGATTCTGGCAGTGTCAATTTGATTGGCCATTTCCAAAGGTCATCCGGACGTGACCCCTAATGGGCTGTTGTCAGATCCTCTTATCAAACATAGTGATAAAAAGGATCTGTATTTTAATCAGATTGCCATTTCCTTTACCTAAAGTAAAATTTAATTAAATGTTTAAATAATAATGAGTCATTTTAAATCATGTTTCCATAGTAATATTCTCAGTTTTGGGTAATTCCAGAACTACGCTATAATGGCTAATATTAACATACACCCCCACAGATTGACGGACAACCTGATTTTGGAGGTATAATAATTGAACCTCGGTCCTAACTATTATCAAAATATTTGTCATAAAGTAGTGTATTTTACCTCTACAACAGCGCCATCAGGAAGTCTCAGAAAGTGTCGGTACAGTTCCCGCAATCCGTCCAAATGTATGGTGTGGATGGACACGTGAGTCGTTACCTCCTTACGTCCATCTTGTTTCTCACGATTCTCAATTCCGTTCTCGTCCCAAATGCTGTCCTCAACCTGTTTCCATGGTAATTCAAACATGTACTAGTGGCAGAATTGTTATCTATATATATATATATATACATCTACATAAAAGGCTCTTAAAAAAGGTCTCTACAGCAAAGTGCGATACATGTACAAAAACTGAAATCTTTTAAAAAACGCTTTTGCGACTTATACTCCAGTTTGGCTTATACATATACTTGTACAAAAACTGGGAAATATACATAAAAAACATCTTTGCGACTTAGATTCCAGAGCAGTGTATACATGTACGTGTACAAAATACAAGGAAAAATCATAAAAAAGTGTCTACGACTTATACTCCAGTGTGACTTATATATGTACAAAAACTGATGAAATCGTTAAAAACAAGCTTATCCTTGGTGCGATACATGTACAAAAAAAAAATCGGAAAAACGGACTCTGCGAAGTATAGCCCGGTGTGGCTTGTACGTGTACAAAAATTGTAGAAACATATCTCTTTGGCTTATACTACAGTCACCGTTGGAGGCTTGTACAATAACTTGGAAATTCAATAAAAATGTCTGTGTGACTGTATGATTACAAATACTGGGAAAATCGTTAAAAAACGTCTTTGAGACTTAAATTCCAGTGTGGCTTATTCGTGTACGTGTACAAACACTGAGAAAAACATTAAAAACCGTCTCTGCGATTAATACTTCAGTGCGGCTTATATAAACGTCTCTGCGATTAATACTTCAGTGCGGCTTATATTTATATGTAAAGAAACCGATAACTTTGCTGCTTGTACTCTAGTGCGGACTTGTTCATAAACAAACAAAGAAAATGGAAATGAATGTCATCTGCGACTTATGCTCCGGAATGCACACAGTATAAACATGACAATAGTTATAAAAAGTGATGCCTTACATCTTCTTCCTCCCATATGTAGTCGTACACCGCTATCTTCCTCCGCTCGCCTTCCTCCCCACGCCACATCTCTGCTTTCTTAGTGATGTAGTTCAGTTCCTGGTTGGAAACTTCAAGGTCGTATGGAATGAAGAACTTTTCTTCGTCGCCACGGAGACGCCAGTACACATCCAGCAGACGGCCGTTATTGTGGAGCCTGTTGTGGCATGAAAAAGAGGATTTAAGATTCTCCAAGTGTTACTTTATTTATATGGCGATGAATTCTAATGAGATTGCTGCTTTTGTAATGTCAAGGCATCTTGTTCTGTTCATGGAAATTTCTTCTGCTAAATAATAACGAATTATTAACTACAGTACATTTCAAGCCAGACCACAACATTCTATTTCTGAATAATAACGAATTATGAAGTAAACTACAGTACATTTCAAGCCATACCACAACATTCTATTTATGAATAATTACGAATTATGAAGTAAACTACAGTACATTTCAAGCCAGACCACAACATTCTTTTTCTGAATAATAACGAATTATTAGGTAAACTACAGTACATTTCAAGCTAGACCACAACATTCTATTTCTGAATAATAACGAATTATTAGGTAAACTACAGTACATTTCAAGCCAGACCACAACATTCTATTTCTGAATAATAACGAATTATGAAGTAAACTACAGTACATTTCAAGCCAGACCACAACATTCTATTTCTGAATAATAACTAATTATGAAGTAAACTACAGTACATTTCAAGCCAGACCACAACATTCTATTTCTGAATAATAACGAATTATTAAGTAAACTACAGTACATTTCAAGCCAGACCACAACATTCTATTTCTGAATCGTTGAAATTAAATGCCAAATTGGACAATCTAACCCTTAAATATAGCTGGTTATATAATATACAGTACATGTATATGTATTATAATTACATTTTTTTATGTTTTCAAGTGTCATATGTTGCGACTCCCTATAAATAAATTACAAGTCTATAGTAAAAATGTATATAAGCATATTACCTGAGGAAGTACATGTAGAGACAGGAGGCTGTCATAAACATATGGAAGACATATATAAATGCCGTGAGAAAGATACCAGCCAGACCCGAACCCTCCACAGTGTCAAAATGCCAGTACAGCTTGGCAAAATCAGCAATGGGGTTGATAGCTGTCACCTCTTGGCGCTGAAACAGAAATACAGTGATGAACATGTTGGTTACTCTTTTAAATAGATTATACAATGTAGTTTACTGAAACTCATATATATTCACAGAACCTGTTTTAATTATGCTCTTATCATTGTCAGTAGTGCAACATGTATACACCATATCTCAAATGTTTTTCAGAATAAAGTTACAAGCAGAGTTAGAAATTAGAAAGGGATGTTGTTGCCGGATTTGACCTGAGTTACAAAAGAGTTCATAAAAAGAAGATCAGGTTATTGCCGAGTGGAGCTTATTGTCGGTAGAATACAGTACATTGCTATGAACTTTTTAAAAAATTTGCTCATCGACATCAAAAACAAAGATTCTGAATGATGACTATAACACTGCTGCAGAGGTAAAAGAGAAATTATTTGTGTCATTAATTCTTTTTATTAAGCTTTCTTTAAACTCCATGAATATGTTCACACATGATTTAATAATCATTCGATCACTAAGTTTATACAAACGTTTACATCCAATTAGTATGGATAACCGTTTGAACAATAGAACAACTGATTATGGGGAAACAATCAACATGTGATTATTTCCACATTTATTTAACAATACTTACTCCAAGAGACACATCCACGATCAGAATCGTCAGGGGGTCAAGGAAAGTGTGGAGGCCATACACGATCACAAATTTACATCCGAGGTCTGGGAAGAGTCCAAACAACAGCTGGGAGATCCAGACCAGGATAATAAACAGACAGAATATGATCAGGTTCAACAATGGACCGGTCCACACCACTCCAATCTCTTCTCTCGTCGCCAGCAGTGTCGGCTGGTAGTTCAGTTCTACCGTGTATGGCAGGAAGTTGAAGCTGTGAAAAAATATGTACAGCTATGTTACTTTTCACAGACGGCTCTATTACTCACATATCAAATTGACAGTGTTAGCGCTATATTTATAATATACTAAGATTTATTTTTAGAGGCTAACTGCGTTTATATAAATACTTCAATTTTTCTTACAGTGCTATTATAAATAACTTGAAAACCAAAGTCTTCTTAAAAGGGTCCTGAAGTTAGCCCTTTATATACAGAATTGATTTCTAGACAACCGAAGTCCTCTTAAAAGGGTCCTGAAGTTAGCCCTTTATATACAGAATTGTTTTCTAGACATGTTAAGTAATACCTGTGGTGGCCTCCATGACTGGTGTATACCAATTTTTATTGAAATCAGATAATTTCTAAATATTTCCTGCTCTTATGGCCACAGTGACTATCTTGGATTTCTCAGGAGAAATTTAAACTCATTCATGTATTGCATATCCACAACGAGAGCAATTACCATAAATATGCACTTTCAAATTGGTTTTCAAGAATTCGAAATTAATATTAAAACTTTGAGGAAAACTTACGAGTTGACAGGGATGTTGATAACATGCAAGTACAGCCATTGTCCGATGTAATGCATGTACATTCTCATAAAGAAAATGACGATGAACAGGAGGATCATTCCCCAGAATTCCTGACTTCTCCACTGTGAGAGGCCGAGCTCTGCTAGAAACTGACGTCCCACGTACTGCATCTTCTCATAACTCTTGCGTGCCGTACGACCTTTCCCTGCAAAGGCTGGTCTAAAATTGTAAAGGTTCATTTATTGAATAACTAAGGATTTAACTGCTTTCAGATGGCAATTATTGGGAAATAAACGCCAACTGAACAATAGCAAATGCTAGGGTATGAAGTCCGCTAGAACTTTTTGTAGAATTTGCCAAATGTGTTCATATAAATAGAACCCGATAACACCTTTTTACTGTTTCATTACTCACACTTTGATAACTCAAAAAAATCCTAATTGACTACCTTTGTTTTAATTACAATTTCAATCAGTTGAACAACTTAGTTGATCATGAAATCTTTTTAATGAAGTTTACTGTATATGTGAAAATTTATGTTAGAGGAAATTTATGGTAGCACTATTACACGAATGTCACTTTTCACAGTTTGTAATTTGTTTTATAAATGTATGAACTGTGTTGCTAAAAGTTTGAAGGTGTCTCTATCACAAAAATGACAGTCAAGGATTTAAGTCAGCAATATTTACAGTAATTTTGTTTGTTTGTTTGTTTGTTTGAGTTTTAAGGCCAATCGATAACTTAAAGGTCATTTGTGGCCAAACCACAGGTCTGACATCAATATGAGGATATAAACAATGAATGTATCTCAAAGATCCGGATAAGAAAAGGGCAAGTAAGAACTAAATCACACATGTTGATTTTTTTTTTAAATTTGCATGGGATGAAATAGTTTTGGTTAAAACACATGAGAAAACTCATGCACAATGTTGATGAAATGTTGAGTTGATACCATGATAAAATGAGAAAACATTACAAAAGATTATGTCAACATTGTTCTACTAAAGCAAGAAATAAAGTTTATAAATTTCTTCATGATCCTGGACCCAGTTTCAGAAAAGACAAAGTGGAAATAACTTACTGTACTGCGATGGAGTGTTGCTCCAGTTGCTCCACGCGGGTGAGTTTCTTCTTGTTCTTCGGGGGTTGTAACAGCGTTGTACGTGGTAACATGGAAAACAGCTTCTTCTGGTAGTCATCTTGGGGGTTATTCAGGTAATGCTGATCAAAATAGCAATATCATGAAATCAAACGTCCACAAAAATAACCAACGGCTCATAGACAAGTCTTTAACATTCAGCTATCACTGAATTGAACCAATTAACTTTTATTAGATTATGTACATTTCACATGAAATTTTTCATATGAATTTCATATGAAAAGACCTTTGTCAATGCTCCTAGGATCTAAATTGAGGTAATTAAATGTGAGGCCTCAAAAAAGGGAAAGTGATTCTTATAGGCCCGGTCAAAATTCACAATTTTCACCATATTTGTCTCTGCATGCTTAAATTCAATGTTTAAGAAGATATATCATAGAGAAAGTCCTGTGTAATAACATATAAATGTGGGAGCAATATGAATTTAGATAATATAAATGATATGAGAATTTGAAAGATTGAGTTTTTTCCCAGTAGAATACAGAATGTTACTAATTTAGTATGCAACAGCAAATATCAACAGAATTAAACTTTACCTTATAATACATTCCGGGCATGCCCTTGACTTGCTTGAACTCTTGACCTTTCTTGATGGCGTACATATCGTCTATATCCGAGTCGCTCTCCTCTGAATCGTCTCCAATGGCCATGTGCATCTTCCTATCCTTGTGTATGATACGTGAGCCGTAGGTGGTCGTCTCAAGCTATTGTACAAAATCAGTAAGATATTTAGCCTAGCTTGTAGGTTTTCTAATTACATTTAAACCTTGTTAATTTAAACTAACATAGTTTCAATGATACTAGGTGGGTTTTTTTATGCTGAGCAAAATTCTATTCTGATGACAAATGACAAATTAGTAATTTCTGAAAATTATCTGAGTTTACCGAATAACCAGATCTTTTTGTGGGGATAATATTTTGCCGATTTTGCATTACATTGCCGGCGAAAATTTGATCTGTAAAATATTCTTAGGTGAGATCATGAACATTCAAAACCACTGAAATTTTATTTGTACATTTTGTCCGACAAAAGTAACTGGCTATATTGTATATACCTTTGTTTGTTTTTGATATACACGTCTTACCATATTGGCCTCATCTAGTTTGACCTTTGTGGCCGTTGCGGTTGACCTCACTGAACGACCACCCTCATTGTCTGTTTCGTAAAACGATGGAGATTTCAGACTGTCACGAGATGTGCTAAAAGTAAAAAATTAACATAATTTTTCATGAATTTAATGCATTTCAGTGTAAAGTCAAACCTGTTTATAAAGTACACCAAAGAAACATGTAAAACAAAAACGTTGTTTATTGACATTTGTTGTTTATACAGAGTTCAATCTAAATAAAACAAAATTGTCCTTTATACAGAGGTGACCTTTATGGCAAGTTTGAATGTATTGCAAGCAATAGGCTTAATTTTATTATGTTTTTTTCCAATAGGCTTGATTTGATTGTGTTTTTAATCTAGATGCTATTCAGGCCAGTGAATTTGATGTTCGCTAGGAAAAATAGTTGAGTTTACATGTGCCTTTCACCTAGCCAATTATCAATTCTCTGCAAGGACGTATTCAGGGGTCACTTGCCTCATCACATAGCTTTTCTCCAGGCCCATCAGTTTCCATTTTACTGAATAAGGTAACAAAGGAGAAAGTCCTGGTTTGAATAACAATAAGATGTTGGGAGCAATTATTGAATCATTGATAATATTTTAAATGATGAACGGGGTATCTGTGAGAGTGATGATTGTGTGGGCTCAGGTCTCTCATCTGACATCTCCTGTATAAGTATTAAGTAGATTGTGTAACTGTGAATGTGTATGGGATGGGATGATCAGGTCAATTTTGCGGTACTTAGTTTTTAAAGTCACGGATGGATGATTAGCTATTGGTCACTGGTGGTAACTAGTTAAGTGATTGTGTGTGCAATGATCTCAGTCACTGTGATGGGAGTACTCGGTCGGTAACTGTTGAGTGTATGATGATGATCGTCACTGTTTTTCGTGTGTAATAGTGTTTTGAAAGTGATATGAATTGATCAGGTTCACCTGTGGGTAACAATTGTTGAAGTGATTTTGCTGATGATCAAGTCACCTGTGCGGGTAACTAGTGAAAGTGTGATGTATCGAGTCGACTGTGGTACGGTGAAGTGATGATGATTCAATTTTCACTGGGGTTATTAAGTGAAATTTATGATGAATGAATCAGTCACATGTGGTAACTAGTGGAAAGTGATGATGATTTGATCAGGGTTCACTGTGGTAACTAGTGAAGTTGATTGATGATGGATCAGTCACGTGGAACTAGTGAAGTGTATGATTGATGATCAGTACGGTTGAGGTAACCTAGATGAAATGATGATGGGATATCAAAGTTCAACGTGGTAACTAGTGAAGTGATGATGGATCAAGTTCACATGGTTGGTAACTAGTGATAGTGATGGGTTTCTTGTTGTTGATGATGATCAGGTCACTGTTGTTATATTTTTTATATTTGTAACTAGTTTTTGATTTTTTTGGTTTGTAAGTGGATGATGATTCAGGTCACTGTGGTAACTAGGAAGTGAATGATATGATAGTCACCCAGGTGAGGTATCTGATGAGTTGATGATGATTGGTCACTGTGGTAACTAGTGAATTGAAGCCGATGATAAAACTAGGCTCACTGTAGCGAGGCCATACACGATCACAAATTTACATCCGAGGTCTGGGAAGAGTCCAAACAACAGTTGGGATATCCAAACCAGGATAATAAACAGACAGAATATGATCAGGTTCAACAATGGACCGGTCCACACCACTCCAATCTCTTCTCTCGTCGCCAGCAGTGTCGGCTGGTAGTTCAGTTCTACTGTGTATGGCAGGAAGTTGAAGCTGTGAAAAAAATACTAACAGCTATGTTACTTTTAACAGACGGCTCTAGCTGTTACTCACAAATCAAATTGACAGTGTTAGCACTACATCTATAATATACCATGTACTAAGATTTATTTTTAGAGGCTAACTAACAGCGTTTATTATTTCAATTTTTCTTACAGAGCTATTATAAATAACTTGAAAACCAAAGTCCTCTTAAAAGGGTCCTGAAGTTAGCCCTATATATACAGAATTGATTTCTAGACATGTTCAAAACTAATAGCTTTAGTGGTCTCCATGACTGGTGTATACCAATTTTTATTGAAATCAGATAATTTCTAAATATTTACTGCTCTTAGGACCACAGTGACTATCTTGGATTTCTCAGGAGAAATTTAAACTCATTCATGTATTAATTTGCATATCCACAACGACAGCTATTACCATTAATATGCACTTTCAAATTGGTTTTCAAGAATTCGAAATTAATATTAAAACTTTGAGGAAAACTTACGAGTTGACAGGGATGTTGATAACATGCAAGTACAGCCATTGTCCGATGTAATGCATGTACATCCTCATAAAGAAAATGACGATGAACAGGAGGATCATTCCCCAGAATTCCTGACTTCTCCATTGTGAGAGGCCGAGCTCCGCTAGAAACTGACGTCCCACGTACTGCATCTTCTCATAACTCTTGCGTGCCGTACGACCTTTCCCTGCAAAGGCTGGTCTAAAATTGTAAAGGTTCATCTATTAAATAACTAAGGATTTAACTGCTTTCAGATGGCAATTATGGGGAAATAAACGCCAACTGAACAATAGCAAATGCTAGGGTATGAAGTCCGCTAGAACTTTTTGTAGAATTTGCCAAATGTGTTCATATAAATAGAACCCGATAACACCTTTTTACTGTTTCATTACTCACACATTTTGATAACTCAAAAAAAAATCCTAATTGACTACCTTTGTTTTAATTACAATTTCGATCAGTTGAACAACTTGATCATGAAATCTTTTTAATGAAGTTTACTGTATATGTGAAAATTTATGTTAGAGGAAATTTATGGTAGCACTATTACACGAATGTCACTTTTCACAGTTTGTAATTTGTTTTGTAAATGCATTAACTGTGTTGCTAAAAGTTTGAAGGTACGTGCACGTGTCTCTATCACAAAAATGACAGTCAAGGAAGTCAAGGAAGTCAGTAATATTTACAGTAATAACAGATGATTTTCTTTGTATGTTTGTTTGTTAAAGTTTTACGGCCAATGAATAACTAAGGTCATTTGGGGCCAAACCACAGGTCTGCCATTAATATGAGGATACAAACAATGAATACATCTCAAAGATCCGGATAAGAAAAAGGCAAGTAAGAACTAAATCACAGATTGTAAATGTTGATTTTATAAATAAAAAAAAATGCATGGGATAAAATAGTTTTGGTTAAAACACATGAGAAAACTCATGCACATTGTTGATGAAATGTTGAGTTGATACCATGATAAAATGAGAAAACTCATGCACAATGTTGATGAAATGTTGAGTTGATACCATGATAAAATGAGAAAACATAACAAAAGATTATGTCAACATTGTTCTGCTAAAGCAAGAAATAAAGTTTATAAATTTCTTCATGATCCTGGACCCAGTTTCAGAAAAGACAAAGTGGAAATAACTTACTGTACTGCGATGGAGTGCTGCTCCAGCTGCTCCACACGGGTGAGTTTCTTCTTGTTCTTCGGGGGTTGTAACAGCGTTGTACGTGGTAACATGGAAAACAGCTTCTTCTGGTAGTCATCTTGGGGGTTGTTCAGGTAATGCTGATCAAAATAGCAATTTAATGAAATCAAACGTCCACAAAAATAAACAAAGATTCATTTGTCATCTAGGGGGTTGTTGTTCAGGTAATGCTGATCAAAAAAGCAATATCATGAAATCAAACGTCCACAAAAATAAACAAAGATTCATTTGTCATCTTGGGGGTTGTTCAGATAATGCTGATCAAAATAGCAATATCATGAAATCAAACTGCCACAAAAATAACCAACGGTTCATAGACAAGTTATTAATATTCAGCTATCAATGAATTTAACCAATTAAGACTTTTGTTAATGCTCCTAGGATCTTAATTTTGGTATTTAAATTTGGGGCCTCAAAAAGGGGAATATGATTCTTATAGGCCAGGTCAACTACTGCATCTTATTAAGGAAATTCACAATTTTGACCAGATTTGTCTTATGTAAGAATTTGAAAGATTACTTCTATTGAAATATTTTTTTCCCAGTAAAAGATAGAATGTTAATGATTTAGTATGCAACAGCAAATATCAACAGAATTAAACTTTACCTTATAATACATTCCTGGCATGCCCTTGACTTGCTTGAACTCTTGACCTTTCTTGATGGCGTACATATCGTCTATATCCGAGTCGCTCTCCTCTGAATCATCTCCAATGGCCATGTGCATCTTCCTATCCTTGTGTATGATACGTGAGCCATAGGTGGTCGTCTCCAGCTGTTGTACAGAATCAGTAAGATAAATGCCTAGCTTGTAGGTTTTCTAATTACATTTAAACCTTGTTAATTTAAACTAACATATATTCAATGATGCTGGGTTTTTTGGTGCTGAACAAAATTCTATTCTAATTACAAATAGTAATTTCTGAAAATTATCTGAGTTTACCGAATAACCAGATCTTTATGTGGGGATAATATTTTGCCGATTTTGCATTACATGGCTAGCGAAAATTTGATCTGTGAAATATTCTTAAAGATGCTCCACCGCGGACAGAGCATAAATGATATTCATCATTTGAACAATAATTGGTGTTTAATCATGTATATAATAGTCTAATTAACACAAAAAATGATAAAACATAATTTATTTCGCCTTTGGTGCATGCGCAATCAGTACTTCATTCCATATAGAATATAGTGCCACGGAATTTTTTCAGGATGCAATTAATTGTTTTCTATATTTATAACCTGAAGTTAAATTAGAAGCTCAAACTTTTCAATGGTGGTAATGGTATAAAGTAAGTAACTTTTGTAACTGAAGAAAAATACTAAAACGTCTGTCCCTGCTTTTGATAGTGAAAAAATACCATTTGTCAGCGGTGGAGCATCTTTAAGTGAGATCATGAATTTTATTTGTACATTTTGTCCGATAAGAATAACTAGCTATATAGGATATACCTTTGTTTGTTTTTGATATACACGTCTTACCATATTGGCCTCATCTAGTTTGACCTTTGTGGCCGTCGCGGTTGACCTCACTGAACGACCACCCTCATTGTCTGTTTCGTAAAACGATGGAGATTTCAGACTGTCACGAGATGTGCTAAAAGTAAAAAATTAACATAATTTTTCATGAATTTAATGCATTTCAGTGTAAAGTCAAACCTGTTTATAAAGTACACCAAAGAAACATGTAAAACAAAAACGTTGTTTATTGACATTTGTTGTTTATACAGAGTTCAATCTAAATAAAACCAAATTGTCCTTCATACAGAGGTGACCTTTATGGCAAGTTTGAATGTATTGCAAGCAATAGGCTTAATTTTATTATGTTTTTTTTCCAATAGGCTTGATTTGATTGTGTTTTTAATCTAGATGCTATTCAGGCCAGTGAATTTGATGTTCGCTAGGAAAAATAGTTGAGTTTACATGTGCCTTTCACCTAGCCAATTATCAATTCTCTGCAAGGACGTATTCAGGGGTCACTTGCCTCATCACATAGCTTTTCTCCAGGCCCATCAGTTTCCATTTTACTGAATAAGGTAACAAAGGAACTTACCCTATATCTACCTCCTGCTCAGAGCTTACAGTAGAAAACTTACCCTATGTCTACTTCCTGCTCGGAGCCTACAGTAGAAAACTTACCCTATGTCTACCTCCTACTTGGAGCCTACAGTAGAAAACTTACTCCATGTCAACCTCCTGCCCGGAGCCTACAGTAGAAAACTTACCCTATGTCTACCTCCTGCTCGGAGCCTACAGTAGATGAAGATCCAGGTTCAGGGTTCTCTCCATCCCTGTACTCCTCCCCTCCTGTCTTTACTCTATCTGGGTAGGCAGTCAGTGTTGAGGAGAACTCTAACTCCACCTCATACTCCTTCTGTCCAGCGAGAAATCTACAGAGAAAATATTCTATTATATTTACGAAGGGAAAACTACAGATAAAACATACCCTATTATTGTTTCATATCTTTTATGTAAAGTATAATGTTTATACATCATGGATGAAAACCTATAGATGTAGTGTGTCCAATCTTATAAATGACATTGTCAATAAAATTGCTTGAATTTGATTACATTTTCAAATTGTTTTTAGCTGGTACTGTGGACATACCTATCTTCAAGCAATCTAAATTGAGCACAATATTAATTTTCAACTGGTTAGTTTAGTGACAAATTCGCACTTTAAAAATATTCAAAATGTTATGTAGACAATATGTCTCGTACAATAAATGATATGATAGTCACAGGGTCAAGGTTATTTAAATGACCTTGGCAGTTTGACGATCTCCAGGTACATGTTACACAGCCAGTGGTCAAGGTCTCCGGCCACAAGTTCCTCCACTTTCTCGTGTTTCTCTATGTTAGGGTCCATCTCACCTCGCAGGAATGGACACTTGTACCTAGATGAACAGTAAAATCAATCTATCTATCAGCCATTTCTTTACCAGGTAATCACAACAATTCTTTTGTTATTTTTTTGGTGATCTGTTTTTCATAATATCAAATTCATTTCTGAGACTTTAATAAAATCAGGTGCTAGTACCTAATTCAAATTAGTTTATTTAATTAGTTTTGCTAAAAATGCAATTATCACACAGGTTGTTCCTCCATCTAGCAAGTTATAATTGATTGAGACAGAATGGGAAGGACAAAGACAATCAAAGATCAACATCATAGATTTATGTAGGTGCAGTCCAATCTGTCTATAATGACCAACCATTAGTGTCATAGAAAAATTGGTTTTTAATGCCAAGTGGTCTTTATACACAGGTCAAATTGGACTATAAATGGTAATTTAGTACCCTGAGAAAGTGGTCTTATTAAGCAGGTGGTCTTTATGCAGAGGTGGTCATTAAGACAGGTTTCACTGTACTGAGGCTCTAATTACTTACTTTCCTTCTATGATATCAAACTGAGCATCACAGATGGGGAAGCTGCCCCAGCCGACGACGCGGTCTGATTTAACGGTCGCTCCACGGAGGAGGAAAAGCTCAAACACAAGTACCATGCCTGGCTTCAGAGACGCTTTGGATGGCAGTACGGTAAACACACTCTGGTCAAACTTAAATACAGAAGATTATGATAATCTGTTAGTTCTATTTATTTTCAAATTTATTAACTTTTTAATACATAATGCATACATAGTATTCAATAAGTTTAAGTTGAATATATTTCATATAGTTATACTGTATTAACTTAAAATAAATCAACTGCGTAAACTAGCAATTCAAATTTCTACAAATGCCATAGCCATGGCATCACATTTTCCATATTTGCAAATAAAAAGAGTTATATCTTTTTTCAATTCTCTGCCCAAGAGGCAGGTGGGTAATCATTGTGACCTTCTAGTTGATAAAACATAATTTTAATATAATATTGTGATCATAAATACATGCCTCACAACCCATATCTACCAAAAACCGTGGATATAACTAGGGCTGGGTATTAGAAGGTATAAACCGATACAATACGTATTGACGCTGAAACAATACACGATACATATTGACAACACAGTGGACCTCTTTTTCAAATTGACCATTGTGTTTTGAATATTGTGACAATTTTGATAAAACATTCTATAACCTGGAAATATCTACCAAACATTTGATTCAAGTTATCATCTGTGTTAATGAATTTCTGTCAATTCGCATTCTTAATTGTGAAAAGGCATTTCTAATCCATCTAGGTTACACAGATGCTTAAAACACTTCCTTTTGATCAAAATTCGCTTTCTTATTTTCTCTTTCTATAACGAAAACAGTAGGTTGAGTTGTTAAAATGATACAGCGATATACAGCATGTTTGCGTATCAATATTCGATACGCTGCTATAAACCCATACATATCGGTATATTGATATATTGATCCAGCCCTCGATATAACTATGTTACATTGTGTAAACCAACTTATTAGTATGTATGATACGCGGCGTAGTCGCGGCATGCATTGTTGAAAACGTCATCAATTTTGACGCATAACGATGTTGCTGTGATCATAACGGGATGAAAAAACAGGAAAGCAACAGGAATTTCAAATAAGTATGGGAGAAAAAGAATCTTACATAGGTCTGTCAATGGACAGGGATATCTCAACCCTCATGAAAGATTTTGACTGTCAACCCTCAGCAAGCCTCTGGTTAATTGAGATGGCAAAATCTTTCACTTAGATTGAGATATCCCTGTCCACTTGACAGACCCATGTAAGATTCTAGTAGGCGTTGTCGTACACAGTAAAACATGTTTAAAAATGAACAAATTTACAATAAATTCATGGTTACAATGTAGTAAATTTCATTCCCTGTCAAAGTTCATATAAGATGTCTGTAATATGTGCATAACAAACTATATAACTAAGTGTTTTGTCGGTCCCCAGAGGTGGTTCATTATAACCATGTTTTACTGTATAGAGGGATCTACTGTACCTTCATCTCCACGTTGTAGAAGAATCCATCATGCTGGACAGGTAAGCTGGCAGCCCCCCACATCTGACTTTTCAGCTTTGACCAGCGCAGGACATGTCCCCCAAGTCTATTGTACAGGGATACCATCAAGACATAGCGACCACCTGTCAATCAAAAACAGAGTCAAATAGAAACTATAATATGTACACATTGTAGTGTTTTTTTGCACAATTTTTGTTATTTTATTCAAACAAGTAAAAAAAAAAATATTGAAATATCCAGTAAAGCATACACTTATATAATTATACAATATGTACACTTTGTTGATTTTTGGGGGTTTTTTTTGCACAATTTTTGTTATTTTATCCAAACAAGTAAAAAATAAATAAATTGAAATATTCAGTAAAGTATACACTTATATTATCATATTATATGATAAAACTTTATTCTTTCTTCTTTTTAAATTCATTTCTGACTTAAATACGACTTACCTGGTAATTTGTCGCGGACGCCACGAAGACATCCCAATTTGACCTGTATTGGCTGTGGTGTCCTGTCCCAGTCGACCTTCCAGCGACGACCTTGACTCCCGCCATATTGGCCGTCAATAGTCATCAGATCCCCGTAGAATGTCTGAAATGGTTTCGGGGCAATGTTATAATAAAGAAATCCTCAAAATATTTGCATCAGAAAGAATTAGATAGGATAAGCAAACAGATTAAATATACAGGAGAACTTTTTCATTTATTACACTTGGCATAGAGCAGTTTGAGCATTTATTATTCCATATTTTCATATTACAGAGTTATTATCTCCCTTACGGGTATAAAGGTATCCATTGCGACGTCATTATTGTTCTCAAAACAGTATGATGTTATGCTTGCAAACACACGACACTAATCAATACTTCTCAATGCAAGGGCAGAGAACTTTCCACATCTTATCTCCAACCAAACAGCAAAGCCAGGTGCAATATTATCAAGGGAACTAACTCTTTACATCTATCATTTTTTCCCGTTTTTATTTTCTTCATGATGGTCTTGTCAGAGCAGAATTTTGTTTTTTGTTTACTTGTTGAGAAGGTTTTATACTGACCTTGACTTCCCCCTTCCTACGTTCAAGGACACTAATGAGTTGACTCTCGGCGCGACGGTAAGCTCGATGTAAACGGTCCATCAACAACTTCTCCTTCTGTCTCAGCATGTCCTGTTTGAATAAAAAAATTAAAAAAATTTCTCATTTATTTAACCATTTTTCCAAACTTAAGCCAATTTAATGCAACTATATGACCATAGTATTTAAATTAGCAAAACTTGGTTTCCTAGTCTTGAAATAAAAGAAAAAAACTATTAAGTAAATTGACTCAATGTAAATATTCAAACCCAATTTGTAAGGCAACTTACAAGTCTGCGCATAATTTCTTCTCTCTTTAACTTGGTTTCCTCGGCGACACGTTTCTTTGCAAGCTCCTCCCTTCTCAGTAACTCCTCTTTCTGTTTCCGCTTCCTCTCAGCCTCCTGGTCCATATACCTAGTAACAGAGTTAATTATGGACGTCAAAACATTACCACGGAAACATGTTACAAAAATCTTATAGATAGGTGATTTGCTCATATCTCTAAATTATGTGTGCAAATTATCAATTAATAGTAATGATATAGAACAAGTGGACTTTCATTAACGTAACTGATTTCGATAGACTTAAACACAAGAGCACACACATCAATTAAATATCAATTAATTTAATAAGATGATTAACTTTTGTTGTTTCTTAATTTTCAAGTCAAGTCAGGTCAATCATTTTCAATGTTCCACTATATGTTTTTGATTATATGACCTTGACATATCTCTTTGCAAAATGAACTTGACCTATTTATGTAGCTTCACCAGGTCAAATTTGGTTTTATTTTGAAAATTTTTGATCTGATCCAATTTGTTTGAACATATGACCCTAACGTACTGGTAGTTCTTCACCTGACATGACCTTGCCTTGACCCAAGTTATTACGAAACATAACTTTAAAATGGGTAGGTATTGGAATTAAATGACCTGGTGATTTTATTACATGACCTTGGTGTAATTCAGACATAACCTTGACTTGACAGTTTAACTCTATGACCTTGGTATAATTCCGTTATGACCTTGACCTTACCTGATGTGTTCGTCCCTGAGCTGCTTCTCCTCCTCCTGGACATCCTCCAGTGAAATCTGCCCAAGCATGACAACATCATCTTTAACTCCCTCCTCAAACTGCTCCAAGTGAGGGCCCAACTCAGCATCTACGATCTCCTGCTTCAACTCTGTAACCCGACAAACACTTGCAAATTACAGGCACTGCAATATAGCATGAGCTAAACTTGGACCAGGGGAGATAATTACAATTTTAGCAAATAACCAGGGGAGATAATTACAATTACAATCTCCTGTTTCAGATTTGTATCCCCAACACAAGATAGAAACTAAAGACACTGCAATGTAGCATAAGCTCAATCTGGACCAGGGGAGATAATTACAATTTTAGCAATTACTAACCAGGGGAGATAATTACAATTTTAGCAGATAATTACAATTACAATCTCCTCTTGCAGATCTGTATCCCAAACACTAAATAGAAATGAATGACACTGCAATGTAGCATAAGCTCAATCTGGACCAGGGGAGATAATTATAATTTTAGCAATTACTAACCATGGGGATATGATTACAATTTAAGCAAAAATGGAACTAATACAGCACTATTGGTTTGTGAAGCAAGCTGTCCTTTAGAATATAGTGTTTATTTATCTCATTCTTAAATAGAAAAATTGAAGATATGTATATAATTATATTATTCAGATTGTGATTGCATTGGTATTGCATAAGTATTTAATGTGATATACCAAATTATCTGCAGTGTTTACCAAGATTATAACTAAAATCTTTTATCACTGCCAAAGAATATTTAGAATAAGAACGCTACAAATATCTGTAAGACAAATTTAATGTACCAACTCTGTATGAAATCTAGATTAGATGTGACAAAATGGGAAATTAGAGGACCGCATGTAACAGTACAAGACCAGAACAGGGCGGACAGATGTAGACAAAAATAGCTAACACTAAATACCCTGGATAAAAAAGTGTTTAAATTCTAAAATGCACTGTATAGTATATAACAATATAAGACATGTAAACATTAAAAATTGTCTTTACATCTGACTATAAAATATACTGAAAAAAAAACATGAAAAATCTTCATCTTTCAATGTGTGTAAATTGTACCTGAGATTTTCTTGAACCTTGGAAGGTGTTCCGGTCGAGTAAATAGTGCGGGTGGTTGCCTCTCGGTCTCCAGCTCATTGTCACCTCCTTCTAGTGTATCCAAGAGGCGGTAGAGATCTGGCAGATCTTTATCATTTGATGGAGGATCTATAAAATAAAATAAGAATAGAAGTTAGTAGTAATATAATCATAAAAATGATTACCCCCCGGTAAAACAGTTCATACAAGATTTTATCATCAATCATACAGTTGGCATTAACTACAGATACATGTACCAGGCTCAATTGTCTTGACTTGTGGTTATAAGGATTTTCCATTTTATTATTTTGATCAATCTTCCTTAGTGATTCTCTAATACTTATTTTCTTAATATATTTTTATTTAATATTCTTTTTTTTGAGATCTTCCTGCATGCGATTTACATGGAAAGGTAACAACATTCTTATTTTTAGCGGTAGTTTTATTTTAACGCCTTTTGTGTTGTTTTTGAAGCGCTAAATCATGTGTAAAGCTAAATTTTGTACAAGGATAGTTCCTGTATTGAAAACCAAATTCTGTGCTAAAAAATCATAATTTACACCTTTTTTTTTTTTTTTTTTTTACATATGCACTAAAATAAGTATGCTTACAGTTCCCTCAACAGACTTTCAAAAACATGCATACTACATAACACCATATACATTAATTCATGCATACAAATAGCATAATATTGGGTCCAAACATGCATAAAGATTTTAGGCTTGGCGTTCATATTACATTGATATACTAGTTAATTCTGTCAGGTTTTATTTTGGTGAACGAGAAATGAAACCTGAGATTTTCAAATTTAATACTTTAATTAATTCTCACCAAATACAAACTCTTCATCCTCAAACTCAATTCCATAAACCTTTGGATCAATGTTGGTGAACTCCACAGATTCTTTCTTCTTTGTCTTAAAAAAAGGAAAAATTATTAATAGATTTGTCATAAACTTTATTGTGGAGCTAAATTCAGTTGTCACTGGTTAAGGTAACTTATTCAATGTCATAAGAAGCCCTCCACCACACATTTAAAGTGACCACAAGTTTGATAAACCCAAAACACATGTCTGGTTTCTTGCAAAAAAAAAAGAAAAGAAAAAAAGTTATTTTTTATGTATATTTCTGATTGTAATGATAAAGGTTATATTTAACTGTTTTCATAATAAGTATATCTAAATTCTATTTCAGAGATAAAAAGAATGGAAATCTACCAAAATCTTCATTTTAAAAACATTTATGTGATGATGGTATGTAACTGGAAGGTGTTAAAAATGAAATACATTTCACTCACCTCTACAGTTTTGGTGGGGGAGGGTGCAGCTTCCTGTTGCTTTTCGACATCTGTAGGAACTTCATCATCTGTTTGGTAATTAACAAATTATAGCTCAAATCAAAATTCCTTTGATCATTCATAGTCTCAAAATACAATTATTACATCAAAATTAATTTTAAAAGATATTGTAGAAAAATATAAACAAGTCTGGGTTTTTTTCAATTGAGATTTTTATAACAATTTTAATATATTATTTTGTAAATAAAAACTGTTTAATATTGAAATATTGATTAAGAGTTGATTTTAACTAGAATGATTCAACACTTTGATTGGTTGATTGGTTGATTAGCTTAATGTCCTATTAACAGCCAGTACCACAGGACAGACTTCACCAATGTATGATAAAACACTGAAGCAGAATACCTGGATTTGATGATTTTGCCGACGATGGCTGAGGAACTGGTGTTCCCGTTTTAGATGGAGTTGGTGTTCCCGACTTGGTTGGAGATGGTGTGCCTTGGTTTGAGCGTCCTTCTTCTCCAAGTGGCTCTGGACGCTTTGGCTTTCTTGGACCTTTTGTTAAAGTAATAAAAGTAATTATCAAAACGACCAATCAGGGATCAATCTAGCTCTGATTTATTACCGTTTATGGGTAAATTTCCCCTCAAGGAATGAATTCCCCTCTGGCCTAAAATTCCCCTGAAGATTTAAAAATTCCCCATTTAAAGCTAAAATATGACCGTTTTTGTAACAAAATTTCCCCTGTGACTTATTTTTCATTAATTATTTTAGATTTTTGTTTGCAAATTTCTTCATATTTATCATACAGCTACTGCATATTTTATGATTAACTCAAATTTTTCATTATTGAGCTTAAAATCTTGCTTTACTAAATCTAAAAATAAAATTATTTGTTTTACAGTACTTTTTCGTCAAAATGCATATAATTTTGGACCAAAATAAGAAGATTCAAATTCCCCTTTATTTCGCCAAACTTTTCCCCTATTTTGAAAAAGGGTAGTTTCCCCCAAAACCTAGATTGATCCCTGGCAAAGGTTATGTATCGTACAATTTATAGATCTCAAATAGGAGGTTGAGATGGGAAAAGCCAGAGAGCCTACAGAAAAATCACAAACCTATGGTATGTACACTGTAACCACAGGCCATACATATTATTTTCAACCAAGCACTCTCACAATAACAATACTTAACATTATTGATTCTTTTTGAAATACATCTTTCATGGATATGTTTGTAAATTACCTTTCTTCTTGGGAGATTCTGAAGAGTCAGCCATTTTGATTTATGCTGCTTCTTTCAAGAGTTCTTTAGCTGTAAAGAAAATGATAATGACCAACCAATGAAACATATAACACCATACAAATGTGTTTGTATATTCATTCACTAACATCATTTTAATATGATATTTCATCAAAAATATATTTACACATGTATTTCTATAGATGTCAATTGTCTATTCATGTTTGATTGAATATTATTGAGGTGAGACATTGGCAATATCATTCCTAGTCCCCTAAACCTGACAATAATAGCTCAAAATTCTGACAGATAAACAGGTGCGATCAGTCAGAATGTTGAGGCTGGTATAAACAACACAATAAAAATGTATATCTAGCATGAATCATGATTATCCTTAATTAATTTGTTTAAAAAACATATTGAATCCCAAAGTTTAGAAAAGGACTCCTTATTTCGTGACTGTACATTCCTTTTCAAGGCTTGCATGTAGATCCTTCAAAAAGGAAGATACAAAATTGTTAACCATAAATTTTCAG
The DNA here is from genome assembly GCA_004382745.1 of Argopecten irradians irradians. Lineage (NCBI taxonomy): Eukaryota > Metazoa > Mollusca > Bivalvia > Pectinida > Pectinidae > Argopecten > Argopecten irradians. The sequence continues at coordinate 882,053 of SAYR01066941.1, read as the reverse complement.
TATAATGTTAAGATACTTGGATTATTTTATACAATATTCTAAACTTCTTTTTTCTATTTCATATGTTTAGATTTTTGTTATGGAAAAAACGAAATAGCCATAGGCCTAACTGTATTCTATACAATATCATTAAAAAGAAACGTCATCACTCTTTATGACAGAATGATACTGGCATTTTGCCAGTACTGACAGTAGAAAACGTAGACAATTATGAAATTGAATTTGATTCTTTGTCTGCAAATCAGCAGCCATCTAGTGTGACATGTGAATATGCTATCAAAAGAAATGCAATTGATGAAGATTACATTAATTATAGACGTTTTGAGCTGGCTAAATCATCTCTTTTAACTGAAAGTAAACCTTTTCACGCACCTGTGCATCGCTAAGCAGCGGCCATTTTCAAACAAACTATGACGTCAATCGAAAGGGAAATAACTCTTTCATGGTAAACTTGCAAGCGCAACACTGACGTTGATGCAGTTCACCGGAAATGTGCTAAAACGACAACAATGTCGGTCCAGTCGTTAGTTAGCAGAAAGAAGAAGAGTTTTATTGGTCTCCCAGCACCGCTCGGATATGTGCCTGGTCTGGGAAGAGGGTAAGTGAAATATCTTTTAAAAACATAACATTTCTTGAGTGAAGGATGTTCATTTATCTCGTACTAAATAAGGGTACTTTCTACAGCTGTGTATCCAGTTTTGACGATTCACGTTTTGCTTGCATCTGGAACAACATTTTTTATTAATCATGTCGTTGCAAAAGCAAAGATGTAAATTACAGTAAATGTGTGATAAGTTTCATTACCGTGTGTATCGATCTAGGTTTTACTAAAATACATTTCGAGTGACAATGATTCTATGCCAGTAGCAAAGCAAATATTTTGACACGTTACCTATTTTGACGGACACTATTATACCCTGTTTCTGCGAGAGCTTTTTTACGATTAAATTGTACTAATGAATGTTAACCAATTATTTAAGACGTGCAATTAAATTCCGCGTATATCAGAAGCAGAAATTTTGCAAATAATAAAGTAGCTGAGAAAAAAAGTCGAGTAATGAGAATTTTAAATATGAGTGAGTTTACAGTTTAACTTTCTTTTACTTCTAAACTATAAACATCAACTGTGTTTAAGCCCGTTTATTTCAATGTGCTTATTTCTTTTTCTACAAGTAGTGTATTCTAATTTTGGATAATTATTGATTTAATACATTGCTTTTCTTTCATTATCCTTATCAAGATTTTAAACCTACAAATTTATACATTTTTTTTCACTGCACTTTGTGCACTCGCCCAATGTATCCAAATAGTCAGAACGTTGACTGGGGATACTCAAACGGCAGAAGCAGAAGGCTTAATTTCTGCGTATTAAGCTGAAGATTACAATATTTGCAAAAAAAAATTAATATGTGAGAAAATCTCAAAAGATTCAGCTATACTTTTTAATTGTTACTATAGGGTTCTTCAAGTAAATCTCTGTAAAAAAAATCATCAACAACGAAAACATTTGTTTAAAGTGTACGTAGCAGGAATTGTAAATAGTTTGTGTTTCATGTGAATATATATCGTGTGAATATATATGGTGTAGTTATATTATTAACAAACTTGGCCGTCTCGCTCCTGTTACAAAAGTTTTTTCACCATTATACATACAGGTTTCCTAATTTTAATCTGCCACAAATTAAATATGTATCCAGTTTATACTATTTTAATGAAATCATGCCAATAAAATTCTGAAAATCTCTTTATCAGAACAAACTCATAACTTGATCATTTACAATTGTACCTAAATATATCATGAACTTTCAAGAGTTCCATCTGGAATATTTATTTGAATTTAAGACAGTTTTTATAAGATCAATAAATAATGTTCTTATTTGATTTTTTAAGATTAAGTTTTATGAATATATCAATGTCATTATGTGTATTGAATTATTCATATCAATAATGTATAATATTTTCTATTTTTAGAGCAACAGGATTTACTACTAGATCTGATATTGGTCCAGCCCGTGACATAGATGATATCTCGTAAGTAAAACAGTTGAGAAATCTACATGTGTATTTCAAGTCTTGACAGCTGGCTTATACTGTAGTGCTTTTAGTGCATTATGGAACCAATATAAAATAAAATTTGAAAATGGCCATTTTTTCTCCCAATTGGTGGCTCCAAATTTCCCAATTGATACATTTAAAGTCTTATATGTGTAAATATGCAATTATTAAAAAGAATAATGCATTGATGAATTATACAAATGGTTTTCATTCAAAAGCTACATGTATTTGCCAATTGATAAATATTGTTGTATCCAAATAAATTTAATCACTTGACTTTCAAATGTTATATTCAGTGATGACAGACATGCACCACCCACAAAGAAAAGTAAAAATGATGAGGAAGAAGAAGAGGATCTGAATGAAGCTAATTTTGATGAGGTATTTTATTATTGTTTAGAAGACATAATTGCAAGCATTGCTGTATAATCATTTTGTATTTATGGCAGTGAATTAAAGCATCCTCAATACTCCAGGGGTTTTCTGATCAATTACACCTTTCTCATAGTAAAATCAAAGGCAGCTTAGCAGAAAACATGTGAACAATCACAGGCCAGCAAAGATTTTCTTCGAAGGCTACAGAGAGAGGCCTAACATCAAAGCCACAGAGTCAACCACAGTGTACCATTATACAGCTCTTTTGATGTACATCAAATGACTAAAGTAAATTAGCTGTCCGCTTCTGTTGCCTCCAGTTTTACTATGAGATAGCTATATATAAATCCAAGAATGTAGAGTTTGTAAGTGATCGGACCCCCTGGGGTTTCAAGGATGAAGTAAAAGGGACCTGTTGACCAATGCAAGTGGTATAAAACCCGTGATGTCACTGCAAAACTCCTACCTTCATATGGCAATCAATCTGATTAAAATTCAGATCCTTATTATCACTGCATTTGATAAGAGGATCTGACAACATCCCATTAGGGGTCACGTCCAGATGACCTTTGGAAATAGCCAATCAAATTTGCACTGTCAGAATCTTGACTGGGGAAGAAAAAGTTTGAAAAAGCTGTCCGAATTATTTTCGTGTACATAGTCATCTCACCCAAACAGCACAACAAAGCTAAATGTATATGTATACTGGGACAAAATGGTGTTATCAGTTGACGTAGCAATGTGAAGAAAATGTATGTGATCTGAAGAACACATTGTAAAAAGGTCATCCGAACAATGACCCTTTATGGGATATTGTCAGATCCTCTATTGAACGGAGTGGTTATAAGGATCTGTATTTTAATCAGATTGATATGACAATATACTTATTTGCACTGAAAGCAGTGATCATGTATTGTAGATCTTGCCTTACAAGTACCACCTTCATATATAAAGACAATCTTGGTATTGTCTTCAAAACTTTTTTGTGGCAATTTTTTTTTTGTGCAAATTTTAATCGACAATATTTAATCACACACAAACTGAAGTTAGTTTATAGTATTGTAGATAGTGATCTTTGAATTTCCTTTTAACTCTGATATAGTTTGCTGGCTACGGAGGGAGTTTGTGTGCTAAAGATCCTTACGACAAGGACGATGAAGAAGCAGATGCAATATACGAAGCTGTCGACAAAAGAATGGATGAGAAAAGGAGGGAAAGGAGAGAGATCAAATTGAAAGAGGAACTTGAAAAATATCGTCAAGAGAGACCCAAAATTCAGCAACAGTTTTCAGATTTAAAGGTAAGATCTATATTTCAGATGATTGTCAAGAACTTTTTAGAGAACAGATAAATAGAAGTTTGCTTTGGAAAAGATTGGTAATTGAATCTTTTTACATGAGGTTTAAACTCTGGTCACTTATTGATCCCTCTAATATGACTTTTGGTTCCAGAGAGACCTAGCTGATGTTTCCGTTGACGACTGGCTGAATCTACCTGAAGTAGGAGATGCTAGGAATAAGAAACAGAGAAATCCAAGGGCTGAAAAGTAGGTTTGACAAGAATAAGATTTCCTCATATTGAAATCTTGTGTTTGATTAAAACAAGATCTTATGTAGCAACAAATAAAGAAGCAATTATGTTTTTAGATGTCTTGTTACAATGAAAATTAAATTTTACATTTGATTTAAGTATTTTCAGAGGCAAATAAACAATTTATATTTTTCAAAAACTTTCATGACATTTTGTGTTAAAACACTTCAAATATTTGTACAAGAGCTATTCTCTTAAAATGAAATATTTGTACAAGAGCTATTCTGTTAAAATGTCAGCCTGATCCAAGGATTCCCAATCAAACCTGTCTATATATCTACAATTGCATTTGCTTTATAACTGATAATCATATAATTTAAATACTTTAGATAAATTCCTTGATGGTTATTTTCATATCATTGGAGTCCTTGCCCCCAGTTTTTTAGGCAGTCCAAGTTAAGGACTATAAGCTTTGTTTGGCCTAATTTAGACGAAAAGTTAGCATTCTTTTAAAAATGCAGTTGAGCTACATGTTGGATGATGTGTTGTACTGAATTGATGTAAGCGTTTTTGTGTCTCTCTGTTTTAGGTTTACACCTGTTCCGGACAGTATGTTAGCAAGGGCGGCTGCTAGTACTGGTACAAGTAACTCCCTTTCCGAACATGAACAGGTAAACTGATTGACCAAGTCGATTATCTGGGCCCATAGTTTTCAAAAAAGATATGTAAAGTATCAAGAACCTGGCCTTAATCTATGTTTGATGGTGAATATTGTTTTACATTTTCTGAAAATACATACTTGCTGGTAGGTATTGATTTGGCATCATCAATTTGCGAGCATTATGTCACACTTTTCAAAGAAAACGATGTGAGTTTCAGACACAAAATAATGACCTCACAATCGATACCTACCTGCAAGGGAGGTTACTCTGTAATATTCAAAGGCAGAATACATGGACATTACTGTAATGTTCGTTCAAAATTCAATTTTGAATTATGTAGGAGACAGGAGGAGAAGTTTGTGAAATTGATTGTATTATAATAATAAATATTACCTCAACATACTCATTTAACATATCCAGAAATATGGAGGTCACTCGTCAACGTTTGGAGCTATCACACCACTAGGTGGCACCACCACTTCCGATATCGACATGAAGAAAATCGGACAGGCGAGAAACACTCTCATGGACATCAAATTGACACAGGTAAAGAAACTTATACACCCCTCAAGAGACATTTGGACTCTCCAAATTCTGAGTTAGGATCAATCCATCATTAAATGAAGGGTAGTCCCATAAGGCTGAGTAGTCTGTTTCTAATACAGTTATCTCCTCATATTTACTGAATGTAGTGTCATTTTCAAGTAGAAAATACAATCTTTCTCATAATCATATATAGCTGTATTCCATATAATAGGTATTGATCCATATAGATACATGTTATAAAACAACACATCATTGATAATGATGACATATCTAATTGTCAATAAATGTGACATTGCCTCATTGTCTTTGAAATGGTACTTCTAAGCCTGATTTTGCCTAATATCTTATACAGAAACAAAATTTAATTTTTGTATTTCCATAAAAGTTAGCAATGTGATGAATAGAATCTTAGACTTATGGCTGTTTTATATGAAATTTATCAAAGTTTAAAATAATTTAAATGCCACAAGCCTTTACTCATTCACCCCTGACGACACCTTTAGACTGTTCTTAATCAAAGACTAGGCCAGTCCATTATGAAATTTCAGGGGTGAATGAGTTAATAGATTCCCTGTTTATATTACAGGTATCCGACTCTGTTACTGGTCAAACTGTCATGGACCCCAAGGGCTACCTGACAGACCTTCAGTCTATGTTACCAAGTCACGGTGGAGACATCAAGTAAGAAACATATGTTCTAATTAACCTATTCTTGTATTTGTATCAATAAAGTGATGTAATAAAGATTTTAATTCAAAGTAAGTGAACTTGAGGTCTCAAACAAATTAGAGGAGACCCTTTATGAGAAAGAGGTACTTATTGGTCAATGTTTAATACTGAGTCATGACAGTGTTCTGAAGTAAGAGACATTAACTAAACCTAAGGCTATTAGTGTACTTGTATCAATAATAAAAGTGATTTAATAAAGATTCAGATATTAAGTGAACTTGAGGTCTCAAAAAAATGAGAGAGGATACTTCTTGAGAGAGACAGAGATATTTATTTGGCTGTTTTTGGAAATTTTAAAAGTAAATGTCATATTTATTTCATTCATTGAATTCATCAATATAATTCATTTTATCAATTAATATTCATTCATCAATTTATTCTATTAATTAATTTGATTACAGTGACGTTAAGAAGGCTAGGCTGTTGTTGAAGTCTGTGAGGGAAACAAACCCCAAACATCCTCCAGGTATGTACCCCGAAAGTAATAACAGTCATTATTTTCAGAGTTATGGCCCTTTGATTCATCAACAGTTGTGTTCAATTTATAAAACTGAAAATTGTTTTGTCTTCAATTTTGTGACATAATAAAGAAGAGCCAGAAAGTGACTTATAGTTATTAAATATAGTTAGTTAAAGGTTGAGAAACTCATCTCACTCATGCAGCTGTGATAAAAAAATGAAAATCAGACATGAAAAATTAGTTTTTGCATAATTTATGCTTAAATTAAAGTGAAGCTTTCCTCCATCTCCTACAAATCTGGTTGTCCAAAATTACCCTGGGTTTTTAGAACATTACACCATACATAGAATACAAACAAAAATTCATTATTTGCAGTGTGTCCTACTTGAAAGTTATCTACAAGTGCTCAGTTGACATAACTTCTTGTTGAACATTAATTGCTTGCATCATCAACATAAAACAGATAAGAGTTTTCTCTCATTTCTCTGTACCAGCTTGGATCGCCTCAGCTAGGTTAGAGGAGGTAACAGGAAAAGTCCAGGCAGCCAGGAACCTCATCATGAAAGGATGTGAGGAGTGTCCTAAAAGTGAGGACGCATGGCTGGAGGCAGCCAGGCTCATGGTAAGTCAAGCATATCTCTTTTAAGACGCATGGCTGGAGGCAGCCAGACTCATGATAAGTCAAGCATATCTCTTATAGGATGCATGGCTGGACGCTGCATACTTAAAGAGCAAAAAATGTCCCCATTATTCTGACACACTAAATTACCACAATGAAATACAAAAATATTTAAATCATTGACCCACACATTATATCCCTGAACCAATGAAGTTTGATATATATTCTGATTGATTTGTTCACTTTGAATTATTAAATGTTTATCAACAAAAAAAAATGAGATTTACCTGGAAATGTTTCAGAACAAAATAAATATGCTTTTGTAAGAGTTTCTTTATATCACTCTAATCAAATTGATTGGTTGTAGCCGGGAGACCAGGGTAAAGCTATCGTCGCCCAGGCAGTTAGACATTTACCATCGTCAGTCAGACTGTGGATTAAAGCGTCGGACCTGGAGAGCGAACCAAAACCAAAGAAACGTGTCTTCAGAAAAGGTAGGAGTGACACATGTTATGTTATATATATTTTTAAAAGTAATTTTGTATGAAATGAGCACAAATTTAAGGTACTGTTTATCCCACAATTCAAGCCAAAATGTGCTTTATAGAAAATAAAACCCAACAATGACAGATACAGCTTCTTTCATAAAACATGTTATGTTATATACATATTTAAAGGGACAATTCAGTCTAAGAGAACATTAAAATTTGTACATAT
>SAYR01066941.1:857602-874259 GCA_004382745.1 Argopecten irradians irradians | reverse complement strand
TTTCAGTTTAGTACTTACAGTACTTTGATTAAATGTTAATACAAAATGAGATGAACCTGGAAATGTTGCATAGCAAAAAAAAATACACTTTTGTAAGAGTTTCTATTACTCACTCTAATCAAATTGATTGGTTGTAGCCCGGAGACCAGGGTAAAGCTATCGTCGCCCAGGCAGTTAGACATTTACCATCGTCAGTCAGACTGTGGATTAAAGCGTCGGACCTGGAGAGCGAACCAAAACCAAAGAAACGTGTCTTTAGAAAAGGTAGGAGTGACACATGTTATGTTATATATATTTTTAAAAGTAATCTTGCATGAAATGAACACAAATTTAAGGTACTGTTTATCCCAGAATTCAAGCCAAAATGTGCTTTATAGATAATAAAACCCACCAATGACAGTCACAGCTTCTTTCATAACACATGTTATGGCATATATATATTTAAAAGTAATCTTATATGAAATGATCACAAATTCAAGATTCTGTTTATCCCAGAATTTAAGCAAAATTGTGTTTTATAGAGATAAAAATAGTCACAGCTTCTTTCTTAATCACATATCCTAATGGATAAATGCTCCATGTCATCTAACACAAGTTACATACCCAAAAATATTTCTTGGGCAAAGTTACTATTTGAGAGGCAGTTAGATTCTGTGATAGATCCTATAACATCTTCATATTAAGTAACTCCTCTCAAGTTCAGAAATAAACAGTTTGTATCTCATAGAAATATGAAATAACAAACCAGTAACCTTGTTGATGAGAACATTATTTTTTTTTAAATGCTGAAATGTTGCCACTTTTCAGCCCTGGAGCACATCCCTAACTCTGTAAAGCTGTGGAAAATGGCCGTAGAGCTGGAGGATGAAGTTGATGCCAGGATTATGTTGAGTCGAGCTGTAGAATGCTGTCCCACCAGTGTCGAGGTAAGTCATAACAGAAGGTTTTTATCTGGTCATGTGTCGGAGGATATTGGTTTGGTTTTATTAGTTTAACGTCCTATTAAGGGTCATTCAAGGATGTGCAAGGTTTCTTGGTGAAGGAAAACCGGAGTACCCAGAGAAAAACCATTTTCCGGCAAATAGTACCTGGCAATGGCCCCACATGAGATTCAAACTCACAACCAAAATGTGGAAGGCTTGTGGTTATAATAATATATGTCGAGACATTTTGACCACTTGGATACCACAGCCCCTTGCTGAAAATACTGGATATATTTGTACTAAAAGTTGACAAAACATTATCATATGTGAAATCAATTTTTAGACAAATTTAATCAATACGATAGCCCTCCCCCTCTGAACCAAATTGGGCAGTTGCCAGAAACGAATTGTAGGTCAATGGTTTTCTCTGTGTACTCTGGCCTCTTCCACCTTTTAAACCCGGCACGTCCTTCAATGGCACTAACTGCTTATAGGATGTAAATTGGTAAAAACACTTTTAAGTGTATAAGACCTGATAATGATATTTTCAGTTAATTTTGAGCCTGTAATAGGCAGTCTAAATCAAGATTAACTCTAAATGTTTTGGTGCCAACTGCATTTGAAAATTAAATATAATTTTACCCTTTCGTGTTGATATAAACTATAAATATTATTTTCAGCTTTGGTTGGCTCTAGCAAGGTTGGAAACCTATGAAAATGCTCGAAAAGTTCTCAACAAGGCGAGAGAAAACATTCCAACCGATCGACAGATTTGGATTACTGCAGCCAAGCTGGAGGAAGCTAACGGCAACCTTCAGATGGTGGAAAAAATTGTTGACAGAGGTGAGTCATATCTATTCAGAATTTGTTTATTCACCTTAAATAGTTATAACTTCACCATCTAGAACACAGGGGTATTCTTGTTTAGGTTTGCTGGGAGAAGATTTTTTACATTTGTTGATTCCTAACAGTAATAAGCTTTTTTTAATGTCATGGGCACTTGTTGGGTCGAATATGGTATTAGATTGACTGTGAATGTATGTGAAATAATTCTAAGCAAATAGAAGCAATTATACAGTATTTTACTGTGATTGTCCTTTCATTTTTGTTTTGTTTACTCTCTTTCTGTTTGTTGAGGCACAGGAGTTTGACGTTCTATCAGTAATATATAGTATAAATATATATATAAAAAAAACTATATACTATATAATAACACCAGGAATGAAATGCATCACTGGCCAAATTTTTCGCCACCTTCGGTAAAAGTTCTGTAAAATTTGTGTAAGGCAATGTATTCATGTGTCACTGCGCTGATAATACAATAAGATGTTTTTATATGTAGGGGTATTTTTATATATTTATGCTATATATTATTAACAGAACGTCAAAATCCTGTGGTTGAGGATATGCTGATATTAATACTTGTCAATAAAAGATCTTATATACCTGTATTGGCTATTATAAAGAATATTTTTATATCACATCAGATGGAACTTGTATGTTTGTTGTTTCTAGCTCTGAATTCCCTCCGAGCCAACATGGTGGAAATTAACCGAGAGCAGTGGATCAAAGATGGAGAGGATTGTGAGAAGAGCAGCAGTATAGTCACATGTCAGGCCATTATGTATGTAACAACTGTTTTGATTGGTTCTTGTAAGATGTAACAACTGTCATCATTAGTTCATTGAAAAAAATTTAACTGCTGATTTGATTGGCAGGTTGAAGTAGTTATAGTAGCTGTCCTTATTAGAATTATCCCACCTTATTTATAAAGCAAATGGTACCTGATAACTGTTTCAAGTCTTACAATTAGATAATGCTCATTTGTTCCCTGAAATAGATGTATCTGCAATAACCTCATCAACCTGTTAAAGGGACATGAACCTAAATAAACCATGTAAATTTGAGTAAAATACATATTTAAGATGTGTCAGATACCTTACTAAGTAATATACACCAGTTATTGTTCAAATGTGTCAAATAAAATAATTATAATGGAAATTCCATCTTTCAGTATTTTGAACCGGCCCGGTCGAATTTTGTAGACTGAGTGTGATAAGAATAGTAGTGTTGAACTTTAGTTACCTCCCACAATTCACTGCACAAATTAAATAAATGTAACAAAATGGTGGGTCAAAAACGTGGGTGAAGCGCACACAAACAAATTCCTATAGATAACAGAGTATGACAAGAGTCAGTAGCGTGCGCGATTTGGAAAGTAGGTAAATATAAATGGATCGCTGAAATGCAAGAGACAGGAGCAGCTCCCCACTTTATACTTGTGTGATGTACATATGTGCAATAAGTCAAGAACCTCACTTCGCGGTGCCCCGTCTAATGAAAAAGTCTTGTTTGACTTTTGACCTATCATTCTTGCACTAAATTATTATTAAATACAAATTGTTTTATAACAAATATTAACAAATATGGCTTAAACTTCATCTGTCAACCATCGTAGTTTAGAAAATAATCTTAAAATGTGGAAAACTAATATTTCTTGTCATGTCAGCAAGTTGTTCATTATAACATCGCTTTCGGCCAGCGTTCGTTTTGTGTTCCAAAAATAGAGTATGACTGTCTATTTTTATTATTTTTAGGGTAGGTATTCCCCACGTTTTCCTGTCGTTTTAGATAACCAATCATTGTAATAAAATATTCAATAAACATCTGAAAACTATATCTAAGCATACAGAACAACTTTTTTAAGATTCATGTCCCTTTAAAATTTCACAAATCTTAGTTTCCTATATTTCATGGAAATTTTATTTTTGCAAATACATGTACATTTCATATAATTTTTTTCCTTCTATATTTTTTTTGCAAGTTTTAGTTACTTGTAATGCCTTCATTTTTGGATCTTAGACTATCATTGGTCCATTCATATGCTCAGATATGTATTAAATGTCTTCATTGGTCGATGCTGAAAAAGACCCCATGATATATAAACATTCTTTCAATTGGTCCATTCATATGCTCAGATATGTATTAAATGTATTCATTGGTTGATGCTGAAAAAGACATCATGATATATAAACATCCTTTCAATTGGTCCATTCATATGCTCAGATATGTATTAAATGTATGCATTGGTTGATGCTGAAAAACGACCTCATGATATATAAACATCCTTTCAATTGGTCCATTCATATGCTCAGATATGTATTAAATGTATCATTGGTTGATGCTGAAAAAGACCTCATGATATATAAACATCCTTTCAATTGGTCTATTCATATGCTCAGATATGTATTAAATGTTTTCATTGGTCAATGCTTACAAGGACCTCATGATATATAAACATCCTTTGAATTGCTCCATTCATATGCTCAGATATGTATTAAATGTATCATTGGTTGATGCTGAAAAAGACCTCATGATATATAAACATCCTTTCAATTGGTCCATTCATATGCTCAGATATGTATTAAATGTTTTCATTGGTTGATGCTGAAAAAGACCTCAGGATATATAAACATCCTTTCAATTGGTCCATTCATATGCTCAGATATGTATTAAATGTATGCATTGGTTGATGCTGAAAAAAGACCTCATGATATATAAACATCCTTTCAATTGGTCCATTCATATGCTCAGATATGTATTAAATGTTTCCATTGGTTGATGGTGAAAAAGACCTCATGATATATAAACATCCTTTGAATTGGTCCATTCATATGCTCAGATATGTATTAAATGTCTTCATTGGTCGATGCTGAAAAAGACTGCATGATATATAAACATACTTTGAATTGGTCTATTCATATGCTCAGATATGTATTAAATGCTTTCATTGGTTAATGCTAACAGAGACCTTATGATAAAAAACATCCTTATTAAATGTTTTCATTGGTTGATGCTGAAAAAGACCTCATGATATATAAACATCCTTTGAATTGGTCCATTCATATGCTTAGATATGTATTAAATGTCTTCGTTGGTCAATGCTAACAAGGACCTCATGATATATAAACATCCTTTTAATTGGTCCCTTGAATCACTCCTTTCCCACAGTCGGTCCATTATCAGTGTTGGTATTGAAGAGGAGGACAGGAAACATACATGGATGGAGGACGCTGAATCGGCAAGTCTTCTTACAAAGCTGGAGTTGAAAGATAATAAACTATTCAAAATAAGACTGAGCTTCTTAAGCAAGACTTTGTTGAAAATTCTTTCAATTTACTATGCCATCATAGAGTTCTTTAAGCTTATTTGATCATTAATATAATCTTTCATGGGTCTGTCAAGTGGACAGGGATATCTCAACCGGAGTGAAAAATTTTGACAGCCAAAATCTTTCACTCGGGTTGAGATATCCCTGTCCACTTGACAGACCCATGTTTGATTCTTTTTCTCCCATGCTTAGAAGAAAAAGACAAATTTCTTGTTTGTTTCTAGCTGTATTGTTGCACCATTATGCAGGAACGCTGTTTCATGAAAATTGACGTCATCTACAATGCACGCGGGGGTTACGCCGCATGTGTTGATGACGTCTATAGTGTAGCGCCTGTGAGCTGTCTTACACCCCGCTGTGTAAGACAGAGTTATCTTTTCCCTAGCAACCAAGTGATAAGTAGGGGGAAAACACTTGTCTCGTCTGTGCTGAACACAAAACAATCGAAAAGCTCCTAATTCACCTCCAACCCTATGCTGCCCTTCTTGAATAATAGGATTTTGTATTATGAGATATATATCTTCCATTGTCTTTAATTTGTCATACTTTATCTGTCAATTTCTGCGATTACAAAATATCTAATAAATGTTAAGTTTATCTTCTACAGTTATATTTACTTCAAAATACTATATGCCCATCTTAGAACTTAAAAAACAAAATAATATGTTGTATTTGATCTAAATTCCAGTGTGCAGTGAATGGAGCCTATGAGTGTGCGCGGGCCATTTATGCCTTTGCCTTAACAGAGTTCCCCAGTAAGAAGAGTATATGGCTGCGAGCAGCTTACTTTGAGAAAAGTCATGGTACAAGGTAATATTATAGTGATGCTGATTTTAACTTACAATTTAGCATGTTGCATATTTTAGCATTATCATTCTGATGCTTCAATATGTCAGTTGTGAGATAACAAAATGACGTGGGTTAAGTACAATTTTCTGTTGATTAATCCCTCATTCCAGTGTTAGTAATGTCATATTTTGACGTGATTTTTGTGACATCACAATCACCAGAACATGGGACTAATCGACGGTAAATTACATTACCGTACACATTACTCACATCGGTTTGGTATCCCAAACAGACGTATTTTAAGTGGTATCAGGTAATCAATTTATCTGGTATTGTCTTCCATGTTACTGTATACAGGTGAACTTAGTTTTATTTATATAGCTTAAAGATACTACTTTATTTCAAGTATGTTTTGTCCTGACCAAACTTTTCACTAATAATATAATGAATTTAGCTAAACACAAAAACAAAATTAACTGTAATTCAAAGGTATTCTTTTGTCTGAGTATTATTAAATTGACTGTATATATCTATCCAACAAGTGTAATCAATGAAGTATCAAAGAAAGTTTACAAGTCAAATTTGCTTGGACATACTGAGTCACATACTGATAGGGTTCATACAGAAATGGTATGAGTTTACAGTTGAAAAGAACACTTATTCAAGTTTGAGCAGTGTGGAACGAATTACAAGATATACTGATAAAAAACTAATGGGGTTCATATTAAATGGGGTTCATATTAAATGTATTAAAAAAATAAAAACTTGAATTATCACTTTACTTTGTCTAACAGAGAGTCCCTCGAGTCATTATTACAGAGAGCAGTGGCCCATTGTCCCAAGGCTGAGGTGCTGTGGCTGATGGGAGCCAAGTCAAAATGGTTAGCGGTAAGTATATATTGTAGGGGCCAAGTCGAAGTGGTTAGTGGTAAGTATATACATTATAGGGGCCAAGTCAAAATGGTAAGTGGTGAGTATATACATTATAGGGGCCAAGTCAAAGTGGTTAGCAGTGAGTATATACATTATAGGGGCCTAGTCAAAGTGGTTAGTGGTGAGTATATACATTATAGGGGCCAAGTCAAAGTGGTTAGTGGTGAGTATATACATTATAGGGGCCAAGTCAAAGTGGTTAGTGGTGAGTATATACATTATAGGGGCCAAGTCAAAGTGGTTAGTGGTGAGTTTATACATAATAGGGGCCAAGTCAAAGTTGTAAGTGGTGAGCATTTAACTCATAGAGCTTGGAATGTTAGATACATATATGTAGGCCTCCACTATGGATGGGGAAAAACAATGATGGAGGTGAAGTCAATTATCTTGTTAGCAGTAAGTTTCTATTTCATAATGTTTGGCACAGTAGTGGTAGGTATTAGGGCGAAGTTTGGAGTTACAGGAATTTGCATCAGTCTGGGTTAGAATTGATTATTGTTAGAGGTGGGACCTTAGAATAGATGAAGAATAATGGTATTCAAAGTTATTTTTGTCTCTCCTTTGAATGAAAGGAGATTATAAGCAAGATATAGTTATGCTAAATAATTCCAGCATTTATGATAAGGTGATTAAAAATATCTTTCATTAAACATTTCTTATATATATGTGTTACATTACTTGCACATTTTCCCCAGGGAGACGTCCCGGCGGCCCGGAGTATCCTCGCCTTAGCTTTCCAGGCTAACCCTAACAGTGAAGAGATCTGGCTTGCTGCTGTGAAACTCGAGTCTGAAAACAATGAATTTGAGAGAGCTAGACGACTTCTACAGAAGGCTAGGGCAAGTGCACCTACAGCTAGGGTAAGTATATAGTATATTTTTCTGGGGAGTTGTTCTTTCATTTCCACTATAAGGCTGGAGAAAATGTAATGAGAATTAGACATACATGTTTTCCAATGAATGTGACGAAGTTTATATGATATAAATCATTTTTATTAGTCTGTATGCAAGTTTTCTCAGAGAAAACTGAAGCAGCTAAAGAAATTCTACAGTTGTCTCCCTTGTATATAAACATGAAATCAAACTCAGAAGTCAATTACTTCTAGTTGGTGAGACAAACAACTATAAAAAATCTTGCCCCTTGGGGAAAGATTCTTCTGTCTCGCCACAAAAGGGGTGAAAGATTCTATAAGCCCCTGGTCTTAAATCAAACCTAAAAATGTTATTTGCGTACCTATTGCTAAATGACAATGTTGTATAACATTTTTGTATTTCCTCAGTTATAAAATAATGGTCTGTTATCTATTGTGGTTTATTGTGATAATTAACAGGTAATGATGAAGTCAGTGAAATTGGAATGGTGTCTAGGAGAAATACGGAATGCTAACACACTACTGGATGAAGCAGTCCGACATTACCCAGACTTTGCTAAGGTAACCATGGAAACCTATTCAACAAGTCCATTGATTGTTTGTGGATAAGATTGAATATGTGACGATCATTGGAAAGAAAACTCTGTACAACAACAAAAAATCTCATTTTGCATCTTTTATTGCAATAAAAAAAAATCATTAATTATTACATAAGATGCATATTGCTGCTCATTTCTGGGCTATAGTGACTATCAGATATTCTAATTATCAAATATTATTAATGTTTTAAGTCATTCTCCCCTATAAAATTCATAATGAACTCTTCCAGCCTTGGCATAGATATGATTTTATAATACTACTTTAAAACTTTGTTATAACGAATCCCATGGGACCAGAAGAAATAATTTGTTATAACAGATATTTGATAGAATCTACAAATTAGTTAAAGTCAGAGGCTGATTGTACCCTAAATCATCGTAGTACCCAAGCTAACTCACAAATTCAAAAGTCGGGAACAATGTCTTATTTTCTTTATTTCAAAATAAGCTTCAGGAAAAAATATTTGCTTGATGGAACCACAAAATCACTTCATATATCAAAATATAATTCGCTATAGCAGTTTGCTATATGTTTTTCAATGAAGAATAAATAAACAGGAGCCAAAACCGGGGATTTGAATTTGCTTTGTAATAAGAAGAAATTTGTATGAAGCGGATTCGTGTTAAGAAAAGAAAGTTTTACTGTATATTTGAAAAAGTAACAAAATCTCAAACTTTGCCTCCACAGGTATCTTCAGGCTATATAGTTACAGTTCTTGTTTTGATTTTATGACAAATTTGGCTTTGTTAACAGTCGTGGATGATGAAAGGTCAGATCGCTGAACAACAAGGCAAGCAAGTGGAGGCCAGAGAAGCATATAGTATGGGGGTGAGTTATCTTCTCCTTGTAATTATCATCTCGAAAACGGGATGAAAGAGTCGATGTGAACAAGACAAGTCAGTTTAACTTGATGTTCTTTATTGTACGAACAGAAGTCATATTATAGGTCAGATTTGACTGTAAATTTTACTGTCTATACTGACCTATACTGTCTGCCTAGTATAAAAATGTAATATAAAATTTAATTACTTGATCAAAGTAACAAAGACATATTTTGATGAGTTATTTCCCCTTTGTAATTTTCAGGTTGAATAATTGATGTTCTTTCTTTCTTATTTATATAGTTATCTCCTCTATGGGAAGGTATCGATTGTGACCTCATTATTTTATGAGCGAAATTTACTTTTTTTTCTCTTTAAAAAAAATTATGATGTACCAATGGCATTACAATCAACACCTACCTTCAATGGCAGATAACTCTTTGATATGAAAACACAGAATAGATTTGAGGAAAAAACCTTAACCTTTTGATACACATTTATTTCAAGTAGTTTTCCTTCTTTAGCCCTTACCAAGCAATACTGAACTGTTTTGTGTTATTTTTCCCAGCTGAAGAAGTGTCCCAAGGCAATTCCTCTGTGGCTATTAATGTCCAGACTGGAGGAGAAATCTGGTCAGCTGATAAAGGCTCGGTCTATACTGGAAAAAGCTCGGCTCAAAAACCCACAGCAGGCGCACCTATGGTATGTATGATCAAACTCTTCATTTACCTACCAAAAACTATTTAGACACAAAGGTACAATATTTTACCCAAATAGTGCCCAGAATGCTTAACTCATTCATCCCTAAAATTTCATAATGGACTGGTCTTGTCTATTATTGAGACGAGCCTAAATGTGTCCTCAGGGGTTAATGAGTTATAGGGGTGCTACCCCAACTGAAAACGACGCGTGTAAATAAACCCCTACCGCTCTACCGCTGACTTGTATTGATGTATTGAATGAGTGTAATGTAGCCGTGTTACTGTCGCCAAATCCACAGGTAAATTAGTACCGGATGGTATGCTCGGGCCTCTCATCCAGCTGAAGGAAACTGAAAGAACATATGGAGTTAACATTTCATAACAAAAACCATCACGTTTTCAGATGCTTCGGTGAAGTTATCAGCAAATATAAACAGTAATGACATCGATGCGTTTTTGAGACAGATAAATCCGGGTTCATTGAAGTGTAAGCTGTGAATGAATGACTAGTTAGCTTAACCGATCTATATATCATCAACAATTCGTCTGTATCTACTTAAAAACAAAACAAATATTCTTCAAATTTCATCAACATTCACTTGACTAGTATGTCTTTATTTTAGATATTTTAACAAATCTTCATATTTATAGTAAAATTGCACATGAAACATTACATAGGGAACTGCCATACTGTTCTGTGTCCCGGCTGCAGGCCGTGTGCAAAAAGTCAAAACACAAGTGGGATTTATAAGATGAGGTCTAAACTGACTTAAATTTAGGATTTTCAATAAGTGGTTTGCAATATTATTACTGCTAAACTAACAAGCACAAGGTTAGTAGCATTTTTAATCATACTGTATACAATGTTATTACTGCTAAACTAACAAGCACAAGGTTAGTGGCATTTTTAACCGTACTGTATACAATGTATATAATTTGCCATCAGTTTGGATCTGGTAACCTACAAGATCTGGTATCGTAGGGAGTTCTCTCACAATGTGGTTCTGCTCTCCGATTGCTCTTTAAAATTTGTTAATGATCTCAAACACACTAATAAGTTATTGTGGCAGTTTTAAGTAACTAGATTATAATATTTTCCTATATTTCTGATAACTATTCATGTGTAATATCTCCAGACATTGACATGTGTACGGAGTACGGCGGACTGCTAATGTTTTTGACATGTTCTGAAAGATAATTTCCTGTTTCAGTTACAGTGGCCAATAAAAGAAAACAAACACAGTGCAACTATATTATGTTATTTCTTCTAAAGACAACACTTCTTTGTGCAAGTTTTCAATCATTTGTTGTGAATTTTTTGCATTGAAATTATTACCTTTATTATTACCTTTATAACATCGATTTTGTATTTACCCGGACATCGTTTTCACAAAAAAATTTTAAATGCCCAAAATATAGACCAATAGTAGATCTTTTTTCAGCATTTTCAGCCCTAGAAAAAATAAATGTGCAAAGTACACTGGTGTGTAGGTTACACAAGTTTTTACGGTATTTGAAGCAGTTGCGATTGTGTTTACAGAAATGTTCAAGTGTAACATGTAGAAGTGGTGGTACAGTTAATGTAGCTAGAGCCGCACGCGATTTACCTGTGGATTTGGTGACAGTACTTGAGTCTATAAATAAAACATGGCTACAGTACACTCATTCAATACATGATACAAGTCAGCGGCAGAGCGATAGGGGTTTATAAACATGCGTCATTTTCAGTTGGGGTAGCACGGCTGTAAAAGAATTGAGAACATTGAAAAAGTGCTTAACATGGAAACATTTAGACCTTTCAAATAACAAAAACAAAATAAATCAGAAATCAGGTTGCAAAAGATTTTTTTTATTCTACTTTATTCTCAAATAACTTTTCAGAGTGTAAATTTGTTATGAGTATAAAAGTGATCAATGTTTTTTCCATGACAGGTTGGAGGCTGTTCGGGTAGAAAACAGAGGAGGCCTTAAAAACATCGCACAGACTTTGATGGCGAGGGGTAAGTGGTGGGGGATAAGTTAAAAATGGTTACAACAAACCTATTAGGACCAACGAAATTGTGTCATAAATATGATTTTTATACATATATTTCTAACCTATTATTTGAACCTTGACGGGGAATAAAAAGTACAATGTTAAAATCAAGATTTGTTGTTAGCTTGTTCGTTATAAACCTGTTTTACTGTACTGCAATTCTGCCTTTTAACATAAGCCAGCTCAAGAATATTTAACCATGATAATTGCAAAGGAGACTTTTAGGCATTTGGAAACTTGAAGATGTGCTTAAATTATACCTATATCGTTCTTGAATAAGGCATAGACTTTCATACACCTAGAAAATTTATTAATATTTCAAATCATATTTAAAGATGCTCCACCGCCGACAGAGCATAAACGATACCCATCATTTGAGCAATAATTTGTGTTTTATCGTGTAAATATATGTATGATTAACACAAAAAGTAATTAAAAATACTTTATTTTGCTTTCGGTGCATGTGCAATCAGTACTGCATTCCATATAGGACATAGTGCATCAGAATTTTTTCGGGATGCAATTAATTATTATTGATATTTTAATCTTGATGTAAAATTAGAAGCTCAAAGTTCTCAATGGTGGTGATGGTGTAAAGTAAGTAGCTTTTGTAACTGAAGAAAAATACTAAATCGTCTCCTCCTGTTTTTGATAGTGAAAAAATACTGTTTGTCAGCGGTGGAGCATCTTTAAATAAGCTGTGTAATTTACCATACAAACAATGTTATTTGATTTAAAAGTAAGAGTAATAATCAGGATCATGTAAGGATTTCCAGGTTTATGAATGGAGGAAAGCCAGAGTACTCAGAGAAAAAACACTGAGCAGTGGTCAGTACCTGGCAACTGCCCCACATTTAAATTAGTCACCCAGATGTGGAGGGCTTTGGTAATACAGTATGTCGGGGTATCATAACCACTCGGTCACAGCGCTAGCAACCCCCATACAGTACAAAGAATGTCATTAGAATGTTTCCTTTGTAAGCATCCTGGTGACCCCATGTTAATCTATACCATTTTTTATTATTTTGATGGTTATATATATATATATTTAATTTCCTTTTTACAGCTATCCAAGACTGCCCTAATGCTGGTATATTGTGGGCGGAGTCAATATTCATGGAGCCCCGCCCCCAGAGAAAGACAAAGTCAGTCGACGCCCTCAAACGATGTGAACATGATCCTCATGTATTACTGGCAGCTGCTAAGTATGTATCTTAATCACCCCTGAAAATATATAATGAACTGTTCCAAATTTTGTAGAAGAAGAGGTCAAACGTGTCTTCTGGGTTTGAATTGTGAGATTTTAGTGTGCAACAAACAAGTCATCAAAATATACCTTTATTCTAGAATTTTAGTTTTCTGTTTTATATCACATTTTTAAACTCATTCACCCCTGAAGATAAATTTGAAATCTTCTAACTCAAACGCATGAAGAATTCATTACAAATTTTCAGGGATCAATGACTTTAAACAAAAATGAGTTAGCAACTCATGAAATATTGATTGAAAAAAAATAACAACATCCTTAAAAACTGGTTTATTTGATTAATTTAGCTTCCTGCAAGGTTAAAACACAAATCATGTTCTATTATATGATTGAGATGTACGTCTCTGTTATCAGGTTCATATTTTGGGCGGAGAGGAAAGTGAATAAAGCCAGGGAATGGTTTAACCGTACAGTACGTATAGACCCTGACCTAGGGGACGCCTGGGCTTACTTCTACAAGTTTGAAATCCAACACGGAACAGAGGTAACGTAGTTAGAATTAAGTCTGAGTGTAAAAGTAGAACATAACACTTATCTTGTGATAAATTACTTGTACTGTAAACCCACTCAATTTAATTGATTCATGTCTGATAAGTATTTAATTTCACTATTTTACATCCTTTGGTTCCACTGTACCGTTGTTTGAAAAAATTTTAGGACTATTTTTTGCAATTTGTGATGACCTACGAAATGTACAAAATTTGATTACTGGTAAAAAAGTTGGTTATGTCTTTTCTGAGTAATTACATTGATTTTTTTTATCCCCCGCGAAACGCGTTTGCGGGGGATATTGATTTGGGCTCTGTCCGTCCGTCCGTCCGTTCGTGCGTCCGTCCGTCCGTCCGAGTATCGTTTCCGGGCTATAACTCCTAAACCGTTCAACTTGGCTACACAAAACTTTCTGTACATGTTAGGCTAGTGCTCTAGTTGTGCCTTTTGCTAATGGGAACCTTTCATTTTCGATACTTTTTCTGTTACCATGGAAACTTATTCAAAAATACCATATTATTAAAGTTTCCTTTCTATTCCGGGCTATAACTCGAAAACCGTTCAACTTGGCTACACGAAACTTTCTGTACATGTTAGGCTAGTGCTCTAGTTGTGCCTTTTTCTAATGGGAACCTTCCATTTTCAATACTTTTTCTGTTACCATGGAAATTTATTAAAAAATACAACTGGGCGCGGGGGATAATGCCAAGCTTTGCGGCTCCTTGTTTTCAAAATGAACAGTCATTGGATTATGATGTTTGATACCTCTTGGTAACTTTGTGATTACTTACTTTTAGATTAATAGGATTATCTTTAATTTTGAATATTTAGTGAGATTTCTCTGATTAATATACAAAATTAATGTACTATACAGTTCTATTGGGGAAGATATTCTGATGGCTTTTTGAAAAAAAAATTGGAAACGTAATATCATTTCTGCTACAGCTAGTTTAAAGGCCATGGCCACTACCTTTCTGAAATGGCTTTTAATTTTTGAAATGAGAATGTAAATCGAGATTGATAATTTTTGTTGAGTCGCAAAAGTTATCAACTTGCCGTTAATACTACACTTATCATCACCTTCTGAACAATTTAATTCAAATAAAAAAATGTTAATTTTCATAACAAGGATCTTCTTATGTTTCCCGCGGCCGCCATAATTACCGCGTGGTAGTTGACTATCACTGCACCAGAAAGCTAAATAGCGAAATGACTCTCCACTGTTATCATATATTACGCAGGAAATCTTGCATATGTTTCGTGTTGTAACCTCATCTTAGGCCATTGATATATATTTTCTAATGTTATCAATGCTTTTTTAAGAAACCTTGAAATTTAGCTTCGGAAAGAAAGAGGGCCTTTAACTGTAGTTATCTTAAACACTGAATTGAACGTGATTTTATTTTATCTGATGAGCACCATGGAAGATGTCTAATACTGTTGTTTATTTGATATATATCAGGAATCACAGAATAACATTCTCACTCGCTGTGTCAGTGCCGACCCCCGTCACGGAGAAAATTGGTGTCAAGTTTCTAAGGACATTAAAAACTGGCGTCTTCGTACTGAACAAATCCTTCCACTTGTGGCAGACCTTGTACCACTTCCAACCTGACGACTCCGCAGCTTTGATCTCATTGACCAAGAGTGTGAAGACTCGAGGTGTAGACTATAGTGCTACATGAACATATCCAAAAGGGTTATTAGTACATTCAACCCTTAAATTTCATAATAGACTTGTCTAGTCTTTGATTTAGAAGAGTCTAAATGTGTCTTCAGGGGTGAATGAGTTTAACAGGCATGTGTTATTTGTACCAGTGCATTATGTTGTAAACATACATTTTTGGTACAATCAAGTTTTAGCGCAAATGTGATGGAATTGATGAATGTATGCATCCGCAGCATTTTTATGTTATTAACATACAAAAATATCAACAGTTGCGTTCAAGATTAGAGTAAAGTAGAAATGAAATTAAAATATGAGTACAATGACAATATTTAAATATAGTTACGGTCAATGGAAATGTTAGCAGAAGGAAACGCATCAATTGTTTTGTCTAAAAGGAAAGCAACCTTGTTTTTATCAACAACTGTACCATTTTCAGTATCATTCCCTTAGCAAAAAAAAATAGAAACAATTAATAGAAGTGGACCTCTGCAAGTATGCTGTAATGATTGACCAAATGACCAATCGCTGAGAAAGGCTTCATATTTTCTGTCTTAACGATGGAATATTTGACTTGAGGTTGTGCATATCATTATGAACATTTCTTCATTGCATCACTGTGTTAGTAATATGTAATCATGGTAGTCATAATGGTTTTCCAAAATAAAGATTTTAATGAGACTGAAAAGCTCTGAAGAACGTTGGGATATTTTTACTATTATGTATACGTTAATGTTTGTGAATGGGACCTGAAAATGTATAGTAAAGAGCAAATTAAATAAGAAAAAAATAAACAAAACAAAATGATAACTTGTGTTTTTTTCTTTCATATTATGTTTGAAAAAGAAGAAGGCTTTTTAGGTCATCTGACCCGAAGGGTCAGGATGACCTATAGTCATCATGCTTCGTCCGTCGTCGTGCGCCGTGCGCCGTCCGCCGTGCGCCGTCCGCCGTCCGTAAACTTTTCACATTTCAATCTTCTTCTCAAGTTTGACCAGTGGGATTGATCTGAAACTTACATGAAATGATCCTGACATGGTCCCGACAAAGTGTTGTTATTTTTCGGGTCGATCCGAAATCCAAGATGGCCGCCACAGCTGCCATCTTGAAAACACATTTTGAACTTCTTCTCAAGTTCTACCAGTGCGATTTGGCTGAGACTTGCATGAAATGATCCTGACATGGTCCCGACAAAGTGTTGTTATTTTTTGGGTCAATCCGAAATCCAAGATGGCCGCCACAGCCGGCATCTTGAAAACACATTTTGAACTTCTTCTCAAGTTCTACTAGTGCGATTTGGCTGAAACTTGCATGAAATGATCCTGACATGGTTACGACAAAGTGTTGTTATTTTTCGGGTCGATCCGAAATCCAAGATGGCCGCCACAGCC